>JAPMLY010000394.1:40000-231634 GCA_026401115.1 Tetraselmis chui | reverse complement strand
CCCAAGAAAACACCTCTCCCTTTCGGGTGAGCGCCAGCGTGTGGTCGCCGCCGCAACAAATCTACGATGAGGGAACAAAAAGAGCAGTGATCAGAATTGCTGACATGCTTCAACATTTTCTGGTCAAGCGGGACCTTGCCCTATAAAACAGCATTTGATCAATATAAATGAATTAGAAACCAAAGCCTTACTTACATGTATATGTACTTGCACTTATTTGTTTCTCCCTTATATAACTAAAATAGAATATGAACGGAGATACCGTTTACAATTTTTATTCGCGAAAAAAAAATCGCATATCGTCGGTCGTTTTTATTCATTTCTTTCGACGAGTGACGTCGTGGCTGATTCGGATAAATACATGGTGTTTCGGGCGCGGAGCACCTGTACGATTTGTATTCCAACAATGGCCTTAACAGGCGTAGGCGACTGCTGCGAGGAAAAGTCGCCGAGGCCGAGCTGCCCGTACTTCCCCCGCCCCCACGTAAACACGCGCCCGTCTGCGGCCAGTGCAGCGCTGTGATTCTCGCCTGCTGCCACCTGCGCGCACACAACACCCCACCCCACACATCAGTGACTCGGCGATCACTTTCGCTCGCCCACGCCTTGGGTCGCAACTCGCAACGTTAACCTTCCCCGGCTACAGTTCAAACCCTAAATAAAAGCCCTTGATTTAAAAGACAGGCGGTGATTGCGACCATTGGCAACACAGCCACCAATCACATTAAGTAATACAATTGGCCTGCAGATATGAAATGGACGAATGAAATGGCGGGTGCCACTTGCAATCAATATACGAGCGCATTCGGATAGTCAGTAAATACTTCGATTTGAATGATCGACTATTAATGGCAACGTTATTTCCTTTTCATTTGACTTCAATTATTAAGTAATGATAAAATATATTGTTTGTTGTACGCTGCTTTTGAAGAGCTACATTGAGGTGATTATTGCATCAATTAATTTTGCATGTTAAATTTGCTGCTTCGGCCACAGTCATTGCTTTTGATATTTCAATTGCCCCGCTGTTACACTCATTGCTGATGATGCTGTTCTAAGGCTAATTGCTTTCGTTCATTATATCAATCAAGTGCTACGAAAGCAATGTCCCGATTGGGCGGCACATCAGGCCCACCTGCACTACCCCAGTCGCCCACAGCCGTTGCAGCATGCTGGGAGTCTCCGCGTTGCTGTCATCGCCGTGGCCCAGCGCGCCGAAGGTGCCCTGCGAGCACAATACATCCCCCAAGCCCAGTCCCCCTCCCCTCAGCACCCCTCAGCGACCCTCAACTCGCGTCTCTCCCATCACATCCAATTAAATCCCCCAAACACGCCGTCACACCGCATCACCAAGCTACAATTGTAGCTAAAACGCCCATCCACACATCATCCCACCACCCGCATACCAATTTGCGAATTTATCAACATGGAGGTTAACACCGCGACTTTCCATCTCGACTCGGGTATGACTCCGTCCACCTCGCCCCACAAGCATGTTACTTCGATAGGCCTAAAACCAGCCGCCTGTCCCTCCCCTTCCTCAATACAGGCGCTATGGGCATCGTCAGAGTCCGACATCGCTCCCCCCCCACACAACCCTTCTCCGTCCGCACTTCCTGGCCCTCCACCCCCGACCGCCACCCACACCAAACACTGCCCTGTACGCAATGCGTAGGCGTGCACGGCATTCAACCCGCTCTCCACACAACTACCTCAACCCCACGGCTACCCTTTACATAATTCACGTCGGCACCTCCACTTGCCGCAAACCCAGTCATAGAGACAACGCCCTCGGAGGCAGGAGGCAGTCCGCCCCACTCGCAATCCACACCTTCCTTCCCACTCCTCCCCCGCTCTCAGGCCATGAAAACGCAACTGCCCACATAGCTTACCATCAAAATAACACGCCTCTGATGCCACCCACATATTATCCAACTCAAACCGCCTCTCAGCCCATATTCCATCTCCATCACCTACCCACTCCATGACGCCACGTGTCAATCATGGGGAATGAAGTCGGTGCTCCCTTTGCCATTTTCTCTGTACTCTCTCCATTGTCGGGCATGCATTCACAAACATTACAGAGCTCCCCCCCCCCCCCCCCCCCCCCCCCTTATTTTTCAACAAATAACGCCCCAACGCATTAATCTACCCGCCTCTGGTCGATTCTTTCATCTACACCTTTCCCATTCCTTTCGGTGAGAATAATTCCCACAGCTCACCTTTCTGCATATTAGTAACACAGACAGCCGACGACAACAAGAACTTATCCCTCGCTCATTCAATGCACACCTGTTTCATACGTAACCCTGCCAGCCCGACACTGCCCTTGCTACATCACCAAGCCATGCCATATCACATCAATGATCAACTGGGCGAGACTCCAACCCCCGTTCCACAGTCAAAAGCACTTCTCGATCCCACATATCCTCCTCCATAATCACGCGAAAGCCCAAACACAACCTCATTGACATCGCATGATCACATGACGCATACCCCCTACATCCTTAGTTTGCTACTCTCATCACTGCCGCTCGCAATCCCTTAACCTCACAAAATCCCCTGATCCTATCAACAAACACAAGTGTCTCGTAACTAGATACAACAGCCCCACATCTCCATCAACCCCCCCCCCCGCCCCCCCCCGCCCCCCCAACCACCGCCATTCGACACGATCAACCACAAAACAGTCATAGCCAACGTCAGTGGCCAAGACGGCGAACAAGCTCTCTGGCTTTCTTCTCTCTGCCCTTTCCCCACTATCCACAACCCCTTAGAAACGAACAAACCATAGATGGAAATCCAGGCAGAAGCTTTCGTCAGACAAGTGATCGAAAGGCCTTGCCCCACCTGCCCGAAGGAGTAGACCTGCCCACTGGCAGTGAGCCCCAGGGTGTGGCACGCCCCGCACGCAACCTGTACAAACCGCAGCTCCCGAGTTCCACGAATGACGCGCGGCTGGTGAGCTGACACCCCCACCCCGCCCTGACCCAGCTGACCGAACTCGGCGCTCCCCCAACTCGCCAGCGACCCCTGCTCCGTGACCGCCACCACGTGGCCCAGCCCCACCGAGACGTGCACGATGGTGGACGCCTCCAGCGCCGCCACTCGTCGTGGTTCCAAACACCCCTCCACTACCCGCGTCCCAAGTTGACCCAACTCGTTATCACCTGCGCGAACGACCAAACAAGAAAACTCGCCATCCCGGCGAAAGTGAGGAACCCTTCGTCAGTCGCCGGGAATACCGCCAGTATCGTCGACGACGCGTAGTACTGCAAACAAGTAGTCGACGAGGAGGTTAGGGGGGGTATGTTGGTAGGCAGGGGTGTGGGGGTCGAGCACCGGTGGTGTACAGTTCACCGTCGGCGGTGACGTAAGCGGTGTTGAACATCCCCGCCGCTATCTGGGTCACGTCCTTTCCGGGCAGAGAGGCCATAACCTCCGGCGACCAGCTGCCCGCGGCGACGCCATTGCCTAGCTGCCCTAGATCGCCGCGTCCCCATACCAGTACCTACGAGCGCAATGAGAGACTAATAAAGACGCAGCGTCACTGCTACACACATCACTGCGACTCGGCGTCGTTGTTCTGGTGACGGCGAAAGAAGCTTCTCACACATTCCGAACTGATGACACCACTCGGAAGTACAATCCTGCGGCCGAGAGTGCCGTACCTTTACGACCGGACGCCTGCAATTGGCTAGTGTTGGTGTTCGTGGGGGCTGGTAGTCAAAGCTGCTTCCCGAACGCGTGAGTAGCGGCCCTGCTGCGCTCTCAACGCCACCGATCGCTCCCTCCATTGTCGGCCGCTCCCCGATCGCGACCGCAGCAGGAGAACGGACGGAAAGGTATCTTGACAGACCGGGGGAGCCTCCACCTCCAGATCGTCACTTGTCGGAGCGTTATCTCAATACACAGACGCCGTGCGTTGCGGCGACCCGCCCACGAGTGCCTGTTCACGAAACAGTGCGTGCCCTGTGGGTCCGTCGTCCTTGGTGCTGGCGGTGGTGGATACTGGATACAATCCCAATTTATAGCGGAAGCCAGCAGGGACGATGGGGTATTTATTATCGCAATCCGCTCATTAAAACTTTCTTACAATAAAAAGCAGTGGAAGCCACCGAGCATAAATAAAGAATAAATAAAAGAGGGGAAAACCTCAGCCCGAGGAAAAGGAAGGC
The DNA here is from genome assembly GCA_026401115.1 of Tetraselmis chui. Lineage (NCBI taxonomy): Eukaryota > Viridiplantae > Chlorophyta > Chlorodendrophyceae > Chlorodendrales > Chlorodendraceae > Tetraselmis > Tetraselmis chui. The sequence continues at coordinate 227,456 of JAPMLY010000394.1, read as the reverse complement.
ATGCCACAGCGTCGCGCAATCCGCCTACTATCCTCGATGGGATCGTCAAATGCAAAGTACCTGCAATATCCCGAATTCGAATCTCTGTATATATAGCGAAAAACCCTAAACTAATAAAATTTCTTAAAAGAGAAAGCAGTGGAGGCCACCAAGCAAGAAAAAGAAAGAAAGGAAGAAAAAACCTAAGCCCGAGGAACAGGAAGGCATGCCACAGCACCATCACTGCCCTCCTATACGAAAAACCCTAAACTCGCTATAAATTGTATTTAGCGACTGGGAGTCAGATTATGCCAAAGATGACAGCTTGCTTACATTTTGGATAAACAGGCACTAAAACACCTATTCAGAGGTGTTATTTCTATTCAGCGCTTGATCAGGGAAGGGTGGGTGGGTTGCGCGAGCCGAATGGGCGAGCGCAAAGGCAGAAGGTGGCTGCTACCAGCTAGAGGAGCTGCTTTATAGGTAAAGCAGGTGGGCGTCCGCCGCGGACAATTTACTGCGCTTGTGACGCTTTGTCTCCGCGCGTTGCCTTAGGCGGACTCAACATGGTACGTTTACTAACCGTTAAACCCCAATATTTACCAATATAAGAATTTAGCGACCGGGAGTCAGATTATGCCATTGAGATAGACTGAAGGTCTGCATAGGCTACTAATCCGGGGGTTTGGCGACGAGCCAGCCGAAAAATAGCCAGGCCGCCGGGGTTTCGCTCATGGTGGGGTCGATGTACTTGCCGGTGACGACGTCGCTGGTTTTCGACCAACCACCCATGTAGCGGATTTTGGTAAGGGGTGCGCCGATGCATGCGGCTGCGGACGCCGCGCCTTTACGTAGGCTATGCGATGTCCACTTGAATTGCGTGGGGGGTGCAGCGGCGATGGTGTTGCACGCCTCACGAATCCACTCGGTGATGGTACCGGCCGTCCACGTGTGTGGCTGGTCCTCGGGCGTGACGGCCCAAAAAGCAGTTGGTCCGGATCCAGTGCCGAGGATGTCGCAGTAACTGGTGCGTCCAGCGGTAAAGACCTCCAGGAGGTCCGCGAGTAGCGGTACTACAGTAATAGGGAGTTGCAGGAGCGGTTTATCGGCCGCGGTCCTACGCTGGTCTCCCTTTGCTTTTCGTACAAATAACAGTATGTTACCGCCCGTTCGGTCGACCGCGATGTCGTCCATGTGGCAACGTACGCCGGTTTCTGCGCGGCAAAAATAGCAATAGTTGGTGCAGACTGCGAGCATCGCGCGGAACGTCTTGATATGTACGAGGTTGTCCGGCTGCCAGGTGAGCGCGCGGTAGTGTCGATGGGCGAAGAGTAGCATCTGTTGTACGATGGGGGCTGGGAGCGGTACGCGAATGTCGGGGGCGGTGATGGGCTGTTGCTGCATGGCGAGCCCCCGACGTGCGTCCGCGAGAAGGGGTCCTAGCGCCACTGGTTCCTTCAGGTGGTCGCGAAAAAACTTATTTATGGCTGAGAAGTAGGGTTGGAGGCTGTTGGCTGCGATGGTTCCGGATCGGGCGAGCCAAGATGTAAATCGAAGCATGTCGGCCGCGGTCGCCTCGAGGGGTGTGATTCCTTCTTCGTTGCAGAAAACAGTAAAACGGCGCATACCGGTGCCATAGTTGTTGTAGGTGGTGGGGGCGGGGGAGCCGGTGAGAAGGTCGAGCACGAGGTCGCCCAAGTCGTCCGTGCCGACGAGTGTGCCGACATGGTTGCGCATCGAGGCGTGCCACGGTGCGTGGGCCGCAGGTTCGACGAGTCGGTATTTTACGGGTGCGGCTGGGTAGTCGGTGTCCGCGGATGTCCGGTCGTGCCGCGGTCTTATCGAGGACGTCCGGGTGGTCGGTGTTGGGTGGAGTGTACCACGTGTTCGGTAGAGCCAAGACGGGGCGGTACGTGGAAAGCCGTGACGCTCCAGCCGGGCGGTCCGACGCCCTCGTATGCTCCGCGCTTGCCCGGAAAGAATAAATCTCGGGAGGGGGGGTACATGATCTGTTCGTCGGAAAGTTCGCTTAGTAGTTGGTACCACTGTTTGGCGGGCCAATAAGGCGCGATGACTGTTGCTTCGGCCCCGGATTGGCGTAACTTCTGGACGAGGTCTGGGAGTAGCGTCCAAGGTGGGTTGCACCAGTTGGTCTCTGCTGTCCAGCGGTTGTCGGGTAGATGGAGGCAGTCCACGGCCTCGGAGGTGGGGTCTCGCCAGCGGGCGTTGTAGCGGGGAAGCTGCGTATTGCCCTGCGTGGCAAACCTGTCGATGGAGTGGGGGCCCCACAGGGAATTCAGGTAAGTGAAGATGCGGGGGTTGAGTTGCCAGTCGTCCCGGTCGGTTTCGCGGCTCAGTCTGTCGGCCCAGACGTTGGCTGCGGAGCGAATATACCGCGCGCGGATGATGATGTCGTTGGTGTCGATGAGTTCCCACAGTTTGCGCAGTTCGTCCATCATAGCTGGGGACCTCGAAGTTCGGTGACTGAGGACTGCCACCACTGCTTGGTTGTCCTCGTGCAGGAGGACTTTGCGGCCGCGCAGGAGGGGCAAGAACGAAAGGACGGCGAGTCGCACGGCCTTTAATTCCTTCCAGGTGATGTGCTGCTGCTGGTCTGTCGCTGCCCAGAAACCTCGGGCTTCCAACTGTTCGTTTAATACAGCTCCCCAGCCGTAACATGAGCTGTCGCAGTGCAGATAGGCGGTCTCGATGGGGGAGAATATGGAGCGGCCGTTGTTGGCGGAGGGGACTTGCGTCCACCATTGGAGGTCTCGTCGCAACTGGTAGGTGAGTTTCACCCGGCCTCCCCATCCCGTGCGCGTAGCGAGGACGTCGTGTAGTTCGCGGAGGTAGAATCGGGCTGCTGGAATGGCGAGGTACAGGTACTGTGCTTTTCCGGCGAGCACCGCGAGCTGCCGGGCAGGGAGCCATCGTGCGTCGCGCGTAGAGCGTTGTAGGAGGGTCCGGGCTAAGGTAGCGATGGCCTGTAGTTTCGAAACATGGGCTCGGAACGTAGAGGTTGTGGTGTCGATTTGGAGGCCGAGGTGTTCGCAGATTTGCGTCGGCTCCCAGTGGCCTTTCTTGGGGTTGCGTCCTAGCCCGAGGCGGTCGAGTAGGCACGCGACGCGGTCTCGGAGTTGTAACGCTGCGTCTCTGCTGTCGGCAAAAAATAGGAAGTCGTCCATGTACGGGAGTAATCGGACACCCCGCCATCGAGAGTTGCGCAGATAGCGACGGGACGGTGTAGGTCGTGTGGGCTGTTGTTGCGTAGCTAGACGGGGGTTGTGTACGGTGGGGTTGAGCAGTGGTTCGCGTAAGTGCCGGATAAAAACTTCGGTAAGCCGGCAAAAATAGTAACTGCTGCATTTCCAGCCCATCGGAAGCCCGGCGAGTCTGTACAGTGTTCCGCGATAATTTGCCGTGAAGAAGTCTCTGTCCTCTTCCCGTATGCCCAGGGTGTAGTAGCCGTCCGCTAGGTCGAAAGACACCATCCAGTCGCCGGCCCGTGTCACATTCTTGAGGTGCTTGAGTGTCTCGAAAGTTAGCTTGTGGTCCTTGCAGTACTTGTTCAGGGGGCGTAAGTCGATAATTAGTCGCCATTTGTTTTCGCCCGGTTTCGGGACTAAAAACATTCTGGAAACCCATCTGCTTCGCTGGCCTGGCTCCCAGGCGCCTGACTGCAGGAATCGGGGAAGCTCGGAGTCCATGAAGTCGAGTTGCTGTTTTGTTGCGTTCAGCATGGAGGTGCCGCTGTTGAAAGGTGGGGGTCGCCGGCCGCCAATGAAAGGTATGCGAACCCCGTGACGAATCCAACCTAGAACTTGTTCGCTCGCGCCTAATCGCTTCCACTCGGACGCTCTGTTCCGCACGCGGTGTCGCATGAAGTTGGAACGGTCGTTGCAGGACGTGGCGCGGCGGGTCACACCGTCAGGCGTTCTTGTCCGGGTTCTTGGTCTTCGTGTCTTTGGGGTCGGCGTTGTCTCTCGGTGGTGGCTTTGGCTTGGGTTGGGGTCGGGGGTTCGGTGTCGGTGTAGGCCGGTCGGGGGGGGGTCGGTCGGGAGTCTTGCGCGCGAATGTAGCTCCCGCGGCGGCTTTGGCGCTAGCGAGTAATGAACACTCGAGGGTTTTGTCGATGAACGCTCGGTGTAGGTTGTCGTACTCGGAGGAGGCAAAGTCCGGTCGCGGTTTGAAGAACCGCTCGTAGGCGAGTTCCGCGAAAACGCGGTCCGAATCGCTCGTCTCCCCTCCGCCCTTGGTGTGTCGGATGTGGGATATCCGCACACGGGCGGCCTCCTCGAGCGCGCTGTGGGTGTGGTTGCTTTGACGCAGGGTGACGACCGCCGCCGCGAATTCCGGTGAGTCCTTGGGATAATTTTGAATGTCTTCCAGAGCTGATAAGCTCGCCGTGTTAGCGCAGGCGGCGTAGGCGGCGTGACAGGCCGTGGCGCGGTATTCTTCGAGCGTGGCGTTGTGCCGGCGGGCGGAGAGGTGGCGGTAGGTGTCACAGGTGAGCTTCCAGATTTGTGGGCCGTTGAGATGTCGGGGGGGTAGCTCGAGGCCGGGGGCAATGTAGGGTCCCCATAGCTATGTGTCGATGTGGTAGTCCTCATCTGGCAGGGCTGCAGGGGTTACCGTCGTCGCTGGGGCTGGGGCCAGGGGTCGCACGGTGGGGTCGATCGAGGGTAGCTCGGTCGGCAGCAATTACGGTCGTGCTCCGCAATTCCACCCTTCGGCGTGTCGAATACGCCGACGGGACTGGCTAGCTGTGTGCTGACTTGCTTAGCTGCTGCTAGTTGAGTGATGATGGTCGAGCTAAGCGTAGCCGTTAGTTCGGTAAAGGCTTGCTGAAAACGGCCATTTAGTCGCTCCTCTGAAGCGGCCGCGTTAGCGAGTAAGCGTTGCTCCTGTTCTTTGAATTCTATTGATGTAACAAATTCCGGCGCGTCGCGAATTTCGTCGTCGACTTGTCTGTCTGTAGCCATCGTATATTCGAGCAGGGTAAAGAGTCTCGGCCGTGGTAAACGCGGTCGAGGGTAAGCTGTCACCTTGCGCAGCTACGAGAGCTACGATGCCTGTTGCGCGAGCCGAATGGGCGAGCGCAAAGGCAGAAGGTGGCTGCTACCAGCTAGAGGAGCTGCTTTATAGGTAAAGCAGGTGGGCGTCCGCCGCGGACAATTTACTGCGCTTGTGACGCTTTGTCTCCGCGCGTTGCCTTAGGCGGACTCAACATGGTACGTTTACTAACCGTTAAACCCCAATATTTTACCAATATAAGAATATTTCCATTATGCGTGGGTAGCGATACACGTATAGTCGTCACGGGTCAGGGTTTTAAATTGCTTATAATAAATGGGGGCTTACGGCACCGCTGGCAGCTCATGGCCGACGTGTCTGCTACGGATGTGAGTGTGCGTGAACATAGCGGATACATTCGTTATACAACTTTAACATCTCTTCTTTCGCGGATGGTGGCAAAGTTCATCTAAGAACCGGCCTTAAACTGTGTACAGGTAAGAGACAGTCGTTATACATGATGAAAAGGAGTGATGGAAACCACAGATGCAAAAATATATTTCTACAAGAAAAAGTAGCGGAAACCAACAATCAAAAAGGAAAAGGTGAATCGAAAAGGAAAAGGTGCCTGAACAGCATACATCATTCCACATGAACTTGCTAAAATGTGTGTGTGTGTGTGTGTGTGTGTGTGTGTGTGTGTGTGTGTGTGTGTGTGTGTGTGTGTGTGTGTGTGTGTCAGTCGGTGTTTCTCGTATCATCAACTCGATTAGATTAAGAATGAAAAATGCACTTTTCTGCAGGCCTCCTTGACCCTCCGGCTTAGGCATATGGGGGTTTCCTTCGTTTTTCCTTTTTGAATGGTGGCTTACACTGTTATTTTCTTTGGGGTGCTACTGGGAAGGTGTTTTCGGGCTATGCATGGGTTATCTATATATTTAAGGTGAGGTTGTGTCGGGTAGATGTGATTGGACTGAGAAAAACTGAAAATGATTTACAACAATACCGGCAAACTGGACCGGTTGCTGTCTAACGGATGATGTCTAACGGCCATCAGTTGCTTGGCCATTTAGGACACACATTTAGACACCTTCACCTAAGCAGTAACAACAAAAATAATTTCGTAATCATTAAAACATACCTACAAAAAATCCACTTGTCAAGAAATGCAAAATGAAACTATTGCTCGACCTTCACGATGCACGACCAACTCCCACCCGTTCGAGAGGGGAAACGGGCCAGCCTGATCTAGCTCTCGCGTGACTTCGGTCTTGCCGGAGAAAGGAGGGAAAAGGCTAGCGAAAACCCCCTCCTCACGCGGTCGCTCGTCGATCCCGCCCGTCGCATCATGTAAGCCCCGCCCCTAGGTCGTAGGCGCTCCTCCCGACGCAACTTTTCGTCCTAGTCGACGTCCCCCGTCACTTCCAGGGCAGGTGGGGGGGGGAGGGGGGGGGGGGCAAAACTACCACAAAAAAAGCTAGCGCCCCTGCCGCCACGCTGAAAAGTTTCCCCGTCCATTTATCGGCTATTTCATGTATGGTATCCGGGTACCTGTCTGGAAAATCAGCCAGCGACCGTACCCTTCACCCACCGATCGCGCGTCCGTCGAGCACCCTTGTTTCGAGTGCGAGACTCCGCGCTGACCCGGGCTCGCATTCTCTAATGTTGGGTGTGCCTATCGATAGTGGGTAGCGGTGGGGTAGGGCATAGTCACCAGTGCCGGATCCGAAAAGGCCGCGGGTGCGGAAATTATTCAAACCCTCCGCACTGAGTTTTCCGGCGGCGGTTTATCCGGAGGAAAGCCCCGCCGCTAGACATCGCGGCTCCTTCCGTCGCGACAGTCCTTCTAGCTCCTAGTGTTTTGCTGCCCCCCCCCCCCCCCCCCCCATTGGGTCAACTCGACGCCAACATGCCGGTCGACGTACAGCGAGAGCGCCCTTCCCTTGCGCTACTTCCCGGCTGTCCGCCGCCATCTCCAACACCCTCAACCCGCCGTTGATCCGTCCGTACCCTCCGCGCCAAAAAATATTTCACAGATACATGCCCCATTCCTCGAAATAGGACGATATCTGTGGAGTATTCAGTAGCGAAAAGAAATATCGGACGGGCCGAGTGGGAGATCCTAGTGCTGGTGTGCCGATATTATGATTTTCCAAATCCCTCAGTACATGGCTTCCCGACTGATGCTAATCCCTCGGATCGTAGGAACCGGTACCTCGTTCAGCCCCCTACCGTGCCAAGTTTGGCACGGTTACGTGGCTACCAGCGCCAACCGCGTAAAGGTAGAGGTAGGTACCGATGGGCCTGCGAGCGCAATCCCCTCCGGGGCCGCCGCCGCTGCGCCGCTAGTGAGCGCCCGACTGAGAATATGTATTGGCAAGGAGTTGTGTTCGGGGTGGGGTGCAGTTTAGGGGTATGATTGAGTTACTAGGATGTCGATGAGGTGTGATCTGGTAGATGGTTCCAAGCACTATCGAGCAAATACATATATGTAATAAGACTGAGGGAGCGGCATGGCATGTGTATGTATTTCGCTCGTGGTGTTGTCGGGGAGCTCTGCTCGGGATGAAGCCGACGCTTATGACGTGTGGTTGTTGTGAGGGTGCACTCTGGGAGATGGTTTCGGAATGCGGGTGGCTTCGAGCATGTATGTTCTGGCTAAGGCTAGGGATCAGCCATCGATGCATCGTCGATAGTATCATCATCACCTAGTGATAGTGCCATCGATGTGATAGTTTGCGACATCGACATCGACACGATGGCAATAGTGCTCGCATCAATGCCATCAATTATCAAAAAAATGTAAAATATTGATTATTTAAGGCGGATGTATCGATATATCGTCACAAATATCGATACATCGGCGATAATATCGGCTTAAATTGCCATCGATGTCAGCATCTCAAACTATCAACGCCATCAACATCGACAATCCAAGATATCAATACCATCAACATCGACGTTGCAAAATATCATTACCATCAACATCGACAAAATTCACTTGATCCCTAGCCTTAGTTCTGGCTCAACGCGGTGTCCATGATGTATGTCCATGCTTCTAATCCGGTTGGGGAGGTATGATCGGGCTAACTAAGGATGATATCGGGGAGGAAAGTTGTGCCCGCCATTCTTGAGTGTCGTATGTCTATCACCGGCTATGGAATGCGATGATACACTCGCATGAAAGGGAAGTAGAATCTACATTGTTGAAGATGGTACTTCCTTGCGTGGAGTGGGACTAGTTCTTAGAATTCTAAGGCGTGTGTCAAATGATGTCGGGCGTGTATGTATGTTCCTCTAGATTAGGGATATAGCGTCAGATTGCCGCCGCAGGTTTCCCCAAAGGATGACCACATATGAAGAACATTAAAAAGCGCATGGAAATGCAGGTTGCGAAACCTCTTTGCATATTTTCCCTCATCTAGATAAGGAAGAGTAATTCCTTGGTTCCAACGCATAGAGACCAATCGATGCACACTGGAGAGCCGCAAAGAATTAGGTACAAAATATGTAGTTGAAAACATCACCGCCAAAATGCGAATATCATATTTCATAATCAGTATGGTGTTGTTGTTTCGTGTATCCTTCCTCGGCGTGTTTACTTTGGACAAGCCAATTATCTTTGTCATATTTCGGGCGTGATGTAACGGAATTGTTCCACTTGCAATCAAATTGAATGTTTACCACCACAAGCTAGTTGTTTCAATGATGTGCTATTCCCAGTTTCTAAAACACTAAATCTGAAAGATATCCGAAAGCAAATGTCCTCTGCCGATATCCCTTGGCATTTTTCAACTTATGGAGACGCACTGCTTGAATCGTTGCTCACGATCCCCGGAATCATAAATAATAATTGCAGCATTATACACATCGTCAAAAATGGACCTCGGTACCGCTTTGCTCACCTCACTCATTGCTATATGATTCCGTCTCATCCAAAGTAATATGCCAACTGATTCTACATCGCAGTGCAACTCCATCTAATGTATACACGGTGTTGATTATCAAAAACCTTATTTGCACAATGCTTATCATACCGTTTGTACGCAGTTTTTTCGTCTTATGTTTGCATTTTATTTTTCGACCGCAAGAACGTTGTTCATTATTGACTGCTCCAATTCCACACGTTCATTATAGAAGGTCCTTCGAAGCATGTGCCTTTTTTGCCATTACCACTTGGCGTGCAAGCTTCAGGAGACCCACTTATTGCATCGTCGCTCAAGTTACCCAACATTGCAACTCGGGCAAACATGACACACATAAGCGACAAATGGGCCGCAATACCGCTTTGCTCGCGTAGTTACTCACTGAAGTGTGCATTTGTCCCAGTCGGAGCTATACTATAAGCGATTTCAAATCGCTGTGATCCACTCTTTTAAATCCGCAGTGTTGTTCTTTAAAATGGCGTATGCCGCATTTACGCAATTACTTTGTCGTTTATGCGTCATCTTTTTACATTCCACTTTTCAACCGCGAGCACGCTGTCTCAATTACAGCAAACCCAACACTTTCGATACAAATTGAACTTCGTTCGAAGCAATACCACTTGTTATGCTATCTTCGTGAGACCTACTTCTCGCATCGTCGCTCAAGCTACCCAACATTGTATCTCGAACAATCAAGACACACATTATCTACAACAAGGCCGCGATATTGCTTTGTTCGCGATCCTCATTGTTGTTATACGAATCCGTCTCAAACCATTTGTCAATTTAACAAAGGGAGCGATCACTTGGGGAGAGGCTGCGGTCTTGATGATGTTGAATTTCACTCACAACGGAGTTTTCTGCCTTTCCAGGGACGTTTGCAAATTGAGGGATAAATGCAAAACGCAAAACGTGTGCGCATGATCGATGGTGACGCGGGAGGCACAAATTTGTTACAGCTGATCTTCAGAATTACATTCCATAAAAGTTGCAATGAAAATCATAAACTACAAGCTTTCCAAATTTTCTCAGTAAGTGGTTTCTTGACTGTCTGCATTCTCCTCCTCGCCCTTATTCTCCGCTGCCCTACACTTGTCGATATTTCCATCGGTTTTCTCCTGATTTGTAGTTTAATGCTCTTGTCGCACGCACACCAACATGATATACGGGCGTTGGCGCCTTCAAACTGTCTTGGATTTTTCTCCACCAACGAAACGTGGAGAGTGTCTCTGTTAGAGTTGGGAACGGATAGTTACACGGAGGTCGTGCCGGCCCCACAAGGGGGCCGGCTGTGGTGACTAGAGAAGTCAGAGGAAAGAGATGGCGGCCGGCGAAGGCACCGGCAGGGCCGGCCGACCGCAACTAATAGGGAATAGAGTACCGCTAATAGCATAACACTAAGTACTAGAATGACAAATAGCTACCTTGTACATAAGTACTATGCAACGGGATGCTAGTGCTAACACCCCCCCTCAAGGAAGCCGAGGTCTTGACGTCGTTCTAGCTTGCGTTGAGGAAGGTGTCATCTTGGTAGAAGGTGTAGTGCTTGTAGGCGCCCGCCGGCGGCGCAGCGGCGGCGGCCCCGGAGGGGGGTGCGCTCGCAGGCCCGTCGGCATCTCCTCACCTCCCCGTGGTGGGCGCTGGAAACCCCGTAGCCGTGCCGGGACTGGCACGCGGTAGGGGGCTAAGAGGGCCGACAGCTCGATCCGTGGGATCAGCAGCTGTCGGGAAAGCCATGTACAAAGGGCTTTTGAAAAAATAATTTCTGTGCACTACCGGCGCCAAGATCTCCCGCTCGGCCCGTCCGATATGTTTTTTTGCGTACTGATACTCCTAGATACAGCCTTACTTTGAGGGGTGGGGCATGTACTACGGCAGCGTTTGATGGCGAGGAGGGTACGGCCGGATCAGCGGTGGGAGGCGGGTGTTGGAGCTGGTGGTGGCCAGCTGGGAAGCAGCGCCAGGGAAGGGAGCTCGCTAGCCGTCGACCAGCCATGTGCCGGTCGAACCTTGCCGAGGGGTGAGGCAAGACATGGCACATGCCGGTGGCTAGTCGCAGACGGAGGAGCGGCTATATGAGGCGGCGGCGATCTTCAGGATCAGCCGCCGCCGGAAAGCCCTACACGGAGGGCTTTTTTCGGATACTAAAAAACAATGTCCGTACCCGGCGTCGAGCTAGTTGGGGAGGAGCACCAGGGTAGGGCGCTCACTAGCGCGCCGCTACGTCGTCCAGCGTCATCTCCCGGGGAGAGGAGTTAGCTTGGACGGCAAGGGTCGTCGCCGCCGGAAAACCCGGCACGGAGGGTTTTGTTTAAATCCGGGCGCCCGCGGCCCGCCGGATCTGGCTACGGTGACCTGCCCCCCCCCCTCTTCGACACCCACTACCCCGACAGACCTTCATACTCCTAGGGGTCCTTGAGCGTGGGCCCGGGTGAGCGCGGAGGCCCCCGCTCAAGAAAAGGCTGCTCGGTGGACGCGCGATCAGAGGGGGGAGGGTACGGCCACAGGCCGGAAAACCGACAGGTACCCGGGTACCAGACAGAGAAATGAGCGGGGAAAATTCAGGCGCGGAGGCAGGAGCGCTAGCTTTTCTATGTCTGTGTGTCTCGGTCTTCCCCGCTTGTCCTCGAGGTGATGGGGGACCTCGACACGGAGGACCGCCGCGTCGGTGGACGCGGCAAGACCTTGGGGCGGGGTTTACGGGATGGAGCGGCGGGGTCGACGAGCGACCGCGCGAGGAGGGGTTTTTTGCTAGCCTTTCCCCTCCTACCTTCGGCAAGACCGAAGTCACGCGGGAGCTAGATTAGGCTGGCCCGTCGTCCCTCCCGAACGCCGACCGGCCTAGGCCGGTCGACACCCCGGTTCGGCGGGAGCGGGCCGTGCATCGTGAAGGTCGAGCAGCAGTTTAGTTTTGCATTTCTAGACAAGTGGATTTATTTTCAGATATGTTTTTTCGTGATTAAAAAATTATTACGCTTTTACTGCTTAGGTGGGGGGACTGTGGCAATTACTGCGGTTGCTTACAGTTATATAACTCCCGAGGAACGTCGACACACATTGCAGATAGGTGTGTCGATAAGAAATGTACCTGGTCGGAGAGACCCGGGCCTAACTTGCTAATAAGTCATGTATGGCGAAGTAGAGTGGCCCGTGAGACAGCAGCCGGTCCAGTTTGCCGGGACATGTTGTAAACAATTTTAATTTCAATTGTAGTGCTTGTAGGGTGTGTCTCCGGCCGGGTACGTGTAGCGACATGCGCTCACAAGAACGTGCCGCTACCGGCGAGTTGCCGATATGAAGCAGTTCCAAATGTACTGCGTAATGTACTATTCTGACATGTAGCGGGAAAAACTGTCCACGGGGGAATTAGCCGACGCATGAGAGCGACCGGCGAGGAAGAAGCACAGCCAACAAGGCCGTTAGGAGCGTGTAGGCACGCAAAAAACATAGACGGGCGCTCGTGCTGACTCCCCCTTTTCGCCGTGAGAAAGTTAAGCTCCTCGCTAAGTAAGGTGAGCGTTGCGGCATTGCCTCGGGAAAATAAAACAATAACAGTACTAATTAAAGTACGCAGGGGCCGAATTTTCGCGGGTCGGTCTGAAAAACCAGATCCGCTCGAGAGCATCGGTAGGCTGAAGGCTAGGTGAGACAGAAAGCTAGGTGGGGCGAACGTGGCGCCGGGCGCTTTACACACGCTCTTCTCCTTTTTACGTGGGAGATGGTAGGACAGTCGCGGACAACCACCTCGAAGGCGCGAAGCGTGGGGTCGGTGGGACGATGAATAATAGCGTGGCGCCGAGCGCTTTACACACGCTCTACTCTTTTTTACGTGGGAGTAGGTAGGACTAGCGTGGCGCCGAGCGCTTTACACACGCTCTTCTCTAGTGTAACTTGGTAGAGGGCCCATAACCTGTTAGAGTTGGGAACGGATAGTTACACGGAGGTCGTGCCGGTCCCACAAGGGGGCCGGCTGTGGTGACTAGAGAAGTGAGAGGAGAGAGATGGCGGTCGGCGAAGGCACCGGCAAGGCCGGCCGACCGCCACTAATAGGGAATAGAGTACCGCTAATAGCAAAACACTAAGTATTAGAATGACAAATAGCTACCTTGTACATAAGTACTATGCAACGGGATGCTAGTGCTAACAGTCTCATTAATGATAATCATCGGCCCTCATCGCAGTAGCGACCTGCGCGAAAAGCGGGGGAGTGTCGGAATCGGGTCACGCTCATTTTTTTACCAATCACTTCAACTCTCTTCTACATTTTGCGATTAATACACGATTTACTTTTCATAGCAATTACCCAGTGATGGCACCCACAATAATTATTCGTGTCCCGCATGTGATGTCAAGTGCAAGGCCCGAAAGAGGGGCCCAGTCCTAAATGCGCCGCATGATAGCGACGGGCATATGATAAGGATTTAAGACCTCATATTCCCGACCCTGAAAGTTTTACGAAAAGTGGGCACTCAGAAGATGGTGAAGTACCGCTCATGGTGCTTTGCATCCGGCACCACACTCCGCTCTCCTCCTGATTTATAGTAGATTTCGAAAAAAATCACACATGCTCACCAGCATGCTCCCAAGACCGGCCGTAAAGGGATTGTTTCTTGCCTTTGCCCAAACAAAAAGCTTTAAAGCTCATTCCTTGAGCCTCAAGAGCCTTCGACGCGCCGCCGTACCGTTTATCGGATAGTAACTAAACCCAACGACAATGGTCCAACGACCCCGACACCTCTTGCACCATCTGGATTGATTGGCAAAACTCACCATAGCCCCAACGCTTGTCGATAGTGTCAATATCTGAACCTCTGTGGCCGACTGTAGCCACTATATAATCGGATTCAGCGAAACTAAGAGAATGTATTTTAAGAGGCGTCTACCATTTTTTGGATATCCTAGTTGACATTCTGAAAATCCCCTTCATAATCTATAGCAATTATAGAACTCAAGTAGGCATGAGAGAAAGCAGAACTACCGTGATGGAAAATTAATAGACACGGTTTGGGCCATCATTTCACTTTCCAACACGGCAAGCATACCATTTGAACATGTGATCACTCGACTTGAGCGTGCTTTGGCGCATGTTCTCCCTATTTTCCCTCCCTACGGTGCTTCCATGCGAGCATAAGACGATGCCAAGCGGCAAGTGCTGAACACTCGTGCGAGTAATGGTAGCATAATTCATTCTTTTTAAGGAGAATGGTCTTCTTGGCGAAGTTCTCCTCGTACGTTGTGCTACCCTCCGCAGGGCTGCAAAAGAAAAGGGGGGGAGAGCAAAGGATTGGGTTTGCCGAACCAATGCGGTTTGAAATGAAAGCAATAGAACATAGTATATACTAATCATTAAACAAAATTTTCATCCGCCAGAGGATGATATACAACCGTATCTATCAATGGTTTGGTGGGTTTAAAATGGCAGAAGTGTTAGCGATGACATTAAACACCAATGTATAAGACAAACGAGCCCCACGAATATCGACTAAAAATGGCAGCCTGTGATTGGGTCTCCGAAGCAAAAAACGAAGGGAGTTTAGACATTTTAGCGACGGGATAAACTATGACAAGCGAGCTATTGATGGTAGTCCAATAATAACGACAAATATCAACACGAAGGCATGGCTGAAAGTGGTACAGGGATGAGCTGCATCGCTGCGGCAGACTAAACTTTAAACACATTGGTGCACATCTCCGAAGATAAACGAAGGGAGTTTAAAGTTACTGTGAGCGACGGGATAAAAATACGGTAAGAGAACTAACGCTACACCGCATCATATGGGGGGGCTACTTCGAAACCACCACACAACAAGGCACATGACAACCCGCCCTCATTTCTCTCCTCCAATCCCACCTTCTACCCCTCCACCCCTATCCCCACTCTTCCCCGCAGCAGAGGCTGCCTCGACCACTAGCTCTCCGCCCCTCCCTCTCCCTTCGCCCTCTCACCGACGACTTCCTCGACCTTCTCCTCCTCCCCCCCCCACTTCATTGATCACTCAGACATTCATCTCGTCATCCGTGCCCCATCATCACTCGACCTCCCCCACCCAACAACACCTCATCTAGTCACACCTCCACACGCAAATGCAACTTCAAACTACCAATCACACCAAAATACATTAAGAAACACCAAACCCGCACAGCCGAAGTCGTCAACCAAACAACCAAACTACACACCGCAATCCTCAACACATCGTTAGACACCGCATCCACCGACGACGTCGACACCCTCGTTACCGAAATCACCGCTCTCTTCTCTAACCACATGGACCACGCGGCAACCATCAGCCCCTTACTTCCCCCATTAAACCCAAACCCCCGACAACACCGACCCCAATCTCACGTGGCTGCCGAACTAATATTATATACCCGTCAGAGCCCTCCGCCGCTGCAGCAAAAACACGGCCCCCTCCCCTTAGCGCAGCCCCTCCGAAACACAGCTGGCGACATATCTCCCGACACTATCAAACACAATGTCAAGAACGCATCCGTCATCTCCTCCGCGCCGCCACCACGGATAATTTGCATTTAATCGAGACCCGCGCCAACCCCACCTATGACGTCAATCCGAGATCGCATCTGTACCGACTCCTCCCGAATAGTACCACGACTTCGTCCGTTTCCAATTTAAAATGCTATGACTCGGAAGTACGAAATCCCCTCCCCCAGAAATTCACAACCGTTGTCCACACCTACTTCGACAAAGAACTCGCCCGCGCCACCCCGCCCGACTCCCCCCCCCCCCTCACCGACGTGGGAAAACCCCGCAAACCTCGAACCCTTCGAAATTAACCTCCACGGTACCCCCATCACAAATATCGTCGCAGTGATAACTCGTTACACCTTCGATAAATCAGTCCACTCTCTCAGCACCGGGAAGCCCCCGGCCTGGACGGTATACCCAATGAAATCTTTTAAATCCTCTTACGGTCAGCCCACTCCGCACTCTACCCCCTCCAATCCACCTCGCCCACAAAGCCTACACCCCCCGGGACTGGTGCCACAACACTTCATGCATATTTCACAAAAAAGTGACCCCAGTCTTCTTGATAACAATCGCCCAATATCCCTCATGAACAACCTCTCACACATTACCCTTAGTGACAGCTACCACCCTCAAGCACGACATACTCCCAAGGGGGGAGTCAAAACCCCCAGCACGCCTTGGAGAGGTTGGATTTAGGCAGCTCACGGTCAAGCCCTGACTCATAAGCTTCATGTATGGCATAGTTGGGAAGGCCCAAAGATAGCAGCCGGTTTCACCCAATATGTTATAATAACAATTTCAATTTAAATTTCAATAGCGGTCACGTACGGAACATGAACGGAAGCCGAGTACACGCACATACGTTGAAGATGGTCACTAGGTAAGGTAACGCGAACATGGGCTCCACTCAACAAGATCAGCAAATCATCGACGGTAAAAATAAGGCCGGTCTCCTTAAACAGTTCACGAACGTCCGCGTCGAGTATTTTTTCGCTAGGCAAATACCACCGGTAGGAAACCACGATTTACCGGTACGAATTCCACGTTGTAACACGAGCTTGATGTCGGAGGCATTGGTTCCTCTTGTATGCAATATGACCACAACGTAATCACCGGGACGAGCGGAAGCCATGTCGAATCAAGCAAACATTAGCGTCGAACGAACAAAGCATCTACAAAAGCATGTAAAGATCCAGACGCTCCGAAACCAATATGATTGTTTGCCTTTTGAGAGCTAACTGCCGATGCACGCATTTTATTGCTTGTTGCTTTTGTCATTGCGAGTGAGAGTGCAACTTAGGAAAGGGTGAGATGGGAGATGTTTTATTGTTCAGTGGTTAGCAATATAATGTAATTAAGAAAAGAAATGGTGAATAGTTTTGTATGTCACCTTTATATGGTCAGATTGATGTAAATCTAGAGGTTTGCAAACTTACTTACATATGTGACATAACGCACACCTTAGCGGTAAAGCGTTCATGTAAAAGCGGTGCGTCTTGCCCAGTCCTCGAGGGTTGAGGAAACGCCCCGCGCAACGCCCCAAGCCTTGCCCCCAACAACACTAGCTAGCGACAACCCTTAAGCCGGTGCAACCCCCGAGCACTGGCACTCTCTGCTTTGCGCTCGCCCATTTGGCTCGCGCAAATTGCAGTCTCGACTCTCGTAGTCGAGTAGGGTGTCAGTTTTACCTTTCGTCTCGGTGTGCCCCCAGCGTCACGAGATACTTACCCCTTTGTTCATGTTACATCGCATTCCAACATGCCGCCTACTGATATTGCAGCTCGGGCCTACCGCGGCCCCTGTCGCTATCCCGTCTCAACAAGGCGTGACAGGACAAATTCAAGCAGCGTGCGCGGTTTCCGAGCGTAGATTGATTGAGCAGATCGAGGCAAATTATTTTGCCTTACTCGCCCATCTAAAACACCTCGCAAAACCGGCAACTTGTTTGAACATGCAACAACCCATTCTCGCTGCCGCCACCATTGCGACAGAGGGTGGTTATGCGGCGGCCCTTGTGCCGCCTATCGAGTTGCTGAATGACGACACCGAGCTTATCGAGCCCGAGTTCGTCGACTTTACCCGCCGTGGTGAGGTCAACCCCACCGGTCCGGAGCGCCCCTTGCGCACAGTATGCGAGCCCAGCTTCAAGACGCCGACCGAAGACCTCTTGCAATCGCCCCTCAACGGTTGCTACGTGGTCAGCAGAACCCACGCCCACTCCATCGGCATAGGTTCTAGTGCGCTGCCGTCTAGACATGCTCTTCCTATAGAGCGCACCGAATTTATTTTGCGCGACCCGCGACAAGACAGTTTCACACGGCTGACAGCGGCGGCCGACCCTCCACGTGCCGCATGTCCACAACCGTGTTCTAACGCACCCCAAGACCGAGACGCTACACTCTTAAAGACATGGCGCTCAACCGGCACGTCTGACTCCGCAAGGCGAAAATGGATCAGCGCCGCTACACCTTTACGGACCTGGCGCACAACTTGTGCGCCCTACCGCGCCATAAAAGAACCGTCTACGCGGCTAAATCACCTTCAACCAGGCCACCTCCTCTTGTGGGACAATAGAGGGTGGTGATGCGGCGGCCCTTGCGCCACCTATCGAGTTGCTAAACGACGACACGACCGAGCCTATCGAGCCCGAGTTCGTCGACTTCCCCCACCGTGGTGAGATCAACCCCACCGGTCCGAAGCGCCTCGTGCGCACAGTCTGCGAGCCCAATTTAGAGACGCCGACCGAAGACGCCGCTAACGCGGACCGTGCGCCATCGCGCGTATCGCTAGACGGCAACGCCGAGCCTACCGAGCCTGAGACTACATCGAAGCCGCTCGGGATTGAAAAGCGTTAGAGTTATCATTAAGAATAATGATAACTTATCCGTCCCGTACGGTACGTTTTTAACGCCTTTGTGGCAGCCGCCCGCATGTAGTCGCCTCTACCACCCGGTCCGACCGCAAGTGCGGACCATCAGCTCGAGAGCCCCGCCCGCGTGCCCCGCTTGTGCGCACCCGTAGGCGCACCCACAGGCGCCCAAAGGACCCACAAGCGTCTACACTACACGCCCACAGCGGCCACGGCGCCACAACACGAACGTGCTGATATGCGGAGCCCCTCAACTAGCAGTGGGATGCGGCCCCGCGTGTCGCCCGCCGCGCGCTGGGGGGGGGTACCCCTTATGCGCTCACAAGCGGGGAACCGCCTCGTAGAGGAGGTGGTGTTGTGGCCCGCCGGGTTCAAGGTGGTCGGTCGCGCTGCCAACGTGCGCCGCGTACGCATGGTCTGGCGGCAGCGGCTGCAGCAAATCGGCACCGAGTCGCAGTTCCCGCGCGAATCCGGTATCATGTACAGATTGTATGATGACGGAATGATAATTTTATCATTCACACTGTATAGGACCACGGCCGCGTTAATGATAATTGTCACCCAAAAAAATAAGGAATGATAATTATCATTCATGTATAGGAAGGAGTTTAGGTTGTCCACGTACGAAGAGATGCTTAGGAACATATGTCACCTTGTCTCTTTGAACGGAGTGCGGGGCTGTCGATGGTTGTGTACGAGCTTGCATAATTGGAAATTATGGAAATTGTTTACAACATGTGCCGGCAAACTGGACCGACTGTTGTCTCTCGGGCCACTCTACTTCGCCATACAGGACTTATTAGCAAGTTGGGCCCGGGTCTCTTCGACCAGGTACACCTATCGACACACCTATATGCAATGTGTGTCGACGTTCCTCGGGAGTTAAAAAACTGTAAGCAACCGCAGTAATTGCCACAGTCCCCCCGCCCAAGCAGTAACAGCGTAATACTCCCGGAGCGTCGCCTACCCGGGAGTATGATCGATGATGAGTTGAGGTTTGTTTCGAACTTCTGCTCTCAGTCATGCTTGCAAAACGCCGCCTGTAGAGGGTGCCGGTGCGGGTTCCCTGCCAGTCCCATATACCGGGGGCGCAAAAAAAAAAAAGCGTAATAATTTTGTAATCAAGAAAAACATATCTAAAAATAAATCCACTTGTCGAGAAATGCAAAACTAAACTGCTGCTCGACCTTCACGATGCTCGGCCCGCTCCCACCGAACCGGGGTGCCGACCGGCCGAGGCCGGTCGGCGTTCGGGAGGGACGACGGGCTAGCCTAATCTAGCTCCCGCGTGACTTCGGTCTTGCCGAAGAAAGGAGGGGAAAGGCTGGCAAAAAACCCCTCCTCGCGTGGTCGCTCGTCGATCCCGCCGCCCCATCCCGTAAGCCCCGCCAAGGTCGCCGCCGCATCCGCCGACGCGACGGTCCTCCTTGTCGAGGTCCCCCGTCACCTCGAGGGCAGGTGGGGGGGACCGAAACACATAGACATCGAAAAAATTGGCGCTCCTGCCTCCGCACCTGAATTTCCCCCGCTCATTTCCCCGGTTTTTTCTCTGTCTGGTACCCGGGTACCTGTCAGGTAGTCCGGCTTGCGTCCGTACCCTCACCCCTCTGATCGCGCGTCCACCTAGTAGACTTTGTTGAGGTTGGGGCCTCTGCGCTTACCCGGCCCCCCCCGCAAGGGTCTCGTCTATCCGGTAGTGGGTATCGAAGAGGGGGGGGGGTCAGGTCGCCGTAGTCGGTTCCGTCGGGCCGCGGGTGCACGGAAATTAGTCAAAACCCTCCGTACGGGGTTTTCCGGCTGCGCCGACCCGGAGGGTCGTCGTCGCCAGATCTTGTCGCTCCTTCCGTCGCGACAGGCCTCCTTGCCGCCCAAGCCTACCCCCCCCCCCCTCCGGGAGATGTATCTCGTCGGCGTCGCGGCTCGCTAGTGAACGCCCTACCATGGTGCTGCTCCCCAACTAGCTCGACGCCGGGTACGGACATTAGTTTAATTATCCAAAAAAGCCCTCCGTACAGGGCTTTCCGGCGGCGGCTGATCCTGAGGATCGCCGCCACCTCACATAGCCGCTCCTCCGCCTGCGACCTGCCACCGGCCTATGCCATGTCTTGCCTCGCCCCCTGAGAAGTGTCCGGCACATGGCTGGTCGGTGGCTAGCGAGCGCCATTTCCTGGCGTTGCTTCCCGGCTGGCCACCACCAGCTCCAACACCCACCCCCCACTGCAGATCCGGCCGTTCCCTCCTCGCAACAAGACGCTCCTGAAGTACAGGTCCCACCCCCTCGAGGTAGGAATGTTCTTAGTAGTATCTGTACGCGAAAAAATATATCGGACGGGCCGAGCGGGAGATCTCGGTGCCGGTATTGCACAGAAATTATTTTTTCAAAGCCCTCTGTACAGGGCTTTCCCGACAGTTGCTGATCTAGCGGATCGAGCTGTCGGCCCTCTTTGCCCCCTACCGTGCCAGGCCTGGCACGGCTAAGGGGTTTCCAGCGCCCACCACGGGGAGGTGAGGGGATGCCGACGGGCCTGCGAGCGCACCCCCCTCCGGGGCCGCCGCCGCTGCGCCGCCGGCGGGCGCCGAGCTTGCATATCATCCTTGTGCTTATGTAACACCGTACGTGCCAGAGTATGTACCTCTTGTAACAATATCATCCGCTCTATAGCCTCTTGCGAAACATGAATCGGAGATCGCATGCTGAATAGCGGGCAATGTGGCCTCAGGAGAAAGGCAAAAGTTCGCCTCGAAGGGAGTGTGCACAATTCCGAGTGCACGAGTACCGTTGTACGCGAATTCGACTTGAGGCCACCGGTCGGTCTAGTTTGATCCATCGTAGCAACAAAAACAACGTAGAAGCCGCTGAAACATATCGTTGACGCGCTCCGTCAGTCCGTCCGTCTCAACGTGTCGGCTGGAAGATATGTTGAGCTGCGTTCCAAGGCGTATCCACAGTGTTCGCCAGAATCCGCTGAGGAATTTCGAGTCGCGATCAATGACCAACACTCGAGGAAGTCCATGTAATCTGTAAACTTCATGTAAAACAAACTGGCAGTTTCCTCTATTGTACACGGCAAAAAAGGGGTGATTCGAGTAAGATGGTCGACCACTATCAGTCGAAACCATTGCTCACATGCAAGCGTGTCAAGAAGTCAAGTCCCACAATGTGCCACGGTCTAGGTGGAACATATAAGGGGTAAGGAGTCGCAGCCATTTTGGGTTGAATGTTTGCTCGTCGACACATGACGCAACGCTCACAAAATTCTGTAACATATTGACGAATTCTTTCCCCCCAGAATCTGTCGAGTGCTTTAGTAAAAGTGACCAACTTACGAGCTGTCGTGCAACTGTGTGATTAATTTCAGTTGGAGCTCGGAGTTCCGCGGGACACAAAGGCGATCAAAGCGCCAAAAGAGCCCACCTATGGCTTAAATCCGAATGTCTTTCGTCCACTCATCCTCGTCCCAATAAGACGAGTCTTGGGAGTACCCCTCACGAATGAGATCGGTGAACGCGTTAACATTGAGTTAGTTTAACTGCGCGTTCATTAAAAACGGCTGGGCGTCGTAATTCTGAATCTGGCCGAACCTCGCCATCCCAAAGCAATGGAATTGTTTTAGGTACGAAGTCTTGTCGCCGACTTAGCAAACCTGCTTCGTTCAGGGCTCCCTTGCGGTACGCAAGCGTCATCGAACCCACAAACGGTTGCAAGTTCCGCAGGTAGCGTGCTTGCCGCTTGTTGAACATGTTGTTCGGCTGCCTCAGCAAATTTTGCAGTGTGTCATAATATGTTACGACAGGGAACCTTGAGCAACCTTCAAGAAATATCACCAATGCTTTACCGCTTCACATATGGCGAAAGCCTCCAAATCGTACGCAGAATAGGATTCAACTACTTACGCGCCCAGTAAAGTAATGGTTGAAGTCCTCCACCTTGGTCTTGCAACACGACTATTGCAATCCCCACTGTCGAGGCATCATGTAGCTACGATGAATATCGCGTCCGAGCTGACCTCCATGAGGATCAAGCATGGCGCGGAAATGAGCCGTAACTTGAGAGTCTTAAAGGCTTCCAAATAGGCAAACGTCAGCGTAACTTTGTATGGGTGAAACTTCCGCAATAAGTCCGTTAGTGGTGATGTAAGGTCGTTGAAATGACGGATCAATTTGCAAAAGTAGAAGTAGAAGCTGCAGAATTGCACAGAAATGTGAATATTCTTTTGCGTAGTGTAGGCACTTTCGTGTCTGTAAAAGCCTCGATTTTCTTAGTCGACCCTGAAATTTTACAAGCTCACACAGTGTAGCCTAAATACCCCATCTCTTGAAGAACGAAGAAGCACTTTTTAAGGCGCAACTTCAAGACCTCCTCTTTGTAGAGTTGTAGAACAAGGCGCAAGTGCTCCATGTGCTCCTCCAAGGTGCCACACTGACACATACGTCGCCGGGATAAACGGTTCCGAACTTAGTAAAAATGACACGCAAGATGTCAGTCATCACCATCCGCTGAAAAGTAGCTGACGGATTGCACAGCCCAAACGGCATGGCGACCCACTCCATCATACCATAAAATGTCTAAAACGCAGTCTTGTGGACGTCCTCGTCACGTACTCAAACTTGCCATTAGCCAAACACGAGGTCGAGATGGGTGTAGAAATTCGCGTCCTTATGTTTATCGCGAGCGTCGTCCACGCGCGGTAGCGGGTACGCGTCCTTACGCGTAACCTCGTAAAGACCGTGGTATTCAATGTAGAGTCGCAGCGGGCTATCAGCCTTTCGCACAAAATGGATTGGCGAGCCGAGCTCACTGTGACTCGGGCGAATCAAGCCAACATCCACTGCGTCTTTGAGCTGTCGGTTAAGCTCGGCGCGCTCCGCAAGTGGCAATTTGCTAAGACGCGGACGTTTCATCGAGCCAATTGTGTCGATGGGATGATCCGACTGTCGTCTTACAAGAGCGAATTCACTGAATGTAATAACTCCGGGAAGTCATCGTAAGTAACGGCCGGAAGTGTTCACGTTGTTGTACTATAAGCTCCTCTCTAGTCTGAGTCTCCGGCATTGCGCTCATAAATTGCGAAAATGTGATATCACGCACCATGATGCGAGCACCACTAAGTACAGGTTTCAACCTGAAATTACACGATAATAGGTCGACTCATGTGCTTTAGAGGCCCTATCCCTGCTTATTCATGAAGTAAGGCCTTAGGATTCCAGAGGTTGTGTACGTGGGGGCGTGTTGGTGGTCATGCCACGACGTAGGTCAGTGTGGCGGTTAGCCTCTGAAAGCTAAACGCTAGCACAAATCTGTTCTAGTCTGTCTAGTTCTGTTGTTGCAAGATGGCAAATGCTGTTGTCGAGAGGCAATTGATGAGAGATGTTTCACTGTTGTACTTAGACAGTAGATGTTGTAAGTGAACAAAGGAATTGTTAAAAGGTTCTGTCACCTCCCTCTACTGCACTTGGCTTAAATAGGTTTCAGCCCAGACTAGTTACGTCTGCAAGCTTCGCTTACGTGTCAGGCGTCAGTGCTGCTCAACCGTCGTCATCTGTCCTCGAGACACGGCCTGCCTAGCATTGGGTTTCACGACGCGGCTCCTTCTGCATTGAAGAGCTCGTTCTGGCGCGTCATCTGGCTGGTTAGATTAATTATGCATATCTGTACGTACCGGGAGGTACTGGTCGTACTGTAGCATCATCACCATTACAATATTGCAGTAGCGACGTACCCACGAGTATACGTCCGTCCTGTGGAAAAGCACGAATTGGAATCCGTAACGAGTACCTATACAATGTCCTGCAATGTACTGTTGCAAGACTGTACTCGTCACACTCGTGCCCCCCCCCTCTTGACAGTTCAATGAGGCCGCCGCGAGGCAGACCTCCGTGGTTCTTGGCTCCTTTACTGAAGCGGTTACTGGGACTCAGGAATGCGCGCTGGGAAAGCGTGCATGAAGTCAATGTACGCCTGAGTCTTGGCGAACTTGCGCCATTGGGGCGTCTCCAAGAATTCTTGTAACGCAATTGTTCGATGCACCTCGTTCAAACGGTGCCAGACAGGTGGAATGTCGTCATCACGGAAGTGCGTCATGAAGAGCAAATATTTGCCTCGTCGCCCAGGTAGCGACTTGATGCACACAGCAGAGATGTGTGAGACGTCGAACTCCTCATCGTCTCCTTCAGGTACAGTTACAGGAACAGCTGGTCGTAGCGGAGCGGTAGAGCAGGGTCTTAAGTTGTTAACATGGAACACAAGATGTAAGCGTACTGTCGCTGGTAGTTTCAATCTGTAACTGTGTTTTCCAATCTGCTCCTCCACTGAAAAAGGGCCGAGCTGTCTGTCTCTGAGTTTCCTGTTTGGTTGTCCTCGCAAAAAAAGGTTTGCTGTGACGACTGACACCTTGTCTCCTTTAGCGAAGTGTGGCGCCGTAGACGGTTCTATGCTCGCCTGCATCTCGTCCTTATGTAGCTGTAACACAGAGCGTACCAGGTTGTGCACTTCCTGTAACAATCTTAACCGTTCTGTTGCGTCTTGCGAAATTGGAATCGACGGTCGCATGCTGAAGAGCAGGTCAGGAGGCTCCTCAGGAGAAAAACCAAAGTTAGCCTCGAACGGTGTGTGCTCAATTCCGAGTGCACGCGAAGCGTTGTACGCAAACTCCACTTGCGGTAAAAGAGTCGACCAGTCAGAGCCATCATAGCAACAGAAGCAACGAAGAAGCTGCTGAAACGTGTTGTTCACGCGCTCTGTCAATCCGTCTGTTTCTGGGTGTCGGCTGGAAGACATGTTCAGACGCGTTCCAAGGCGTCTCCAGAGTGTCTGCCAGAAAGCGCTGACAAATTTTGGGTCGCGGTCGCTGATTAGCACACGGGGAAGTCCATGTAAGCGGTAGACTCCCTGTAAAACAAATTTGCAGTTTCTTCGGCAGTAATCGACTATGTACATGGCAGAAAATGGGCCATTCGAGTTAGATGGTCTACCACAATCAGCACACTGTTAAAGCCGTTGCTCTCACGCAAGTGTGTCAGGTAGTCAAGACCAACTGTGTGCCACGGTCTGGGTGGAACAGGTAATGGGTAAAGAGTCGCAGCCATCTGCGGTCGAATCTTTGCTCGTCGGCACACGACGCAGCGTTCACAAAAATCTTTCACATCTTGGCGGATTCGTTTCCACCAGAATCTGTCGAGTGCTTTAGCAAGAGTGCTAGCAACTCCTTTGTGACCAGCTGACGAACTTTCGTGCAGCTCTGTGATCAATCTCAGTCGGAGCTCAGAGTTCTGTGGAATACAGAGGCGATTGAGACGCCAAAAGTACCCATCTCTGGCTTCTATCCGGCTGTCTTTCGTCCACTCACCATCGTCCCCATAAAACGAATCTTGTGAGAACCCCTCGCGAATGAGATCAGCGAACTCAGGGCTCAGCTGCAACGCTTCAACAGTCAGTGAATTTAACTGTGCGTCTTCAAACAGCAGCTGGGACTTCCGTCGTAATTCTCGATCTGACGGAACCTCGCCATCCCAAAATAAGGGTATTGTGGCCTGAGGTACGAAGTCTGGACGCCGGCTTAACGGGTCAGCTTCGTTCAGAGCTCCCTTGCGATATGCAAGTGTCATCGAGCCCACAAACGGTTGCAAATCCCGCAGGTATCTTGCTTGCCGCTTGTTCAGCGTGTTGTTCGGTTGCCTGAGCAGATGTCGCAGTGTGTCGTGGTCTGTTACGACAAGGAACTTAGAACAGCCTTCAAGATAGCACCTCCAATGCTTGACAGCTTCGCATACAGCCAAAGCTTCTAAGTCGTACGCAGAGTAAGTGTTACCACGCTCAGCTGGATTCAGCTTACGCGCCCAGTAAGAGACTGGTTGAAGACCGCCTCCTTGGTCTTGCAACATGACTGCTGCAATCCCCAATGTTGATGCATATGTAGCCACGGTGAACGTCGAATCCGAGCCGACCTCCGGAAGGATCAGGCATGGCGCGGAAATGAGCCGTAACTTGAGAGTCTCGAAGGCTTCCAAACAGGCAGGCGTCCGCGTAACCTTCTGTGGCTGGGACTTCCGCAGTAAGTCCGTCAATGGAGCCGTAAGGTCGCTAAAATGGTGTATAAATCTCGCATAGAAGTTGCAGAACTGTACGAAACTGCGAACCTCCTTCTGCGTCTTGGGCACTGGCCAGTCTGCAACGGCCTCGACTTTCTTTGTGGAAACCGAAATTTTCCCGGCTGACACAGTGTAGCCCAGATACTCCATTTCTTGCAATCCGAAAAAGCATTTCTTAAGGCGTAATTTCAGCCCTTCCTCCTTGAATCGCTGTAGCACAAGACTTAGATGCTCCAGGTGCTCTTCCAGCGTTCGACTGTAGATACAGACGTCATCCAGGTAGACTGTCACGAACTTATGTAAAAAGTCGCGAAGAATGTCGTTCATCATCCTCTGAAATGTAGCTGGTGCATTGCACAGCCCAAACGGCATGGCGACCCATTCCATTAAGCCATCAGGGGTCTGAAAAGCCGTCTTGTGAACGTCCTGATCACGCACTCGAACTTGCCAGAATCCAGAAGCGAGGTCGAGGTGTGTATAAAAATTCGCGTCCTTAAGTTCGTCCAGAGTGTCGTCCACACGCGGTAGCGGGTAAGCATCTTTACGCGTAACCTCGTTAAGACTACGGTAGTCAATGCACAGACGTAGCGAGCCATCAGCTTTTCGCACAAAAAGAATTGGCGAGCCGAACTCACTGTAGCTGGGACGTATCAAACCAACTTCCACTGCGTCTTTGAGCTGTCGATTAAGCTCAGCGCGCTCTGCGGGTGACAATCTGTTCAAACGTTGGCGTCGCATTGGGCCAATTGTTTCAATGGGATGATCCCACTGTCGGCTTACAGGTGGAGAGTCGACAGGTTGCAGTAACTCCGGGAAGTCATCGAAGAGTATCGACCGGAAGTTGTCACGTTGTTCTGCTGTTAGTTCCTCTCCAGTGTGGAAGTCTCACACTGATTGTTCGGCGGCTGATGTAAGTTCAATGACGTAAAAATCAGCATGGCGTCCCCTGCTGCGGCGCGTCTTGCGCATAAGCTTCTGAATTTTCGTAGACGACAGGAGTAGACACTCAGGGCGTCGTTCCTCAAGTGTAGTCTCCACTGCTGTGCCGTCCATTAGTGTAAAAATTCTGGTTGTACCAAATTGTAAAGAGGCATGTTCGTCATCAAGCCATGGTAAACCCAGGATTAAATCAGCTGTGTGTAAATCACGTAAGACGTTGAAAGTCCGTTGAAACTCGTGTCGAGCCAGCTCAAAAGTGACGTCACAGACTGCCGTAGAAGTCACTCGTTGTCCGTTAGCGAGGCGAACTGGAGTCTTACTTGCAGACTTTCGAGTCTGCAAAGCAAAGCGTCGTACAAAGTCCTCTGACACAAAATCAAGTGTCGCAGCGCAGTCCACTAATCCAGAAATTTGGTGTCCGCCATCAAGAGTTTTCACAGTCAGCTCAGTTCGAATTAACGGGCGAGCTTCCGTGAGGTCAGTCAGTAGTGATGTAGCTGGCGAAGAAAATTCTCGCAGCGTAGCGATGGACTGTTCCGAGTCGTCTGTTGGTACAGGTACCGAGTCGGGTTGATCAGGTGCTGTAGGTTCTGGTGAGTCGTTAAACGCACAATCTGCGTCGACTAACCACAGCTGTACAGGCCAAGGGTTTGGAGCAACCACCTCCTGTTGCGCTGGGTTCTCCAGTGACTGACGTGTAAAAAGTTGTGTCCTTGCTGGGAATTCTTGATAGAGTTTCCAGTGCTTAGTCACCTAAGTAAATTTCGCCCACTTCGGTAGTACAAATACAGCCATCGTAGATGTCGGAGATGTTCGACGACAATCCTCAAAATGCTGCGCAATCTGCTCAGCTAACTCCCAGGGTGGGTTGATGAACACCCGTTCTCCTGTTAAATCTCTGTTTAGAATCGAGTCACTCGGCGAACAGTGAGGTAAGTCACCGTGCGAGTTAAGACCTTCATCATCAGCACATCCCTCCAACGTGAAGTTGAATCGTGCATGCAGAGGGTCAAAGACTGAGTCAACCAGTTTCCAATCAACTGAACGTCTGGTTACAGGTTTACGACTCTGTCTTTGCTTAATCTGACGTCGACGACCTGCTATTCGAGTTACAGGTGTCGCAACTGTAGTCGATGGAGATGTCGAAGGTGTGTCGACGACCTCTGTCGTTAACAGTGTCTCAGAATGAACAGTAGATGTAGCCGGCTGCTCCAGTTCATTTGTAGAACAGCCTTGCCACCATCATTGCTTCTTAGGTTGCATCGGTGCCTTGCCTTTGAACTCCGGACATTGGAACAAACGGTGTCCCTTCTTGTGGCACTTGAAGCAAAGTCCTTTGTCCATGTGTCGCTTACGCTCCTCAGTTGTCATTGCATTTGCGAGTGAATTAAAATCTTCGCGGCCAGAAGTCTGACCACGTCCACCATTGTTGCCTCCTCCACGTCCACGTCCGCGGCCACGTCCACGGCCACCTTTGTTACGTTTCCAGACGTTAGAGGCTTCCTCGAAAGGATCTTCAAGGTTGCGCTTGCGTGAGGGCTGGGCAGATGGTCCAGCAGCAGACTTTGCATTGCCTAGTTCTGGCGAGTCTGTCACGACGTCATTCAAAAAGTTTTGCAGCTCCACTAGCATAGTCTGGTATCCTTGCCGAGCTCGGTGTGACTTAGCCAGTTTCTTGAGTGCATCGTTCGCTAGGCCATTAATGAAGCGTACACATTGTACCTCAGCTGTCAGGTGTTGACGAGACCGACGTAAGTAGTCGTTTAATATGTCCACGAATCAGAAGCCATACAGAACCAGAGTCGACCGTCGTAAACCGGGAGTTGTGAGTGGATCTAATTATACAGCGTAGAGAGAATTAATAAGATTGTCTTAGGAACAGGGTTTCTTACAGTCTGGGTGTGGCGTAATTCTATTCTGTACCGGTCTCTCACCTCTACCAGTAAGTCCCTATCTTAAATACCCACACCGCAGTTGTTCTAGAAACAGCCTTAGAACCTGTAGCTTGTGCTGTCTGCTAACTAAACCAAACTATTACTAGTGATACAGGTTAACTCAGGTTACCTGTACCGTCTACCTAACCTTATCACACAAGCTCTTAGAACTATCTAGAAAAGAACTATCTAGAAGAGATACTGCTAGTAACTCTGTACTGTCGAGGGAAAATACGGCGATACAGTTGTACTGCCGTGATGACAAATAAAGAGTCACTGAATATCGCTAAGATACAGGTACCATTTAGAGGAAACAAATAATGTCAGATACTAGCACTTAGCTAAATGGCTAGGATATGACACTCTCCCCTCCTTAAGCACCAGCGTCCTCGCTGTGCAGTACTCAGGGTCTTGGTTTCTTGGGGGTTCTTGCAGGCCAGCGATTGCGAAATCTGACAAAGTCAGGGGTGCCAGAAAATTCTCGATAAACATCCGTTCGAAGAAATTCGGAAAAGATGTTTAAGTGGTTGACTCCTCGCATGGGTTCCCAAGTGTCCTCGCTAGGTACGTTGAACGGTGCTGCCCAGCGGACCTTAAATAAAAGTCCCGTGCCATTGGAGTTAAAAGCCACGTCGAGTATTTTGTCGACTTCAAATCGCTTCGCATCGTGCACAATCGGGATTGGCTGCGCACTGTTGGCCTGTTCTGGTTCTGCATTCCATTTTTCCAGTAGACTGGCGTGTACAACATCGTGAATCCGTACTCCAGGGGGTAGCTTAAGCCGAAATGCAACCGGGGAAACTTCCTCCGTAATGAGAAACGGTCCAATGTAGCGGTCGCGTAGTTTAGAACATGGCTGTTGTACAAACCGTAGATTTGTCGCCTTGAGCTTAACCTTGTCGCCAACTGTAAAAGGTACTGGTAACCGGTGCCGATTTGCAGCGTCTTGCATGTGTGCCTGGGCTGCTTTGACGCAGTCGTGGGCAAATCTGTGCATCTCGACCAGAATCTTCACTTGCTCCGGTAAAGTACGGCTAGGCTCGTTATCTTCAAATGTAGCCGTCGTTGGAGATGTCGGCTCAAATCCTAGCGTCGCCTTAAATGGAGACATAGTCGTTGACGTAGAAACCGCTGCGTTGATCGCGAACTCCACGTTGGTAAGGTGTTGAACCCAGTCGTCGTGCAAGGGGTGCACATAGCATCGTATGACTTGCTCCCATGTCTGGTTTACTCGTTCAGTTTGGCCATCTGTCTGGGGGTGATAGCTCGTAGAGATATTAAGCTTGGTGCCAACAGCCCTAAATAGGGTTTGCCAGAAGTCGCTCATAAACCGGGGATCTCGATCGGATATTAATTTCCGTGGTAAGCCAAAATGTCGAAAAACAGCGCGGTGCATAACTTTTGCTAATTGTTCCGCTGTAATCGTTTTCGTAATTGGCTCGACAATCGTCCGTTTCGTAAGCATACAGACGAATACCACCACAGCATCATACCCATCGCACTCAGGAAGGTCCGTAATCAGGTCAAGCGATATATGCTCAAAGGGTCTGGTCGGTACCTCATGCGATTGAAGGAGTCCATAAGGCTTGTGTCGCGCTGCCTTGTTGCGTTGACAGGTAACACAGCTGCGTACATAGTGTTGTACTGTCCGCTTCATGTTAGGCCACCAAAACGTCCGGGTTACTGCTGCCAATAGTCGAATAATACCAGGGTGTCCCGCGGTCGGTGCGTCGTGTAGTTCGTACAGTACTCTTGATCGTAATGTAGAGACGTTCGGAACATACAGTCTTGTCCCGTAGGCGTACAAGAGTCCGTTAGATTGACGTACCAGCCAGGTAGGCAGAGATTTCCGGGTAAGCAGGTATTTATCCGAATCATAAGCGCTTTTGATTTCCTCATGAAGTCCAGAGTCAGGATGTAACCGGGATTCCAGGGAAAACATCTGCGCGTGTAACTCGCATTCTGCTTCGTCGTTGGTCCAATCGCGTAACAGTTGCAGCTTCTGTAATGAGTTCTTCAGGTCAGGTCGGCGAGACAGAGCGTCTGCCTGGTTGACTGCTCCCTTCTTGTATACGATGTCCATCTGTCGCTGGTAAGGTGCTAGAACTTGAAGCCATCGCACCTGTCGAGTAGACAAATCGCGCTGTCGAAAGAAGTGTCGCAACGTGTCGTGGTCCGTAATTACTGTAAATCCCGCCGCGCCATCTAAGTAGCAACGGAACTTCAGTAGAGCGTCGCGAACTGCCAGTAGCTCTTGTTCGTGGACAGGATAGTGTACCTCATGCTTGTTCATCCTTCGAGCATGGTACGCAACAGGTTGTAATCCAATACCTTGGTCTTGTAACAACACAGCTCCTACTGCGAATCCAGAAGCATCTGTGTACAGTGTGTACCTTGCATTAGGAGAAGTGTCAGGAATTACCAGTACTGGTGCACGTACCATCGCGTCTTTAATTTGCTCGAATGCTGACTCGGCTTGAGAGGTCCAGCGAAATTCCGGTGTCTTCTTGGTCAGGTCCGTTAATGGGGTTGCTAGGGTTGCGAATTGGTTGATGAACCTCCGGTAATATCCAGCAAGTCCCAGAAATCCACGTACTTCAGTCACTGATTTCGGTCGGGGCCAATTCTGTACTGCCTCCACCTTGTCGGGGTCCATTCGGATCTGTCCAGCTTCCACCACATGCCCAAGAAAATTGACGCTCGATCGTCCGAAGTAACACTTAGAGAGTTTGATATGCAACTGGTGTCGCTGCAGCTCTCGTAACACGAGTCGAATATGCTCGAGGTGTTCGTCGGCCGTCTTACTGTAGATTAACACGTCGTCCAGATATACCACGCAGAACTTGCCAAGATACGGGGCCAAAACTCGATTCATCATCGCTTGGAATCCAGCTGGGGCATTACAAAGTCCAAAGGGTAGAACGCAGTATTCGAACAATCCGTAATGAGTTCGGAATGCTGTCTTATGTATGTCGCGCTCCTTGACTCGAACTTGATGATAGCCTTTATACAGGTCCAGCGTGCTGAAATAGTGAGCCCCATATAGCGAGTCGAGTAACTCATCAATCCGGGGTAACGGTGTTCGATCTTTCCTCGTGAGGTCGTTGAGTTTCCGGTAGTCTACGCACATACGCATGGTACCATCCTTCTTGCGTACAAATAAAATCGGGGCACCGTACGGAGATTTAGACGGACGAATCCAGCCTTTTGCGAGTAAGTCTTGCAACTGTACTTGAACCTCCCGGAGTTCTGCTGGTGACATACGGTACGTTCGCTCCTTAGGTGGTTCATCGCACTCCAAATTAATTTCAAAGTCGCACTCGCGAGTTGGCGGTAGACCGTCAGGCTCCTTGATAATGTCCGTAAACTCATTCAGGGATTCTCGTAACGAAGTCGTCCACTCAGGTTGTTGGTCAGTGTTGATGTCGTCGACCGCGTCCTGTACTTCTCGTAGTCCAATCACGAAGAGGTCTGCTGGTTGTTGCCTAAGCAGCTTTGCCATCGCATCCGCCTCCAAGTGATGTACTGTCACAGGTACGGTGTACTCGTCGCCAGACACCATAGCTTCGCCAGTTTTACGGTCGCGAATCGTTTTAGTAGACCAATCTATATCCGGGTTGACGGCTTGTAACCAAGGTTGACCGAGGATGATGTCGAATTTGTCCAGTTCTGTCGTAATTGCGTCCAGACGTATGTCCAGGGTCCCTACTGTGAGCACTTCATTCCGTAGTCGCTGGCGAGTCGTAGTTGTACTACCATCTGCCAATTTTATCCGGTATTTCTCTCCAGTAACTGTCGGGATGTGATGCTCCCGTACCCACTCAGCCTTGCAGAAATTTTCCGAAGCGCCAGAGTCAACCAAAATACGGCATCGATGTCCGCGTAAGGTGCCTCCCAACACTAACAGACTTGTTCCAGACTGGGTTGTGGATACATGTAGCGTCGCAGGAACACTGTCTTCTAGTCGGACGTTCTTGTTCATCCACCCGTCGATCGGTTTCCCAAAAGTCTCGTAACGAAGAGGGAACTGCTGTTCTCCACAGACTAGATAACCCGTACGCCGTGCCGAAATTAATTCCTTCCAGGTAGCCCATACTGCCCGAGAAGTTGACGTAGCGTCCGGTATCGATCCGGGTCGAACGCGAGCGATATACACGTAGCGCTTATTCTGTCCGGAAGACTCCGTCCCTAAAAGGCGTAAATTTGTTTCGCTCACCTTTAATCCAGTTGTCTCCGTAAGAGCTCGCACTGCTGTGTATTCCGGGGTCGCGTCTTCAATCTCCTGTTTGCCACCAGGAAACCAGACCATGCCAGTGTCCTCTTTCGCTAGTAACACTCGTCGGCCATCGGTAACAAGAGTCGTCGAGTGAGTCCAGTAGGTCTTCGGGGGATTCTGTAGGTTCTGAGGCAGAAATCGAACTCGATCGGTGTCGTCGACGTAGACTTGCGTCGTCCATCTTGTCGGTCCAACATCTTGCCTTCTTCCTTCTATTTCATCGTTCGTGGGGCAGGTAAACACATGTTCTTTCGCCGCCAGCTCGTCGACAAGTCGGAAATTTCGCAGCAGCTTGAACCATGGTTTTGCCCTCCATTTTGGAACCACTATAACCGCTCTCAGATGGGGATGAAGCAGTTTACTCCGCAAATAATGGCCCAAAAAATCTTCTAATTCATTAAATGGCGCATTTAGCCAAATTCTCCGGTACTTCTGTAAATCTCTCTCCTGAAATGGGCGCGCCGGACAGCAAAAATCCTCCGCCACTTGAGAATTAAGGCCGTCATTATCGCTAGCTCCATCTAAGTCGAAAGGTCCGTAGGTCTGAGAGTACTTCAGGAAATACTCCCTATTCATCATCCAGTCGCTAAAGTCCTTGCTCCTAAAGACTGGCCTCAATGTCGTTTGAGGTAACGGGTCTCGTACTTCTTCTGTTCTGGTCTCTTCCTGAGTCGCTGTAGGAGACGAAACCTCATCCTGCAGCTTGCCGCGAGCTGCCGACTCAGGTCTCACTTTCCCGGCCGGGATTTCCTCGTTCTGTCATTCTTCTTGTTCTTTCTGTCTGGGCAGTCGATAGCGATGTGTCCCTTCTTGTGGCAAATGAAGCACTTGCCCTCCTTCTTAAATCTGTCGACCTCCTCTTGAGTGAGGCGTCTAATCTCGTACAGCTCCCGCGGCTTTTCTTCGGTCGCGCCATGCGAATCTTCCTCCGACTCACTGTCGATCTCCTCCCCTGCCTCTGAAAAGTCGCTGTCTTCTTCGATGGCGTTCAGTCGGCCTGTCGAGCGTTGGGTCGTCTCAATCTTGGTCTCCGCTGCCTCCGCTCGCAGAGCTGCTTGAATCGCCTCGTGTAGGGTCTTAGGGTTTTTCAGGGCAACCTCCTTATGAATCGAGGGTCTCAAACCGCGCTGGAAATCATGTACGTTATCTTCTTCGTGACGGTGAGGAAGCTCCAATAATTGTTCTCGAAAATAGTTCGCGTACTTCAGGACCGTGGTTTTCTGTCTTGCTTTGTCCAAATTCAATCTCGCTTGTTCCGCCGGTGTTCTTCCGCAGAATTCCTGAATTAAGGATTTCTCCATCTCAGAAACTCCGGAAAATCCTCCACCGACTTCATCTCCAGTCTGCGCAACTTGGGAGTACCACCACTTCGATAGTGGTCCTTCCAGAAAGCCAGATACCCAGTACACTCCTCTTTGCTCTTCAGGGTTAACGCTGTGATACCGTAGATACCCTCGCGCATGTCGGAACCAGTTTCTCAGCTCGTCGATGTTAGTCGTAGCGATGCTCTTGATCTTGGCTGGTTTGACATCGTTCGGCATCATGCTTGGCATCTCTCGCGTCCTCTCCGATCTCAATTGTTCTCCTCGAAGAAAATTCTCCGTCTCTCGGCTTCTGTTCACTCGTCCTTCAAAATGTCTGAAACCGTTGTCGACGTGGTCACGCAGTTGAGATAGCTCAGTCGAAAAAGTGTCAACTCGGTTACTTAGTCGTTCAAGCATCTCGGTGACGTGTACCGACATAGGCTCCATCGTGGGACTCGATCCTTCTCGCACTGTCTGTCTTCTACCATCCGTCGACGTCGGCGGTGTCGGCCCAGAAGGCGCCCCCTCTGGTCGACCATCAACTTCCTCTGGTAGTCTCTCTCCTGCTCGGTTAGACATCTTCGTCTCGTCTAGCTGTTCTGAGGCTCCGAAACCACGTGTGAGGTGCTACTTTGGTTAGGCTAAGTTGGCAACCTTAGACTAATAGTAGAACCTAATCTCTGGATCTAATTATACAGCGTAGAGAGAATTAATAAGATTGTCTTAGGAACAGGGTTTCTTACAGTCTGGGTGTGGCGTAATTCTATTCTGTACCGGTCTCTCACCTCTACCAGTAAGTCCCTATCTTAAATACCCACACCGCAGTTGTTCTAGAAACAGCCTTAGAACCTGTAGCTTGTGCTGTCTGCTAACTAAACCAAACTATTACTAGTGATACAGGTTAACTCAGGTTACCTGTACCGTCTACCTAACCTTATCACACAAGCTCTTAGAACTATCTAGAAAAGAACTATCTAGAAGAGATACTGCTAGTAACTCTGTACTGTCGAGGGAAAATACGGCGATACAGTTGTACTGCCGTGATGACAAATAAAGAGTCACTGAATATCGCTAAGATACAGGTACCATTTAGAGGAAACAAATAATGTCAGTAATTCACTCTTGTGCTTCTCAGCACGAAGTAACCCCTTCTGTGAGGGCGTAAGTGTCAGGCCGTCAATGTTGGTGGATTCCGGGACGACGTAGGTGCCATCCGGATTAACTGTCGACTGTTCCAAAACAGCCTGCTCGACCTGAGCAGGTGTACGTAAGTTGTTCGTAGCAAACACGACAGGAATAGAAGCCGAGTACACGTAAACAAGCTGTCGTCCTTGAGGTAGTGTAACGTTAACAGGTTCACCACTCAACAGCGTCAAATCATCCGATGTCAAAACAAGACCGGTCTCCTCGTGTAACTCGCGAATAGCAGCGTCGACAGGCTCTTCATTAGGTAAGACAGAGCCAGCTGGGAACCAAGTTTTACTAGTACGAGGCTCACGCTGAAACACCAACTTCAAGTCCGACGGTTTAGTTCCTCCGACGTGAATTACTAAAACCACGTAATGTCCAGCTCCAAGAGAAGCCATCTCAACTTAATCAAACAACGTCGAGCAGATCAACGAGCAACAAAAACGTGCGTCGACCAAAGAGCTCCGAAACCAGTGTGGCGGTTAGCCTCTGAAAGCTAAACGCTAGCACAAATCTGTTCTAGTATGTCTAGTTCTGTTGTTGCAAGATGGCAATTGCTGTTGTCGAGAGGCAATTGATGAGAGATGTTTCACTGCTGTACTTAGACAGTAGATGTTGTAAGTGAACAAAGGAATTGTTAAAAGGTTCTGTCACCTCCCTCTACTGCACTGGGCTTAAATAGGTTTCAGCCCAGACTAGTTACGTCTGCAAGCTTCGCTTACGTGTCAGGCGTCAGTGCTGCTCAACCGTCGTCATCTGTCCTCGAGATACGGCCTGCCTAGCATTGGGTTTCACGACGCGGCTCCTTCTGCATTGAAGAGCTCGTTCTGGCGCGTCATCTGGCTGGTTAGATTAATTATGCATATCTTTACGTACCGGGAGGTACTGGTCGTACTGTAGCATCAGCACCATTACAATATTGCAGTAGCGACGTACCCACGAGTATACGTCCGTCCTGTGGAAAAGCACGAATTGGAATCCGTAACGAGTACCTGTACAATGTCCTGCAATGTACTGTTGCAGGACTGTACTCGTCACATCAGGCGCGCGACGGCGCTTCGATTGTACAAAAAAATCGCGTTTTCGGCAATTCAGGAATGCCGTGTTCAGTTGCGAACCCTTGGACGAATCCAGCCTAGATCTTGTTCGCTTGCGCCTAATTGTTTTCACTCGGACGCCATCGTCCGCACGCGGTGACGCATGAAGTTCGAACGGTCGTTACATGACGTGACGCGGAGGGTCACACCATCAGGCGTTCTTGCCAAGGGTTTTGGACCTCGGGTCCTTGGTGTCGGCGTTGTCTCTTGGTGGCGGTTTGGGCTTGGGTTGGGGTCTTGGGGCAAAGGTAGGGGTCGGACGGTCGTGGGCAGGTCAGTCAGGTGTATTGCGCGCAAAGGTAGCTCCAGCGGCGGCTTTGGCGCTTGCGAATAGAGTGCATTCGAGCGTTTTGTCGATGAACGCTCCGTGTAGGTTGTCGTACTCGGAGGAGGCAACGTCAGGTCGCAGTTTGAGGAAACGCTCGTAGGTAAGTTTCGCGAAAACGCGGTCCGAATTGTTCGTCTCCCCTCCGCCCTTGGTGTGTCGGACGTGGGATATCCGCACACGGGCGGCCTCCTCTAGCGCGTTGTTGGTGTGGTTGCTTTGACGCAGGGTGACGACCGCCGCCTTGAATTCCGGTGAGTTCTTGGGGTAATTTTGAATGTCTTCCATAGCTGATATGCTCGCCGTGTTAGCTCAGGCGGCGTAGGCGGCGTGACATACCGTGGCGCGGTATTCTTCGAGCGTGGCGTTGTGCCGGCGGGCGGGGAGATGGCGGTAGGTGTCACAGGTAAGCTTCTAGATTTGTGGGCCGTCGAGATGCCGGAGGGTATCTCGAGGCCTAGGGCAATGTAGGGTCCCCATAGCTCGGTGTCGATTTGGCAGTCCTCATATGGCAGTGTTGTTGGGGTTCCCGTCGTCGCTTGGGCCGGGGCCGGGGGTCGCACGGTAGGGTTGATCGAGGGTCGCTCGATCGGCAGATGTGCGCTACGGGCGTCGTGCTCCGTAATTCCGCCCTTCGGCGTGTCGTCTACACCGACCTGACTTGCTAGTGTGTTGCCTTGTTTTGCTGAATGATGCTAGTTGAGTGATGATGGTCGAGCTAAGCGTGGTTGTTAGTTCGGTGAAGGCCCGCTAAAACTTGCCATTCAAACGCTCTTCCGATGTTGCAGCGTTAGCGAGTAAGCGTTGCTCATGTTGTTTGAGTTCTACTGATGTAACAAATTCCGGCGCGTCGCGAATTTCGTCTAAGACTTGTCTATTTGTAGCCATCGTAATAGAGTAGGGTAAAGAGTTTCGGCTGTGCTGGACGCGGCTTAGTGTAACCTGTCACCTTGCGCCGCTACGAGAGCTACGATGCCAATTGCGTGGGCCGAATGGGCGAGCGCAAAGGCAGAAGGTGGCTGCTACGAGCTACATGAGTTGCTTTAGAGGTAAAGCATGTGGACAATTTACTGCGTTTGTGACGCTTTGTCTCCGCGCGTTGCCTTCGGCGGACTCAACATGGTACGTTAACTAACCGTAAGACCCCAATATTTTACCAATATAAGAATGAATGGCCCCGGCCCTGGGTTAAGCCAGTGGGGTCTTTCCATTTTCAATGTTTTGCTGGTGGTTTCCACTTTTTTTCGTAAAAACGTGGTTACATATCATTTATGATGGTCTGGTTTGTTCGAATACAACTAAACTCTTACAAGAAAAAGGAGTGAAGGCCACCATGCAAAAAGAAGAAAAGAGGAAAAAACCTAAGCCCGAGGAACATGAAGGCACGCCACCGCGTCAGCACTGCCCTCCTGAAAAAGCGTCGCGGAGATAGGGACCATGGAGAGCCATGGAGAGCAGCAGAAAGACGTTGCATGAATTCACGTCGCACATTCGTTGTTTGTTCGAATACAGACTGGAGTATTACCTTATTGACGCGCCGGCCCTCAGCGCTCCAGGTACGTTACCCGTACGGGTACCAAAAAACAGATTTCTTACAAGGAAATCAGAGTAAGCCACTAAGCAAAAAGAAGAAAAGAGGAATACATATGAATGATAAAAGAGGAAAATAAAAGCGTAATGGTACCCGTATTATACAGTACTCACTTCCCACGAGAGGCTCGGCCCACATGCGGGCGGCCCACTGGAAAGAAAGTACCGCGCGGACCGCGGATCAAAGAGCACCTGCCTGGTAGGGCGGTCACGGACGCCGTCATTTATAAGCCCAGGCTCTACCTACCTGCATCTTTACACCACTCTCCTATCTGCACCCTGTTGGACACGGAAGCGGGGGCACTCTATGCTTGGGCTTGACGACTATCCGGCTCGTATATAAAAGACGACTTTTCTGGGGTTTCTTGGAGTGTCCGAGGTGCGCAAAGATGGCGTCACCAGTGAGAGCGGAGCAGCGGGCACCCTTGATGCGACGGCGAGACGCTGGTCGGAGAGTTGCAGAGCTATTTGAGTCGGATCACTATGGACGTCGGTCTCCGGGGTTCACGTAGTGAGTGCGCCATGTTCTTTCTCCCCCCTTTCCCCTTCTCATGCTTCTCTTGACACATAACCGTTTTCAAATATCCACAATTGATTCTTCTGTATATCGTAAACTCAATTCAATGCAGTGACTAATTCTGATATGTTCCATACAAAATCATTATATACTGCTGACGCTATTCTTGATTGTGTCTTATTTGTTATTATTATTATTTATGCTCCCCTGCAGATATGCGTTATTTATTTGCGGGTCATTTTGTTTTTATTATTTCGTATGATTTGTGCTTGGTGTATGGCCGACCTCCCTCACGCTGTCTATCCCTCTGTCGCGCGCTTGTGGGTTGCTACAATCTCGTAAAGCCCTCCTCTGTCGGTAAAGCTTCAAGGGCCGGCGGTGGAGACATCCCCTGCGCAAGTCGAGGAGGCCGAGGCGCAGAGAGGGCCCACGTCATCGCTGGCCGAGCTGAACGGAACGGTAGTGGAGCACAAGGGAGAGGTGGTGTACACCCTCTGCGCGCCGAGCTACTCCACCGCCACCGCGTTCGACGATGCTAAGGGTACAGTGCGCGTGGCCAAGCCCAACAACTGGCGCGTGGACAGAAAAGTCGCAGCGGCGATGTCGGAGGAGCGAGCTGAGGAGGCACGGCGGTTGCTGGAGAATATGCGAGTCGCGACGCAACTCGATGCGGAAACGACGTCGCCGCGGACGGATAAGGTAGTTGTTCAGGAAGACCCATCCGTTGGCACCAGCAGTATGGGGCTCGCGACCAATAATTATAAGAAACAAGCAGCTCATCAGCGGCACTATTCACCCGCTCGAACGACAGCCTCCGCGCGACGTCACTCGGTATTAGGCGACTCGGCCGCGACCGTCTTTCGCGGCGTTCCGCGATGCGCATCCGCCCGTCCTGCTCGCATGTCAGCCGCTGCGACACTGGCCTCCCTCCCGCCCCCGCGTCGCCCCACCTCCGCTACCTCATGCCCGGGCGGTGTATACCGACGGCCTCGCTCAGGTCGGAGCGTGTCGCAGTTATCATACGCAGATGTGAGGTCGCCAGTCGGGGAGCGCATCCGACGCAGCCCATCGACCAACTCGGAACCACCTCCCCCGCGGGAACTCGTTTACGAGGGCTTCTGCCGCGCCCAGAATATCCTGAACCGTGACATGCTTGCTCACTGAGGACCGAACAAGTAATCTTTTCCGATGGTGAAACTGAGTGAAGTATATCTTACCTGTATACATCCTTTCCTCGCCTGAGTCACCGTGTCACTTGCACAAGAGCTGCATCAGCCGTCAGAGTGAAACGCGTCACCCTTGCAAGTGAGTCGGAAATCCCCCTCTCCACTCCTTACATGAATGGATGACTGACGTATGGATTGAATGGCCAGTCAGTCATGTGCGGTGCTTATATCAAATCGACTGGATTTACGGCATGTCAATGTCTAACTGCGTGGGTGTAGGACGCGCGGGGGGGGGGGGATGAAGGAGTTGCCTTACTTGGGTTTGAAGGAGGAGGGCGGAGGAGAGAGGGGGAGGTGGGGGTACATGGGAGGTAAGTCGGAAGAGGAAGCAAAATGAGAAGGATTATTAACTGCCAGTCCCTGAGGAGAAAGGGTGTGAGCTGAGTGACCACGCATCGGGGTATTATTATTGGCATAAACGCGTATTCCAATCGATGTGCCCGATAGATGAGGCTATTTGCCTGTGCTAGCTGAGTGCTTACACGAATCAATGTTGCCGCTTGTCAATGCAAGTGAAAGTGCACATGGAGAGATTGACGATGTTTACTGTGCACCGCATGGTTAGGAAATCATGCCATCCTCGCTCCTACCCTCCGCTCGGGAACCCGATTTTACCCGCCTCCTAGAACACAAACTCGTTGGACACTCCACCGCCCGTCGTCGCTAATCCTCGAAATGGAAACACTACACCGATAACAACATGTCATTGCATAGGCCAAAGGGCATCGCCATCCATGTCATGAGGACATCAGGAGCTTGAAACGCCACATTGTGTAAATCCCCCACAAGAACTCAAACTTACCAAGAAGCAAATGCTAAATCTAGACGATTGTAAAATTTTACGCCCTTTATCTCATCAAGCGTGTCCTCGATACGCGACAACGGGTAGGCATCTTTTCGACTGCGTTCGTTAAGGCCACGGTAGTCAATGCACAACCTAGTGAAGCATATGCTTTACGCACGGAGACAACTCGTGATCCAAACTCGCTCTTGCTAGGTCGTACCAAACCAGCGGCAACTGCGTCTTTTAATTACCGAAAGAGCTATGATTTCTCGGCAAGAGACAGTCGATGAAGTCGTTGGCGTCGCATTGGCCTTGTCGTGTCAATGGGGTGATCCAACGGACGCTTGACCGGAGGAGAATTAAGAGGTTGTAGCACATGCGAAGAGAATCTTTCGTAATTCATGTCGATGTTGAGGCGTTAGCTAATCTCCAAGATGAAACTCGCCAGTGACATGTTGGTCAAAATGCTTAAGATGTAAGGTGAAAATTCAGTTGGGCAGCCCTTAGCTCGTATCGACTTCTACATTTACTTTAGGACTTTGGTAGACGACATGAAGAAACACTTTGGTCGTATCTCTACTTCGTGAATCTCGACAACGGTACCGTCCATCAGTGTAAAAAGAGTGTCAAATTTAAGTGTCGCTTGTTCTTCATCCAATAATGGTAAGCCTAACATAACGACCGCAACACGCAAGTCGAGTAGAGCGGGGCGGAACGATCGGACAAAGCCGTGTTGAGCAATGGAATAATGCACTTAACACGCCAGAATAGTGGTAGTATCCCGTTGTCCATTTGCAAGCCGAACATGCGTCTTTGTGGTCGACTTTCGCATTTGAAGTCCCATCTCCGTATCAAAGTCTCCCGAAACAAAATCTAAAGCATGGGTACGATCCACCAAACATGTTAGATGTTGCATAGCAACGGGAGTCGTATATATCCAATTAGTTTACATATGTGTACGAATTTCGGTGCGGTCAGAACACCAAGGCGCATGCCGGCGGCGCAGCGGTGGCGGCCCCGGAGGGGTGTGCGCTCGCAGGCCCGTCGGCACTCACCCCCACCTCCTCGTGGTGGGCGCTTTTAACCATAAAGTTGTGCCACGCATGGTACGGTTGGGGGCTAGGCGGGGTGAAATCCGGCGGCTGCGATCCGCGGATTATCAATTGTCGGGAAGCCTATGTGCGGAGGGCTTTTCAAAATGTTATTTCTACACCAACGTTAGGATCTCCCGCTCGGCTAGTCTGATATTTCTTTTCGGTAGTGAATGCTCCTCGGATACTATCATGTCTACGGGTGGGACATGTATCTGATGCGTTTTTGGGCAGCGAGGAGGGTACTTGCGGGTCTGATTTGGCGGCGGGCGTTGGAGCTGGCGACGGACAACCAGGAAGTAGCGCCATGGCAAGGTGCTCGCTAGCAGTCGTCCAACCCTTTGTGTTTCGAGTCTCCCCTAGGGGCAAGGCGAGAAGCTACGCGGGGCAGAGGAGGGTTGCAGCCGGAGGGGCGACAAGGTTTGGCGGCAAAGGTCCACAAGATCGACAACCGCCGAAAAACCCGTTACGGAGGGATTTTGCATAAGTATTCCCGTACCCGATATCGTTTGTGGAGTGGTGACTCGATCCGCGGGTTCGACCAACCCCTTCCCCATGCGGTACCATGTTATTGACATGCCGCCTAAAGCAGGGTACCTATGGTTATGGCAACGGCACTCTCATTATTATAGAGGCGGCCCCAGACGTAAGTTTAAATTGCTTCATTTTGGCTACGTTGCTTAGTAGTGGGAAGCTTTCCGAGGCGTTGTGATTTCTAAGTAG
Source organism: Tetraselmis chui (assembly GCA_026401115.1). NCBI lineage: Eukaryota > Viridiplantae > Chlorophyta > Chlorodendrophyceae > Chlorodendrales > Chlorodendraceae > Tetraselmis > Tetraselmis chui. The sequence continues at coordinate 184,100 of JAPMLY010000394.1, read as the reverse complement.
CTTTTCACCCACGATGACACTTCGCTACCGAGGCATCTCTTCTTCTTCACCCGATTTACGGCTGCCGACTCTAGTCATGTGTGAATCTTAATTAAGGGCTACATTAATTAGATGTGTGGAGAGATTGTACGCATGGGAGTTCCGGCCCCGACAACTAACTTCGCTGGTATGAAAGTGACATTGAATGAGACGCATATCGTAAGGCTGCAATTAACGCCCCCTACTATTCATGACAAGACGCACGTAAGTTACAGGGATGTTTGGAGATGTAGCCCAAACGTTTCGTCATGCTCGGCATTAATGCCGACTCCTACAACGTTGTTGTATGGGTTACGTCATAGTTTTCTGGACTCATGAACATTTGGTGGCTCAACCGTAAGCATCATGCTTCCATTTGAAACACGTTCGACTCTTTGGTAACAAAGATTGGTAAGTCGTCCATGCTACCTAACATTAGGGAGGACGAGTTAAACGTGATTGGATTTACACAAGGCTCCATGAGTTATGCCTCCTGCACTAATTTGCTCAACGACTTTTTACCAAGGTCTCGACAACCTCTAAAAGACGACTTGCAATGCAGTCGTTTCATAAATGGCCTTGCGAAATTCCAGCTACCCACTCAGGCTAAGTCTCACCGCTCTCAGCAGAACGGTTACAACATGCCCTTGGTTGAGTTACAAAATATCCTGAATTACCTCGTGACAGACTCGCCGCATATGGGCCGTGCAACGAGCGCACCGGCCCCATCTAACAACCCATGAGGTAGTCGACCTTCTAAGAAGCGTTCTTTTGAGAGTTCATAGGTCGAGGGCACTAAACGACTTCATCGACGCGAAGGTTTTGGCTTTGCTCGAGGTCGTGCTTGTTGTGACTGTCGTGAAGGCCGTGGCCGATTTCCTTCGAACACTGGCCGAATTTATTTCAACGCCATCGATGGAGTTTTGACTCCTCGGGCGCGTAGGAGACACAAAGAGAAGGAAGCGTGCTTCAAGTGCAACAAGGAGGGAGACCATGTTTTCCAATGCCCGGAGCCGCAGGGTAAGGAGCCGGTCGGCGCACCCGGCAAGCATAAATAAATGTGGCATGGTTGCTCTTCGGACGAGATGGAGCAATTGGCTACATCAACTTATCGTCTTGAGACAATGTTAGCGACATATGTGGCGGTTAGCCTCTGAAAGCTAGACGCTATCACAAATCTGTTCTAGTCTGTCTAGTTATGTTGTTGCAAGATGGCAAATGATGTTGTCGAGAGGCAATTGATGAGAGATGTTTCACTGCTGTACTTAGACAGTAGATGTTGTAAGTGAACAAAGGAATTGTTAAAAGGTTCTGTCACCTCCCTCTACTGCACTGAGCTTAAATAGGTTTCAGCCCAGACTAGTTACGCCTGCAAGCTTCGCTAACGTGTCAGGCATTAGTGCTGCTCAACCGTCGTCATCTGTCCTCGAGACACGGCCTGCCTAGCATTGGGTCTCACGACGCGGCTCCTTCTGCATTGAAGAGCTCGTTCTCGCGCGTCATCTGGCTAGTTAGATTAATTATGCATATCTGTACGTACCGGGAGGTACTGGTCGTACTGTAGCATCAGCACCCTTACAATATTGCAGTAGCGACGTACCCACGAGTATACGTCCGTCCTGTGGAAAAGCACGAATTGGTATCCGTAACGAGTACCTGTACAATGTCCTGCAATGTACTGTTGTAGGACTGTACTCGTCACACTCGTACCCTCCCCCTCTTGACAGATCAATGAGGCCGCCGCGAGGCAGACCTCCGTGGTTCTTGGCTCCTTTACTGAAGCAATTACTGGGACTCAGGAATGCGCGCTGGGAAAGCGTGCATGAAGTCAATGTACGCCTGAGTCTTGGCGAACTTGCGCCATTGGGGCGTCTCCAAGAATTCTTGTAACGCAATTGTTCGATGCACCTCGTTCAAACGGTGCCAGACAGGTGGAATGTCGTCATCACTGAAGTGCGTCATGAAGAGCAAATATTTGCCTCGTCGCCCAGGTAGTGACTTGATGCACACAGCAGAGATGTGCGACACGTCAAACTCCTCATCGTCTCCTTCAGGTACAGTCACAGGAACAGCTGGTCGTAGCGGAGCGGTAGAGCAGGGTCGTAAGTTGTTAACATGGAACACAGGATGTAAGCGTACTGTCGCTGGTAGTTTCAATCTGTAACTGTGTTTTCCAATCTGCTCCTCCACTGAAAAAGGGCCGAGCTGTCTGTCTCTGAGTTTCCTGTTCGGTTGTCCTCGCAGAAAAAGATTTGCTGTGACGACTGACACCTTGTCTCCCTTAGCGAAGTGTGGCGCCGTAGACGGTTCTGTGCGCGCCTGCATCTCGTCCTTATGTAGCTGTAACACAGAGCGTACCAGGTCTGTACTTCCTGTAACAATCTTAACCGTTCTGTTGCGTCTTGCGAAATTGGAATCGATGGTCGCATGCTGAAGAGCAGGTCAGGAGGCTCCTCAGGAGAAAAACCAAAGTTAGCCTCGAACGGTGTGTGCTCAATTCCGAGTGCACGCGAAGCGTTGTACGCAAACTCCACTTGCGGTAAAAGTGTCGACCAGTCAGAGCCATCATAGCAACAGAAGCAACGAAGAAGCTGCTGAAACGTGCTGTTCACGCGCTCTGTCAATCCGTCTGTTTCTGGGTGTCGGCTGGAAGACATGTTCAGACGCGTTCCAAGGCGTCTCCAGAGTGTCTGCCAGAAAGCGCTGACAAATTTTGGGTCGCGGTCGCTGATTAGCACACGGGGAAGTCCATGTAAGCGGTAGACTCCCTGTAAAAACAAAGTTGCAGTTTCTTCGGCAGTAATCGACTCTGTACATGGCAGAAAATGGGCCATTCGAGTTAGATGGTCTACTACAATCAGCACACTGTTAAAGCCGTTGCTCTCACGCAAGTGTGTCAGGTAGTCAAGACCAACTGTGTGCCACGGTCTGGGTGGAACAGGTAATGGGTAAAGAGTCGCAGCCATCTGCGGTCGAATCTTTGCTCGTCGGCACACGACGCAGCGTTCACAAAAATCTTTCACATCTTGGCGGATTCGTTTCCACCAGAATCTGTCGAGTGCTTTAGCAAGAGTGCTAGCAACTCCTTTGTGACCAGCTGACGAACTTTCGTGCAGCTCTGTGATCAATCTCAGTCGGAGCTCAGAGTTCTGTGGAATACAGAGGCGATTGAGACGCCAAAAGTACCCATCTCTGGCTTCTATCCGGCTGTCTCTTGTCCACTCACCATCGTCCCCATAAAACGAATCTTGTGAGAACCCCTCGCGAATGAGATCAGCGAACTCAGGGCTCAGCTGCAACGCTTCAACAGTCAGTGAATTTAACTGTGCGTCTTCAAACAGCAGCTGGGACTTCCGTCGTAATTCTCGATCTGACGGAACCTCGCCATCCCAAAATAAGGGTACTGTGGCCTGAGGTACGAAGTCTGGACGCCGGCTTAACGGGTCGGCTTCGTTCAGAGCTCCCTTGCGATATGCAAGTGTCATCGAGCCCACAAACGGTTGCAAATCCCGCAGGTATCTTGCTTGCCGCTTGTTCAGCCTGTTGTTCGGTTGCCTGAGCAGATGTCGCAGTGTGTCGTGGTCTGTTACGACAAGGAACTTAGAACAGCCTTCAAGATAGCACCTCCAATGCTTGACAGCTTCGCATACGGCCAAAGCTTCTAAGTCGTACGCAGAGTAAGTGTTACCACGCTCAGCTGGATTCAGCTTACGCGCCCAGTAAGAGACTGGTTGAAGACCGCCTCCTTGGTCTTGCAACAGGACTGCTGCAATCCCCACTGTTGATGCATCTGTAGCCACGGTGAACGTCGCGTCCGAGCCGACCTCCGGAAGGATCAGGCATGGCGCGGAAATGAGCCGTAACTTGAGAGTCTCGAAGGCTTCCAAACAGGCAGGCGTCAGCGTAACCTTCTGTGGCTGGGACTTCCGCAGTAAGTCCGTCAATGGAGCCGTAAGGTCGCTAAAATGGTGTATAAATCTCGCATAGAAGTTGCAGAACTGTACGAAACTGCGAACCTCCTTCTGCGTCTTGGGCACTGGCCAGTCTGCAACGGCCTCGACTTTCTTTGTGGAAACCGAAATTTTCCCGGCTGACACAGTGTAGCCCAGATACTCCATTTCTTGCAATCCGAAAAAGCATTTCTTAAGGCGTAATTTCAGCCCTTCCTCCTTGAATCGCTGTAGCACTAGACGTAGGTGCTCCAGGTGCTCTTCCAGAGTTCGACTGTAGATACAGACGTCATCCAGGTAGACTGTCACGAACTTATGTAAAAAGTCGCGAAGAATGTCGTTCATCATCCTCTGAAATGTAGCTGGTGCGTTGCACAGCCCAAACGGCATGGCGACCCATTCCATTAAGCCATCAGGGGTCTGAAAAGCCGTCTTGTGAACGTCCTGATCACGCACTCGAACTTGCCAGAATCCAGAAGCGAGGTCGAGGTGTGTGTAAAAATTCGCGTCCTTAAGTTCGTCCAGAGTGTCGTCCACACGCGGTAGCGGGTAAGCATCTTTACGCGTAACCTCGTTAAGGCCACGGTAGTCAATGCACAGACGTAGCGAGCCATCAGCTTTTCGCACAAAAAGAATTGGCGAGCCGAACTCACTGTAGCTGGGGCGAATCAAACCAGCTTCCACTGCGTCTTTGAGCTGTCGATTAAGCTCAGCGCGCTCTGCGGGTGACAATCTGTTCAAACGTTGGCGTCGCATTGGGCCAATTGTTTCAATGGGATGATCCCACTGTCGGCTTACAGGTGGAGAGTCGACAGGTTGCAGTAACTCCGGGAAGTCATCGAAGAGTAAAGACCGGAAGTTGTCACGTTGTTTTGCTGTTAGTTCCTCTCCAGTGTGGAAGTCTGTCGACTGTTCGGCGGCTGACGTAAGTTCAATGACGTAAAAATCAGCATGACGTCCCCTGCTGCGGCGCGTCTTGCGCATAAGCTTCTGAACTTTCGTAGACGACAGGAGTAGACACTCAGGGCGTCGTTCCTCAAGTGTAGTCTCCACTGCTGTGCCGTCCATTAGTGTAAAAATTCTGGTTGTACCAAATTGTAAAGAGGCCTGTTCGTCATCAAGCCATGGTAAACCCAGGATTAAATCAGCTGTGCGTAAATCACGTAGAACGTTGAAAGTCCGTTGAAACTCGTGTCGAGCCAGCTCAAAAGTGATATCACAGACTGTCGTAGAAGTCACTCGTTGTCCGTTAGCGAGGCGAACTGGAGTCTTACTTGCAGACTTTCGAGTCTGTAAAGCAAAGCGTCGTACAAAGTCCTCTGACACAAAATCAAGTGTCGCAGCGCAGTCCACTAATCCAGAAATTTGGTGTCCGCCATCAGGAGTTTTCACAGTCAGCTCAGTTCGAATTAACGGGCGAGCTTCCGTGAGGTCAGTCAGTAGTGATGTAGCTGGCGAAGAAAATTCTCGCAGCGTAGCGATGGACTGTTCCGAGTCGTCTGTTGGTACAGGTACCGAGTCGGGTTGATCAGGTGCTGTAGGTTCTGGTGAGTCGTTAAACGCACAATCTGCGTCGACTAACCACAGCTGTACAGGCCAAGGGGCTGGAGCAACCACCTCCTGTTGCGCTGGGTTCTCCAGTGACTGACGTGTAAAAAGCTGTGTCCTTGCTGGGAATTCTTGATAGAGTTTCCAGTGCTTAGTCACCTGAGTAAATTTCGCCCACTTCGGTAGTACAAATACAGCCATCGTAGATGTCGGAGATGTTCGACGACAATCCTCAAAATGCTGCGCAATCTGCTCAGCTAACTCCCAGGGTGGGTTGATGAACACCCGTTCTCCTGTTAAATCTCTGTCTAGAATCGAGTCACTCGGCGAACAGTGAGGTAAGTCACCGTGCGAGTTAAGACCTTCATCATCAGCACATCCCTCCAACGTGAAGTTGAATCGTGCATGCAGAGGGTCAAAGACAGAGTCAACCAGTTTCCAATCAACTGAACGTCTGGTTACAGGTTTACGACTCTGTCTCTGCTTAGTCTGACGACGACGACCTGCTACTTGCGTTACATCGAAGGTGTGTCGACGACCTCTGTCGCTAACAGTGTCTCAGAATGAACAGTAGATGTAGCCGGCTGCTCCAGTTCATTTGTAGAACAGCCTTGCCACCATCATTGCTTCTTAGGTTGCATCGGTGCCTTGCCTTTGAACTCCGGACATTGGAACAAACGGTGTCCCTTCTTGTGGCACTTGAAACAGAGACCTTCGTCCATGTGTCGCTTACGCTCCTCAGTTGTCATTGCATTTGCGAGTGAATTAAAATCCTCGCGACCAGAAGTCTGACCACGTCCACCATTGTTGCCACCTCCACGTCCACGTCCGCGGCCACGTCCTCGGCCACCTTTGTTACGTTTCCAGACGTTAGAGGCTTCCTCGAAAGGGTCATCAAGTTTGCGCTTGCGTGAGGGCTGGGCAGATGGTCCAACAGTAGATTTTGCATTGCCCAGTTCCGGTGAGTCTGTCACGACGTCATTCAAAAAGTTTTGCAGCTCCACTAGCGTAGTCTGGTATCCTAGTTGAGCTCGGTGTGACTTAGCCAGTTTCTTGAGTGCATCATTCGCTAGGCCATTAATGAAGCGTACACACTGTACCTCAGCTGTCAGGTATTGACGAGACCGACGTAAGTAGTCGTTGTACTGTTTAGTGAAACCCGCGTAACTCATCGTGTTGCTCTGCGTAAAGTTTAGCAAAGCGTTAATTGCGTCGTCCTGAATGTTCGGAAGAAACGTAGACTTGCGTAACTCCGTAACAAGCTCGTTGTACGTAGATGGAATTGGAGGCTGATTTTTCCGGTTCAACCACCACCCACCAAGGTGTCCAGAAAACTGTGAAGTAACCCAGAACACTGCATCGTACGAGTCAGCCGTAATTCCAAGCATTATAAAACGTTGAGGCTGTGCTTCGAGCCAATCCTCCAGTACATGAGCCACTCGACCATCCTCGTACGGTGAAGTAATAGCAGCCTTACGCTGAGTCTCCGTGAGGGTCACAGATAGTCCAGCCAAGTTGTGGGTAGGCATCGGCATTCCCACTCGTAAATCAGTAGGTCCTTCACAAGTCAGTCGATTAATGTGTCCGCGAATCAGTAGCCATACAGAACCAGAGTCGACCGTCGTAAACCGGGTGTACATGTGGAATTGTCTCGGGATAGACGTGTCGTCTTGCATGACTGGAACATGTTGTGTGATTGCTCGATAAAAAGATTCCCACTGAGTCACGTAACCAAAGTGAAGTAATTCACTCTTGTGCTTCTCAGCACGAAGTAACCCCTTCTGTGAGGGCGTAAGTGTCAGACCGTCAATGTTGATGGATTCCGGGACGACGTAGGTGCCATCCGGATTAACTGTCGACTGTGCCAAAACAGCCTGCTCGACCTGAGCAGGTGTGCGTAAGTTGTTCGTAGCAAACACGACAGGAATAGAAGCCGAGTACACGTAGACAAGCTGTCGTCCTTGAGGTAGTGTAACGTTAACATGTTCACCACTCAACAGCGTCAAATCATCCGGTGTCAAAACAAGACCGGTTTCCTCATGTAACTCGCGAATAGCAGCGTCGACAGGCTCTTCGTTAGGTAAGACAGAGCCAGCTGGGAACCAAGTTTTACCAGTACGAGGCTCACGCTGAAACACCAACTTCAAGTCCGACGGTTTAGTTCCTCCGACGTGAATTACTAAAACCACGTAATGTCCAGCTCCAAGAGAAGCCATCTCAACTTAATCAAACAACGTCGAGCAGATCAACGAGCAACAAAAACGTGCGTCGACCAAAGAGCTCCGAAACCAGTGTGGCGGTTAGCCTCTGAAAGCTAAACGATATCACAAATCTGTTCTAATCTGTCTAGTTCTGTTGTTGCAAGATGGCAAATGATGTTGTCGAGAGGCAATTGATGAGAGATGTTTCACTGTTGTACTTAGGCAGTAGATGTTGTAAGTGAACAAAGGAATTGTTAAAAGGTTCTGTCACCTCCCTCTACTGCACTGGGCTTAAATAGGTTTCAGCCCAGACTAGTTACGCCTGCAAGCTTCGCTTACGTGTCAGGCATTAGTGATGCTCAACCGTCGTCATCTGTCCTCGAGATACGGCCTGCCTAGCATTGGGTCTCACGACGCGGCTCCTTCTGCATTGAAGAGCTCGTTCTGGCGCGTCATCTGGCTAGTTAGATTAATTATGCATATCTGTACGTACCGGGAGGTACTGGTCGTACTGTAGCATCAGCACCCTTACAATATTGCAGTAGCGACGTACCCACGAGTATACGTCCGTCCTGTGGAAAAGCACGAATTGGTATCCGTAACGAGTACCTGTACAATGTCCTGCAATGTACTGTTGTAGGACTGTACTCGTCACACATAGTTGCATATTCCTACTTCGAGACCTCCATTAACTTCAGTCGCGACCCCAACTAAATCAGTAGTTGGTCGTCGTCGCCAATACAAGTATAGATACAGTCATAGACATGTAACAACCATACATTCAATTGATTGGAAATTGGTTGACACTGTTTTCGACCCTGTGCACGCATGATTTGACTTCACCTTAGAGGATTATGCAGACGATGAAGGTCGTAACTCGCACGGTGACTTACCTCACTGTTCGCCGAGTGATCCAGTTGTCATAGAGAGAGACGACTTGAGCGGAGAGCGTGTGTTCTTCAATCCACTCTGGGAGTTAGCAACTCATATGGCATGCTATTTCGAGATATGTAGACGTAGAACTCGTTCCCGCTACTACGATGGCTGTGTTTGTTCTTCCTAAGTGGGCTAAGTTCAACACCATCACTCGTCACTGGAAATTGTACCAAGAGTTCCGTGTTAGGACGCGAGTCAGTTACAAACCCGACTCAACCGGAGGTTCGTGCACCTACTTCATGGCATGTTGATTGATCGACGCTGATTGTGATTTTTAGATTTAGCCCCGACTACAATTCTTGATTTACCAACATTTATTCATATACCACCAAACAAGCTTACAACTTCCATCGCTACGCTACGAAAATTTTCGCCGGACGCTACCTCCCTACTTATGGACCTCACCGAAGCTCAGGAAGTGGATCCGGATCCTTCCGATCAATCATGCCCAAATTTCAAACCCCGAAACCAACACGAAATGTGCGCACGAATAGCAAACACATGGTCTCGGATCTACTCAGATTCGTGTGTCCGGACCCTGCTTTTCTTCGCCGGATCCACTCCCTGCCGAAGCTCGCCCCTTGACTTGAACCGAGATGAACGTGAAAACTCTTGATGGCGGACAACTAATTTCTGGATTAGCCGACTGCGTTGCGACACTTGACTTTGTGTCAAAGGACATCGTACGACGCTTTTTTATGCCGACTCTCAAATCCAAGGTCAAGACACTTGTTAGACTGGCTAATTGACAAGGCGTGACGTCTTCGACAATTTGTGACATCACTTTCGAGCTGCTCGCTCGTCACAAGTCTCAACGGAATATTTACGTCTTACGCGCTTTACGTGTTGATGATATGGTACTCGGTTTACCATGGATGGTCGACGAACATACCTCTTTAGACATCGGCGCGACGTGTGGTTTCACCTTGATGGACGGTACAAGAGTGGACATTCAAACAGACGAGCGCAATCCACAATGCTTACTAATCTCATCTGGCAAGGTTAAGAAACTCATGCGCAAGACGCACCGAAGCAAAGGACGTAACGCTGATTTGTACATGATTAACGTCTCGCCAAAAACGGCTCTTTGATTTCACACTAAATAGGAGTTCGCTACCGAACAACGTGAGAACTTAAGGTCGTTTATTTACGACGACTTCCCGGATTACTGAAGCATGTGGAGTCGCCACATGTAAGCCGACATTGGGATCATCCAATCGAGCCTACTGGCCCCATGACGCACCATCGCCTTAATCGGTTGTCGCCTGCAGAGTGCTCCGAACTCAACCGACAGCTCAAAGACGCAGTGGGGGTTGGCTTGGTTCGCCCAAGCCACAGTGAGTTCGGTTCGACAATCCTTTTTGTTCGTAAGGCTGATGGCTCGCTGCGACTCTAAATTGACTACCGTAGACTTGACGAGGTTACGCGTAAGGACGCCTGCCCATCTCCGCGTGTGGATGACACCTTCGATGAACTGAAGGACGCAATTTTTTACACCCATTTTGACCTCGCGCCTCGCTTTTGGCAAGTTCGAGTGCGTGAGGAGGACGTCAACGAGACTGCGTTTTAGACACCTGGTGGTTTGATGGAGTGGGTCGCCATGTTGTTTGGTCTACGCAATGCATCAACAACTTTCTACCGGATGATTAACGACATTCTGCGCAACTTTTTACACAAGTTCTTTACTTTCTACTTCGACGACGTCAATGTTTACAATCGCACTTTGGACGAACACCTTCAGCACTTGCGTCTTGTGCTTCAACGCTTCAAAGAGGAGGGCTCGAAGTTGCGACTTAAAAGTGCTTCTTCGGTGTTCATGAAATGGAGTGCTTGGGCTACACTTCATCAAATGGTAAAATTTCAGTTTCGACAAAGAAAGTGGACGCCGTTGCAGACATGCCAATACCTACGACGCAGGAGGAGGTTTGCAGTTTCGTGCAATTCTGCAACTTCTACGCCGAATTCGTAAATCATTTTAGCGACCTTACGGCTCCATTGACGGACATATTGATGAAGTAAGAGCCACAAAAGGTTACGCTGACACATGCGTGTTTGGAAGCTTTCGAGAGTCTCAAGTTATGCCCCATTTCCGCGCCTTGCGTGATACTTCCGAAGGTCAGCTCAGACGCGATGCTCACCGTGGATACAGATGTTTCGATAGTGGGGACTACATCATTCATGTTGCATGACTAAGGTGGAGGACTTCAACCAGTCTCTTACAAGGGCGGCTAAACTGAATCCAACTTAGCGTGGCAAGACCTACTCTTGTAGTAAGTAATACCTGTTGTTATTAGTTGTAAATAGCTACTGTAAGCTATTCTAGATATGATTAGTACATGTCTAGATCGGACATACCGATAACCTTTTTGATTCGGTACAGAGCCGTCGCTAGGCTACAGCTCTAACACTTATGTTGTCCCGACACCATGCCTCGGGCTGGTTGTCTCTGTGAATGTCCCTTTGCGTGACTGTGACTGTAACTACTTGTGCGTCAGTTATCTTCCTTATTGATCGTGTATGCACGGTTTAATAGGTTATGGGCCCCCGCCTCACGTCACTCACGCTCGACAACTTGGTTCGGCGAGCTGCGATCGCCACCTCTCCCGCAGAAGGCAAGATTATATAGACACTTAGTACTATCACCTTGTAGTCGGCGGTATCGCCAGCATAATATCCGCTTAAAACCCACACTTTACCCCATCTAAGGCAGCTGCTCGAGGACGCTAGACAGCCACCCACACCGACGCACTCGTCGTGTGTAAATAGGGTGCACACATGTCCAAGCTGGAGACCGGGGAGGGGGGGGGGGGGCGCACTATCGGGTCAATACGCATACACATGGTGCACGACAGCCCTAGCTTGATATATTAATAATTTTTATTGGCGACTCAGCCGCCAACGCATCTCTCCACCTGCACTGGCCGTGGCCCCGACTTGTGCCCCACATTGGGTGGAGGATACAAAAAGCACATTGGGTGCTTTGAGACACCCCGGGGCATCAGGCCGAGGGGTCGGCGGGCATCATGCCGTCTCTCTGAGACCACTGTTAGGCACAAGTCCGGCTAGCGGTTTTTACCGCTGTCTCTTTTATCAGTTTTTTCTTTTTCTTCCTCTGTCGAAATGGCGCCGAAAACTCGCTAGGTCGTCTCTCCACTTGTTTTGCCTCCCGCTTCCCCTGACCTCGGCTCTCAACATAGCTATGTCGTTCCCACCCCTAATACCCTCGTGCTCGTCCATGAGCAAATGGCGTTCATCAACGCCCGCCTTGACGCGCAGTCCGCCGATGTTGTTGCTGCTACTACTGCTACTGCGGACCCCTCTTTCGCTAAGCGTCGTCGCGATGCGCAGCTCGAACACCTTGCCGACGGCCACTCAGTGAGCCCTCTTGGCTACGCCCCTCACACACAAGGACCTCTCTTCCCCGACGCTCGGCTGGACGCGCAGACGGCCCACGCTGTAGCTGTCGCTGCAGCTCCTGTTGGCGACCCCCCTGTCGCACACCGCCGCCACGATGCGCACAGCGAACCCTCGCCCCACGAGCTGCCCGTGGAACAGCTCCCACCACCTCCTCCATACCCTCCCGCAGGGTATGCCCTCGCGACCCTCGGACCTCTTTTCCCGGAGGCGCCGCCGCACCACGTCCCCGCCTCCCGTGGCCGCACGCACACGTACGGCCCGCCGCCCGCGATGACCGGCCACTCTCCCTTTCCATATGGACCACCTCCTCCCTTCCGTGACCGGCATTCCCCTCCTACTCAGCGCGGTGGTCACACCACCCGTGGCAACCGTCGCCCAACCATCGACCCTGTGATCATTGCACGCGGCCCACGAAGCAACCGGCTTTGATAAAGAGGCACTCAACCGGTCCATGAAGATGTCCGTCCCTACCATGGGGCCAACCACGAGCTTCAAGCAGTGGAAGAGGAACTTCCTTAATTTCCTCTCACTCAAGGCAGCGTACCTCATTCCCCAGCTGGCTATCCGCGAATCGAGAGTCTAGTTGGATGAGCAGGCGCAACACTACGCCTACACATTGCTTCTTCATGCAGCTAGCGCAAATCAGCGCGCTGACCTGGCAGTGAAGTGTGTCTCTCCTACCCGGCTGCCCGTCCCGACTGCGCCACTGCCGCGTGGGACATCCTGAATGAACGCCTCGACTCCCGGTCCTTTGCTCGCTCTCTGACTCTACTTGACAACCTCAGGCAGCGCCCCGGCCAGACCCTCACTGAATATGTCCACTTCATGAGGCATACGCTCGATGACAACATCGAGACATGTCATATGGTTGACGGCTCCGCGGCCATCCACCCCCACAACCTCGGCCTCCTCATCCTGCGTGACATTTCCAGCACCGGCCCTTTGGGACAAGCTAAACAGTGTGTCATCGGCGCGTTCGACACATACTGCATGTTGTCAGCTGATGAGGTGATGGCCAACATCCCCCTCCTAGCACACAACATGGACAACGCGAGGCTCCGGGCGCGACAGCCCCCGACACATCACCCCCTCCCATGTCTGCGTTTGTCGCTGGCGGCCGCGGGTCACACGGCAGTCGAGGACACCCCCCACGTGGTTCGCGTGGTGATCGCGGCCTCCCCAACAAGTGCAGCGCTTGGGGCAGCCTGGACCACATTCTATCCTCCTCCACTGCCCCATATGACGCTCTCCTGAGGTGCACCCTTGCAAAGCGGAAAATGATCATACAAAAGTACGGCACCCTTGGTGGCTCTGCTTCTGCGCACGCAGCTCTACTGAGTGAAGTCACCGCCGACGACCCGGCCGGTTTGCCCACCCTCGAGGATTGTACGGATGAATACGATGACACATAAGTGATTGTCCCCTGCAACTTTGTAGCATTCTCTTCTTCCCTCACCCCGGGTCGTGACGACTCACAGTTCTGGGTAGTTGATTCAGCCTGCTCAATGAACTTAACCTCGTTTCGAGGGGACTTCGCTAAATCACCCCCCATGCGCTCCCTCTCACGTGGGTGGGGTCGGTGTCGACGTTAAGGGCAGTTGCTATGTGCGAATCTCTGTTAGACTTGCCTCCGGCCAGCTTATTCACCGCACAATACACGCCATGTACACCCCCGACTTGTCCTCTCGCTCTGCTCAGCGCATCGACATGCTCCTTAGTGTTATCAGGATGCAGTCCCACAACGGCTGTGAATTCGTCTTCCCCACTGACTATGACACTGGTCTCCTTGTGGTGCCCACATGAATGGGTATGATAGAGCCGTCCGGAAACGGTCTCTACCTCCTACTTCACCAGCTAGAGCTCCCATCAAGCCCCTTTGCGAAGATAGCGCGTGACCCCTAGTCTCGTGTTGCCCTTGCTGCCCAGTGCGACCTTGTACTATGGCACCGCCGGTTTGGACATCTTAACATGCAAAGCCTGCATGCCCAACACACACACGGTGTTCCGACTAGCCAAGCATTAGCCAACTCTGTAAGAAATGTTTCTTGCGATTCATGCTTGCTCCACAAAGCCACTGTTGCACCACTCAACACAACCGCTTGCGCGAAACCCTCACGTCCTCTCCTCAACCTCTCCTCCGCCCTTTGGGGTCCCGTCACTGTCCCCTCCCCACATGGCCTCCGCTACTGCCTGCTCGTCATCGACCACCATACCCATTACATGTGGGTGCGGTTTCTCAAGTCAAAGGACGACGCATGTGTTGAGCTCGAAAGCATCCTCGTGGACATCAAACACTTGCATGCGAGCCATCACTCACAATCGGGCGCGTTCGCACCGGTCATAAAATTCGACTCGGACTATGTGTTTGAAGCTGCTGTCACCCGCCAGATGTGCGCACGCCTAGGCGTCGGAGTACACTTCTCTGCCCCATATGCCCATCACATGCTCGGTAAAGCCGAACGCCCTTGGCACACTATCCGGGACAATGCTTTTGCGATGCTCCACAGCATGGCCGTCCCCAATTCCATGTGGTCGTGCGCTGTCAGCACTATTGTGTACCTCCGCAACCGCACGTACAGTCGATCAGTCGGACTCAATGGTGGCATCCCCCTCACTCTCCTTACGTCATCGGTGCCTAACGCATCCATGTTCCGCGTCTTCTAGTGCGCCGTCTTCGCCAAAGTGTCAGACAAGCTGTGTCGGAAACTCGGTGAGAAAGCGTTTCGTGGCGTAATGGTTGGCTATCCCCCTGATGCACCCGGGTACCGCGTGTACAATCCGGAAACTCGCCGCGTCACCACTTCCGTCCATGTGGTTTTTCAGGAAACCACTCCGGGCTTTGGCACACGCCTCTCCATCGACACGGTCATCACCGACTCCTCGGATGCCGAACCCCCCCAAGACACCTCACCACAGTCCCACCCCATTGACACCACCTTGCCCGAAGTCCAACCCCCTCCTACAGCCCCTCGCCAGACTCGGCTCCTGTCTCATCCCCTTCGCTACGGCAAATTTGTTGCCCACATGTCCGCCTACCCGCCGACACTCGTTACGGCGTGTTGTGACCCTGAACAGGGCAAAGCCAAAGAGGACATCTTCGAGCAACCTCACGTGCCCGGACTCGTCACTGGTCCCCCCCACACACATGCCGGCACATCGCCTACTGCCGTCGCTCTCCTCTCCGCCCGAGAGTGTGTGGAACCGAAATCGTACCGGGCTGCGTTGGACAGCGCCCATGCCCCCCAGTGGTAAGCCGCTATGCAGCAAGAGTATTCCTCCCTCATGGACAACGGCACATGGGAACTCGTCGACCTTCCCCATGGTCGCGTGGTCGTTAACATAATGTGGATCTACAAAGTCAAGTCCGACACCACCGGCGATGTCACCCGCTTCAAAGCACGGTTCGTCGCCAAAGCGTGCAATTGAAATTGAAATTGAAATTGAAATTGTTTACAACATGTACCGTATGCGCCGGTTTTTCACCAAAAGCCGGATGCGTCGGCTGCTGTCTCTGGGCCCTCCCAACTATGCCATACAGGGAACTTACAAGTCAGGGCTAGACCGTTAACCACCTAATCCAACCTCTCCAATGTGGGTCGGGGGTTTTACTCCCCCCCGGGGAGGTGTGCAAGTAGAGGCGAAGGTTGTGTGCATTTAGGGTCGTGCGAGGGGGCAATGTGCGGATGCGCGGCGGGAGGTCGTGCGGGACTTGATGCGGTATATGAGTAGGAGGTGATGCAGCCATTGGACAGTATGCGTGTGGAGTTGTGCAAGAATGCGAGACGTGTCGAGGTGTGCTTTGGAGACGAGTTTATCAGGAGGGTCGGTGCGGGCGGTGAGAAGGGAGGTGAGACTCGTGATGGTGGAGGAGTGCGGTGTACATGTGCGGCTCATGACGATGGGGAGGATGTCAACCATTGTGCCTGGCCTGTGGCTTCTGATGGCGTTTGCAAGGGGTGTGTATTTGATTGGCCACATAGGGGGCAGCGCAGGGTGGGGTTGTGAGTAAGTAGGCGGGTGTTGTGGACGCCCCACATGAATTCTTGTTTGTGTGTGAACTGGATATTAGTGAGGGTTGAGTGTTTTTTGTGGTAAGAGAAATCAGCGCCGTCCTTCGCGGCGCGGGCGAGGAGGGCTCCGTGTTTGGTTGTTTGCGAGAGAGGAGTGTGTGTGTGTTTTGTGCTGTAGGTGTGTGCGTCGGTTTTGAGGTTGGTGTATCTGTAGGGTATGGGGTCTCCTAGGGTCTGTGGAATGAGGGTGTATGGCCAGGTCCAGTGGCCTATCGTGACCTCTGAACCTGTGGTGTATGTAGTGTCGGGTGGGTGACCATCCGCGACGAGGTTGGCGAGGGTGTCTGCGAGGTCGTTGCCTAGGGAATGGTTGTGGGCTTTGATTTTGCCGAGGTGTGTACGGATGCCTGCGTCGCAGCGGGTTTTAAGGGTGTGTGTGATGGATAAGAGGGTGTCGCGGTGAATGTTGTGGCGGTAAGCGGAAGGGCAGTTTAAGTAACCTTGTATGAGGCGGAGGGAGCACGCACTGTCTGTGAGGAGGTGGGTGCGGCCAAGTTGGAGGCCTATATCTATGCCAGCTAATTCAGCGCGATTTATTGTATGTGAGGGAGGGGTAGAGGTCACCATGATTTTGATTTTGGTGTCCGAGGCGGGGTGGGTAGCTGCTGCTCCGAGGGGGGACGAGCTTCCTTTTTTCGAGCCGTCTGTGTATACAAAGTCCTGCCAGTTCCAAGCAGGGGTGCCTCTGGTGGGGGGGTACGTTAGATGCACGCGGTCCGGGAGGGGGTATGTGAGGGGGTGAGTTGGGTTTGGGGGGCGGTGGTATATACCCGCTGAGTGGGGTGAGTAGGTGCCAAAGAGGTGAGGAGGAGGGGGGGTGATGATGGGGTTGGGGAGGTGAGTGTCGTAGATAGATTCGAGAGTGTTGTGAAGTGCGGTCATGGCAGTGGGTGATGGGAGGGTGGAGAGTGCGAGGGGGTTGGCGACGAGGTATATGTCGACCATCCATCGTGTGCCGAATGGGGTAGGGGTGGGGTTGCCAGTGTGTTGGTCGGGGGGTAGGAAGGTGTTTGCGTCATTGGGGAGGGTGTAAAGGTGGTGGGTGTATGGGGAGTTGATGTATTTGGAGTGGCGGTAGGGTGTGTGTTCCCATCGGGGGAGGATGAGGATGGTTGCGCTGGGTGTGTGAGAGGCTGTGAGGTGTGCGCTGGTGATTGCGTGTTCCATGGCTCGTCTCATGCATTCGTGGTCGTATTCGGGGTTGGCTATGTTGGTGCCTTGCCAGGTGTGCGGGGCATTGCTGCCGCTAGATGAGAAGACTATATCTTCGGGGTAGAGGGAGTGGTAGGTGTGGGAGTGAAGGGATTTATTGAGGGGGTCGGAGTAGAGTTCTGTCTGGATGCGGAATGTGTGACGGAGAGCTGTGAGGAGGTCTTCTCTGGTGGCCCATCTATTACGGGTGGTGGTGGCGGGTGTGGGTGAGTGGATTTCTGAGCGGGAACCTAGGCGGGTGAGGAGGTGATAGACCTCCTCTTCGAACGTATGCTGCGAGAGGTCGGGGCGAAAGAGTTGGTAGAGGTGGCGGACGCGGGGGCCGTTAAGGGTGGTGACCGCGCGGCCGTCGGGAGTGCAGAGTATGGTGGTGTCGTGGAGTGATGGGTGTGCGTGGATAGCGAATTTACCGGTAGGGAGCATGTCGAGGTCGGGGTTGATGGGGTCATGGCTACACGGAGACGTTCTCCCATGTCATCCGCATGGCCAGCCTGCGCCTCTTCCTGACCATCGCAGCCGTCCGCGACCTTGAGCTGAGTCAACTTGACATCGACACTGCGTTTCTCTACGCCCCTATCAAGGAAGACGTGTACATCCTCCAGCCCCTCGGATTCAATGATGGCACGTCCAAGGTGTGCCATCTCAAGCGCTGCCTCTACGGACTTGAGCATCCCCCTCGCGAGTTCAACATGCTACTCCGTGCATGGCTCGTCGACCATAGGTGGCAACAATGTGTTTCCGACCCGTGCATCTCCGTCTTCCGCACCGGTCCCGTCTTCGCCATGATCGCACTTTACGTGGATGACATTCCCGCGGCCTGCAATGACGCCGCATGGCTTGCATCGTTCAAGGCTCAGCTCGGTGCACGGTTCAAGATCAAGGACATGGTCTCCCTTTCCCAACTCCTCGGCATGCACATCACCCGCGATCGCTCGGCTCGCACAATCTCGTTGGACCAATAAAAATACCTGCGCGACATTCTCGCCAAGTACGGCATGATCGACTCTAATCTATCGTCCCTTCCTATGGACCCCGGCTTCCTCGCCGGCCTCGCGCACATGACCTCACCCCCTCTCACCGGGATGGCTGAGGACGCCTACCCAAGCCTCCTGGGCAGTCTCCAGTACGCGGCCGTCTACACGTGTCCCGATGTCTCCACGGCGTTGAGCATCCTCGGCTCCGCACAAGCCTCACCCACGGACGCACATATGCAGGCTCTGAAAAGGTCCTTCGATGCCTCCATGGCACCATCGACATGCGCATGACGTTGGGGGGGGCACGGACCATAGTCTCCAACTCACAAGCTTTGCCGACGCTGACTAGGCAAACGACAGCAACACCCGCGAGTCTCGTTCGGGCTATCTCTTCACTCTCGGACGCGGGCCCATCATCTTCAAGTCCAAACAACATACTTGTGTGGCTCAATCCACGTGTGAAGCCGAGTACTACTCTGCGGTTGACGCCACCAAAGAGGGACTCCACCTCCGGCAACTCATGGAGGAGATCTTCAACTACCCCATCACTGAAACCACCATCATCTGGGAGGACAGCCAAAGCGCCATTGCGTACTCCCAGAATACCTTGGTCAACGAGAAGACCAAACACATCGGTATGAAGTGGGACTTCCTCAAATACCACGTGGAGCACGGAGCCATCACGTTGAGGTACCTCGCCACTTACCAAATATTGGCTAACATGCTTACCAAGGCTCTTCCATGACCCGCACTGGCAAGATACCGAAGTACAATCCTTGGAGGAGAAGACCCAATGCAACGCTTCATCCCGTAGCTACCTTCATGGGGAGTGTTGTAAGTAATACATGTTGGTTATTAGTTGCAGATAGCTATTGTAAGCTATTCTAGATACGCTTGTACATATGTCTAGATCGGACATACCGATACCCTTTTCGACTCGGTACAAAGCTGTCGCTAGGCTACAACTCTAACACTTATGTTGTCCCGACACCATGCCTCGGGCTAGTTGTCTTTGTGACTGTCCCTTTGCGTGATTGTGATTGTAACTACGTGTGAGTTAAGTTATCTTCCTTACTGGTCGTGTGTGCACGGTTTAATAACACTGCCTAAGATTTGGAAGCTTTGGCCGTTTGCGAAGCGGTTAAGCATTGGAGGTTTTAGATTGAAGGATGCTCTAAGTTCCTTGTCGTAGCATACCACGACACACTGCGACATATGCTCACGTAACCGAACAACATGTTCTACAAACAGCAAGCACGTTACCTGCGGGACTTGCAACAGCTTGTGGGTTCAATGACGCTTGCGTACCGCAAGAGAGCTTTGAACGAAGCAGGTCCGTTAAGTCGGAGACCAAACTTCGTACCTCATGCCGCATTTCCATTGTTTGGGATGGCGAGGTTCCGTCACACATAATTATGACGGAAGTCCAAGTCGCAATTAAAAGACGCGCAGTTAAGCTTACTAACTGTTAACGCGCTGCGGTAGAGCCTTGAGATCGATGATCTCGTTCGCGAGGGGTACTCCCAAGACTCGTTTTATGGAGACGAGGGTGAGTGGACAACAAACACTCGGATTGAAGCCGGAGCATGGTACTTTTGGCGTCTCGGTCGCCTTTGTGTTCCGTAGAACTGTGAGCTCTTACTGAGATTGAACTCCAAGCTGCACGACAGCTCGTTAGTCGGTCAATGAGGAGTCGCTGGCACTCTTGCTAAAGCCCTCGACAATTTCTAGTGGAAACGAATTCGTCAAGGTGTAAACCGATTTTTGTGAGCGTTGAGTCGTGTGTCGACGAGCTAAGATTTAACCCTAGATGGCTGCGACGCTTTACTCCTTACATGTTCCACTAGTCTTGTCGCACATTGTGGGACTTAACTACTTCACAAACTTGCATGTGAATAATGGCTTTGACCGCGTGTTATTTGTGGTCGGCCATCGTACTCGAATGGCCCATTTTCTGCCGTATAAAGACAACGAACGTAATAGCATAGGAAATCGCCAGTTTGTTTACATGGAGTCTACATATTACATGGAATGCCCCGAGTGTTGGTCATGGACCGCGACCCAAAACTCGTTCGCGGCTTTAAGCAGACGCTTTGGAGACGACCCGGAACGCGACTCGACACGTCTTCTAGTCGACACCCAGAAACGGACGGACTAACGCAGCGCGTGAACAACACGTTTCAGCAGCGTTTTCGATGTTTTCTGCTGCTACGATGGATCAAATTGAACCGACTTGCTCCCTCAAGTAAAATTTGCGTACAACGCCACTCGTACGCTCAAAATTGAGCACACCCCCTTTGAGACGCCCTTTGGTTTTTTTCCATAGGAGCCACCTGACCTGCTGATTACCATGCGACCTTCTATTCTGGTTTCGCAAGACGTGTCAGAGCGGTAAAGATTGTTAGAAGAGGTACACGCTCTGGTACGTACGGTGTTACAGCCGCACAAAGATGATATGCAAGCTCGCTCAGAACCGTCGACAGCCCCGCACCTAGTTCGAGGAGACTAGGTGTCAGTCGATTCAAGAAATCTCTTCTTGCGAGGACAGCCTAAGCAAAAGCTGCGTGATCAACAGCTTGGACCTTTTTCAGTTGAGGAGCATATTAGGAAACACATTTACAGTTTACGGCTATTGGCGACAATTCGCTTACACATGATTTTTCACGTCAACTATCTAAGACCATGCTCTACAGCTTCACTACGACTTGTTGTCCCAATAATTGTTCATGAAGGAAACGATGAGGAGCTCGACGTCTCTCACATCTTTGTTGTCGACATTAAGTCGTTACCTTGACAAAGAGAAATATATTTGCTCTGCATGACGCACTTCAAAGATGACGACATTCCACATGTCTAGCATCGATTGAAAGAGGTCCACCAGAATAAGGCGTTGCATGATTTCTTGGAGACGCCCCAATGGCACGATTTTGCTAAGACTCGGGCGTGTAATACATCGCCTTCATGCATACTCATCCAACGCGCACTCTTGAGTGCTAGTAACTACTTCAGTGAAGGAGCCTAGACCACGGAGGTCAGAATCCCGGCTGACCTAATTCATCTATCAAGAGGGGGAGGGTACGAATGTGACGAGTATAGTACTACAACATGACATTGCCGGATGACATTGTACATGTACTCATTACTAACTTGATCCGTACTTTCCCATTGGAAGGACGTACAACGTGGGTGCGTCGCTACTGCAATTTAGCGAGGGTATTGTTTGTACTGTATTGCCGGTACCTTTCGGTGCGTACAAGTACGCACAGTTATTCTCACTAGCTAGACGACTACGCGCTCGTATGATTTCCCGAGGCACACAAGCC
The DNA here is from genome assembly GCA_026401115.1 of Tetraselmis chui. Lineage (NCBI taxonomy): Eukaryota > Viridiplantae > Chlorophyta > Chlorodendrophyceae > Chlorodendrales > Chlorodendraceae > Tetraselmis > Tetraselmis chui. The sequence continues at coordinate 162,451 of JAPMLY010000394.1, read as the reverse complement.
GCGTCGCTAGTCTGTTTAGACCGTTACAATAACCCTAGCACCTAGCTAATTATCAAGCGAAAGCAATTGCAAGCAAGCTAGGCTAGAGCTACTCAAGCCTAGCTAGTGCACTAGAGGGAGGTGAAAGAACCGTTTAACAATTCTTTCGCAAATTTACAATCTAATGCTTAACATTAGATAGTCATACGAACATCTTTCCGATTTCTCTGTCCATTTGCACTTCCATCTACAACATCAACAACAAGTAAGAACACAAAAGAAGTTATGTCTGCATTTAGCTCTCCGAAGACTACATATCACATGTAGATATATGCCACGGTCCTTTTTGTGCGCGCACGAACTCTAGTTTCCCAAGATTTCGTGCTCCGTTTCCGAAACAAGGCAACCTTGCAATGGGTGCCCAACAAGCGAAGCTTGATGCCGACCTTCGCGCGTCGAATTACCTCACTACGCGTTTTATTTAGTCCGTTCACGACTATTACCATTTCGCCCTTGAGGATAGATGATAGGACGGATGGCTCCTCGCACTAATGAACTCGTTCTTCGGCTAGTAATTTGTTTGGTTGCACGTCATAGGTGGACATGTCGAAAAAAATGGTGGCGGTAGGAGTGTTTTTTGGAAATTGGCCCGCTCGATTACCAAAGGTTATCCTACGCAAAGCAACCACTCGGAACAACTAGTGCGCGATCCGACGTCGGGAATACTCTATACCGAACCGGGTGAAGTTAATGCGTGTTGGGCGAGACACTATCGAGAGCTTTTGCGCGATCCTCATACTTTGCTGCATGTAGAGCTACCATTTACCGCGAGGCGTGGGAGCGCCGCCTAGGGGGCCGAGCCCTATCACCAGCGCTAGACGGTAGTAATGGGCCCATAGCTAGAGGGGAGCTATGCACGGCCCTAAGAAGATTGAATAACAATAAAGCCGCCGGGTTGGATGGCATTACCGCAATCACCTTAAAGTTGGCGATATACGCCCCGGATAGCCCTTTTGGCAAATCCTCATTGGAGTTGATTAATAAGATATGGGCTATGAAAGGTGCCCCTAAGAAATAGTGTAGCGTGTCAATACTGAGAAGAGGAGACGTAACCGTAGTAATGAATAATTACAATGGCATATCCATTTAGGGGGCGCTTGTTAAACTATTTATGACGGTCGTACCCAACGTCTTTAAGATGTATGCCAAACGAATAAAATAATTCGCCGGTAGCAAGGAGAATTTATGCCGGGGGAGGAGTGCCCCTTGCAAGTCGCGACCATATTTGATATTGCATGCCGCCGCCATGCGTTAAAGTTACTGTTAGCCCTAGCATTCCGTTGCCTTGTGCTTATGTACAAGGTAGCTTTATGTCACCCTAGCACTTAGTGTTATTCTACTAGCGGTACTCTATTCCCTATTAGTGGCGGTCGCCCAGCCATGCCGGTACCTTCGTCGGCCGCCATCGCTCTCCTCTCACTTCTCTCGTCACCACACCCGCCCCCCGTGTGGGGTCGGCACGACCCTAAGTGTAACTATCCGTTCCCAACTCCAACATGTTATGGGCCCTTACCAAGTTACACTAGAGAAGAGGGTGTGTAAAGCCCTCGGCGCCACGCTAGTCCTACATACACCCACGTAAAAAAGAGTAGAGCGTCAGTAACAGCTCGGCGCCACGCTCGTAGTTCATCGCCCAACCGACACCACGCTTCGCCTTCGAGCTGTTTGTCCGCGACTGTCCTACCATCTCCCACGTAAAAGGGATAAGAGCGTGTGTAAAGCGCCCGGAGCCACGCTCGCCCCTCCCAGCTTTTAGTCTCGCCTAGCCTTTAGCCTACCGATGCTCTTGACCGGGTTTTTATGTTTAAAACCGACCCGCGAAAATTCGGCCCGTGCGTACTTTCATTGGTATTGTTATTGTCTTTCCCGAAGCAACGCCGCAACGCTCAAATTGAGATTGAAATTGTTTACAACATGTACCGGGTGAAACCGGCTATCGTCTATGGGCCCTCCCAACTATGCCATTCACGAAACTCACAAGTCAGGGGTAGACCGCTATCCGTCCAAATCCAACCTCCCCAAAGGGTGTTGGGGGTTTGTACTCTCCCCCCCCCCCCCCCCCCCCCCCCCAAAGGGGGGAGTGTGACGCGCGTGGTGGTGGCACCGTGCATTCACGGGCGTACGTGGGTGCATTGTGTGGAGGTGCGGCGTGTGGTCGTGCGAGACTTGATGCGGTATATAGGAAGGAGATGATATAGTCATTGGACATGTGCGAGTGGAGTTGTGTTATGATGCGTGATGTGCCGAATCGTGCTTTCAAGACGAGTTTGCCATGAGGGTCAGTGCGGAGGGTGAGAAGGGAGGTGAGGCTCGTAATGGTGGATGAGTGCGGTGTGCCTGCGCGGCTCATGACGATGGGGAGGATGTCGACTTCGGTACCTGGCCAGTATCGGCGGATGGTGTGGACGAGGGGGGTGCATTTATCGCGAATCATTTGAGCTGTGTGGAAGAGGTTGTGTTCCGTGCAGTTTTCCCATTCCCCTATCTGAATCTTTTTAATCGAGGAGTAGCGGCGGCGACCGTTTGTGTGACCGACGAATCTAGGTTCGAGAAGTCGGAAGATGCCGCGTTTGTGTGCCGGGGTCTCAACGCGGAGGGGAGAGTCTCGGCGGGGAGGATGGCAAGGGATGAGGTGAGGGGGTCGGGCGAGAGGCCTTCGTCAGCAGCAACAAGACGGGTGGGCATGTGGGTGGGGTGAGGGGGGTGACACTCAAGTGGGGTATGGGAGGGTGTGGGGGATGCGAATGATTTGATGGGTTTGTTACCGAAGTCAGCGGCGCGATGGTCTCCCATCGGCCTCCGTTGTGGCGTTCCATGAGGGAGAGGAGGAGTTGTAGCGTGCTGTTGTGGCGGTCCTGTCTAAGGCCGGACATGGTGGGGCAATTACCGGCCAATCATGTGGCCGTTGCTGGTTAATTGTCCACACATGGGGCAACGCAGGGTGGGGTTGTGGGTGAGGAGGCAGGTGTTGTGCACGCCCCACATAAATTCTTGCTTGTGAGTGAATTGGACGTTGGTGAGTTTTGTGTGTTTATTGTGGAATGTGAAGTCGGCTCTGTCCTCAACGGCGCGGGCGAGGAGGGCACCGTGTTAGGTGGTTTGTGAGAGGTGTGTGTGGGTTTGCGTGTTTGGTGTTGTATATGTGTGCATCGATACCGAGGTTGGTGTAATTCTAGGGTATGGGTTCGGCTTGGGTTTGGGGTATGAGTGCGTATGGCAAGGTCCAATGGCCCATCAACCCGTCTGAACCTGTGGTATACGTTGTGTCGGGCGGGTGACCTTCCGCAACTAGGGTAGCAAGGGTGTCTGCGGGGCCGTTGTGTGACGAGTACAGTCCTGCAACAGTACATTGCAGGACATTGTACATGTACTCGTTACGGATACCAATTCGTGCTTTTCCACAGGACGGACGTATACTCGTGGGTACGTCGCTACTGCAATATTGTAATGGTGCTGATGCTACAGTACGACCAGTACCTCCCGGTACGTACAGATATGCATAATTAATCTAACTAGCCAGATGACGCGCCAGAACGAGCTCTTCAATGCAGAAGGAGCCGCGTCGTGAGACCCAATGCTAGGCAGGCCGTGTCTCGAGGACAGATGACGACGGTTAAGCAGCACTAATGCCTGACACGTAAGCGAAGCTTGCAGGCGTAACTAGTCTGGGCTGAAACCTATTTAAGCCCAGTGCAGTAGAGGGAGGTGACAGAACCTTTTAACAATTCCTTTGTTCACTTACAACATCTACTGTCTAAGTACAGCAGTGAAACATCTCTCATCAATTGCCTTTCGACAACATCATTTGCCATCTTGCAACAACAGAACTAGACAGACTAGAACAGATTTGTGCTAGCGTTTAGCTTTCAGAGGCTAACCGCCACACTGGTTTCGGAGCTCTTTGGTCGACGCACGCTTTCGTTGCTCGTTGATCTGCTCGACGTTGTTTGATTAAGTTGAGATGGCTTCTCTTGGAGCTGGACATTACGTGGTTTTAGTAATTCACGTCGGAGGAACTAAACCGTCGGACTTGAAGTTGGTGTTTCAGCTTGAGCCTCGTACTGGTAAAACTTGGTTCCCAGCTGGCTCTGTCTTACCTAACGAAGAGCCTGTCGACGCTGCTATTCGCGAGTTACATGAGGAAACCGGTCTTGTTTTGACACCGGATGATTTGACGCTGTTGAGTGGTGAACATGTTAACGTTACACTACCTCAAGGACGACAGCTTGTCTACGTGTACTCGGCTTCTATTCCTGTCGTGTTTGCTACGAACAACTTACGCACACCTGCTCAGGTCGAGCAGGCTGTTTTGGCACAGTCGACAGTTAATCCGGATGGCACCTACGTCGTCCCGGAATCCATCAACATTGACGGTCTGACACTTACGCCCTCACAGAAGGGGTTACTTCGTGCTGAGAAGCACAAGAGTGAATTACTTCACTTTGGTTACGTGACTCAGTGGGAATCTTTTTATCGAGCAATCACACAACATGTTCCAGTCATGCAAGACGACACGTCTATCCCGAGACAATTCCACATGTACACCCGGTTTACGACGGTCGACTCTGGTTCTGTATGGCTACTGATTCGCGGACACATTAATCGATTGACTGGTGAAGGACCTACTGATTTACGTGTGGGAAAGCCGATGCCTACCCACAACTTGGCTGTGTTAATCCATGTACACACGGAATGGCATGAAGGGGGATAGAACCGCCGCTTCCCGGAACGGAGCTGTACGCCTTATCCAAGTACCGCCAAAAGTCGGTACCCGATAGGAATATATTGTGTATATGAACCCATCGCATCGCATCGCGACTGAGCGGCGAACACCTATAGCGAACACCTATAGGTGGAGGGCCAAGACTCCCCCGGAGTCTAGCGTACATATGTGTCCATTAGTAGTCCTACGGAGGGATATGTAAACACTCCCCCTTAATGGACAAACTCCGGCCGGTGCCCTAGTAAACCCCGCGTAAACGCGGAGGGCCCATAACCTGTTAATCCATGTACACACGGAATGGCATGAAGGGGGATAGAACCGCCGCTTCCCGGAACGGAGCTGTACGCCTTATCCAAGTACCGCCAAAAGTCGGTACCCGATAGGAATATTTTGTGTATATGAACCCATCGCATCGCATCGCGACTAAGCGGCGAACACCTATAGCGAACACCTATAGGTGGAGGGCCAAGACTCCCCCGGAGTCTAGCGTACATATGTGTCCATTAGTAGTCCTACGGAGGGATATGTAAACACAGGACTATCTGTGACCCTCACGGAGACTCAGCGTAAGGCTGCTATTACTTCACCGTACCAGGATGGTCGAGTGCCTCATGTACTGGAGGATTGGCTCGAAGCACAGCCTCAGCGTTTTATAATGCTTGGAATTACGGCTGACTCGTACGATGCAGTGTTCTGGGTTACTTCACAGTTTTCTGGACACCTTGGTGGGTGGTGGTTGAACCGGAAAAATCAGCCTCCAATTCCATCTACGTACAACGAGCTTGTTACGGAGTTACGCAAGTCTACGTTTCTTCCGAACATTCAGGACGACGCAATTAACGCTTTGCTAAACTTTACGCAGAGCAACACGATGAGTTACGCGGTTTTCACTAAACAGTACAACGACTACTTACGTCGGTCTCGTCAACACCTGACAACTGAGGTACAGTGTGTACGCTTCATTAATGGCCTAGCGAATGATGCACTCAAGAAACTGGCTAAGTCACACCGAGCTCAACTAGGATACCAGACTACGCTAGTGGAGCTGCAAAACTTTTTGAATGACGTCGTGACAGACTCACCGGAACTGGGCAATGCGAGGTCTGCTGCTGGACCATCTACCCAGCCTACACGTAAGCGCAACCTTGATGACCCTCTCGAGGATGCCTCTAACGTCTGGAAACGTAACAAAGGTGGCCGAGGACGTGGCCGCGGACGTGGACGTGGAGGTGGCAACAATGGTGGACGTGGTCAGACATCTGGTCGTGAAGATTTTAATTCGCTTGCAAACGCGATGACAGCTGAGGAGCGCAAGCGACACATGGACGAGGGACTCTGCTTCAAGTGCCACAAGAAGGGACACCGTTTGTTCCAATGTCCGGAGTTCAAAGGCAAGGCACCGATGCAACCTAAGAAGCAATGATGGTGGCAAGGCTGTTCTACAAATGAACTGGAGCAGCCGGCTACATCTATTGTTCATTCTGAGACACTGTTAGCGACAGAGGTCGTCGATACACCTTCGGCATCTCAATCGACTACAGTTGCGACACATGTAACACAAGTAGCAGGTCGTCGTCGTCAGACTAAGCAGAGACAGAGTCGTAAACCTGTAACCAGACGTTCAGTTGATTGGAAACTGGTTGACTCTGTCTTTGACCCTCTGCATGCACGATTCAACTTCACGTTGGAGGGATGTGCTGATGATGAAGGTCTAAACTCGCACGGTGACTTACCTCACTGTTCGCCGAGTGACTCGATTCTAGACAGAGACTTGACAAGAGAACGGGTGTTCATCAACCCACCCTGGGAGTTAGCTGAGCAGATTGCGCAGCATTTTGAGGATTGTCGTCGAACATCTCCGACATCTACGATGGCTGTATTTGTACTACCGAAGTGGGCGAAATTTACTCAGGTGACTAAGCACTGGAAACTCTATCAAGAATTCCCAGCAAGGACACAGCTTTTTACACGTCAGTCACTGGAGAACCCAGCGCAACAGGAGGTGGTTGCTCCAGCCCCTTGGCCTGTGCAACTGTGGTTAGTCGACGCAGATTGTGCGTTTAACGACTCTTCGGAACCTACAACACCTGATCAACCCGACTCGGTACCAGTACCAACAGACGACTCGGAACAGTCCATCGCTACGCTGCAGAATTTTCTTCGCCAGCTACAGCACTACTGACTGACCTCACGGAAGCTCGCCCGTTAATTCGAACTGAGCTGACTGTGAAAACTCCTGATGGCGGACACCACATTTCTGGATTAGTGGACTGCGCTGCGACACTTGACTTTGTGTCAGAGGACTTTGTACGACGCTTTGCTTTACAGACTCGGAAGTCTGCAAGTAAGACTCCAGTTCGACTCGCTAACGGACAACGAGTGACTTCTACGGCAGTCTGTGACGTCACTTTTGAGCTGGCTCGACACGAATTTCACAGGACTTTTTACGTTCTACGTGATTTACGCACAGCTGATTTAATCTTGGGTTTACCATGGCTTGATGACGAACAGGCCTCTTTACAATTTGGTACAACCAGAATTTTTACACTGATGGACGGTACAGCTGTGGAGACTACACTCGAGGAACGACGCCCTGAGTGTCTGCTGCTGTCATCTACGAAAGTTCAGAAACTCATGCGCAAGACGCGCCGCAGCAGAGGACGTCATGCTGATTTTTACGTCATCGAACTTACGTCAGCAGCTGAACAACAGACAGATTTCCACACTGGAGAGGAACTAACTGCAGAACAACGTGACAACTTCCGGTCGTTACTTTTTGAAGACTTCCCGGAGTTACTGCAACCTGTTGACTCTCCACCTGTAAGCCGACAGTGGGATCATCCCATTGAAACAACTGGCCCAATGCGACGTCAACGTCTGAACCGACTGTCACCAGCAGAGCGTGCTGAGCTTAATCGACAGCTCAAAGACGCAGTGGAAGCTGGTTTGATACGCCCCAGCTATAGTGAGTTCGGCTCGCCAATTCTATTTGTGCGAAAAGCTGATGGCTCGCTACGTCTGTGCATTGACTACCGTGGCCTTAACGAGGTTACGCGTAAGGACGCCTACCCACTTCCGAGAGTGGATGACACACTGGACGAACTTAAGGACGCGAATTTTTACACACACCTCGACCTCGCTTCTGGATTCTGGCAAGTTCGAGTGCGTGATCAGGACGTTCACAAGACGGCTTTTCAAACCCCTGATGGCTTAATGGAATGGGTCGCCATGCCGTTTGGACTGTGCAACGCACCAGCTACATTTCAGAGGATGATGAACGACATTCTTCGCGACTTTTTACATAAGTTCGTGACAGTCTACCTCGATGACGTCTGTATCTACAGTCGAACTCTGGAGGAACACCTGGAGCACCTACGTCTCGTGCTACAGCGATTCAAGGAGGAAGGGCTGAAATTACGCCTTAAGAAATGCTTTTTCGGATTGCAAGAAATGGAGTATCTGGGCTACACTGTGTCAGCCGGGAAAATTTCGGTTTCCACAAAGAAAGTCGAGGCCGTTGCAGACTGGCCAGTGCCCAAGACGCAGAAGGAGGTTCGCAGTTTCGTACAATTCTGCAACTTCTATGCGAGATTTATACACCATTTTAGCGACCTTACGGCTCCATTGACGGACTTACTGCGGAAGTCCCAGCCACAGAAGGTTACGCTGACGCCTGCCTGTTTGGAAGCCTTCGAGACTCTCAAGTTACGGCTCATTTCCGCGCCATGCCTGATCCTTCCGGAGGTCAGCTCGGACGCGACGTTCACCGTAGCTACAGATGCATCAACAGTGGGGATTGCAGCAGTCCTGTTGCAAGACCAAGGGGGCGGTCTTCAACCAGTCTCTTACTGGGCGCGTAAGCTGAATCCAGCTGAGCGTGGTAACACTTACTCTGCGTACGACTTAGAAGCTTTGGCCGTATGCGAAGCTGTCAAGCATTGGAGGTGCTATCTTGAAGGCTGTTCTAAGTTCCTTGTCGTAACAGACCACGACACACTGCGGCATCTGCTCAGGCAACCAAACAACAGGCTGAACAAGCGGCAAGCAAGATACCTGCGGGATTTGCAACCGTTTGTGGGCTCGATGACACTTGCATATCGCAAGGGAGCTCTGAACGAAGCCGACCCGTTAAGCCGGCGTCCAGACTTCGTACCTCAGGCCACAGTACCCTTATTTTGGGATGGCGAGGTTCCGTCAGATCGAGAATTACGACGGAAGTCCCAGCTGCTGTTTGAAGACGCACAGTTAAATTTACTGACTGTTGACGCGTTGCAGCTGAGCCCTGAGTTCGCTGATCTCATTCGCGAGGGGTTCTCACAAGATTCGTTTTATGGGGACGATGGTGAGTGGACAAGAGACAGCCGGATAGAAGCCAGAGATGGGTACTTTTGGCGTCTCAATCGCCTCTGTATTCCACAGAACTCTGAGCTCCGACTGAGATTGATCGCAGAGCTGCACGAAAGTTCGTCAGCTGGTCACAGAGGAGTTGCTAGCACTCTTGCTAAAGCACTCGACAGATTCTGGTGGAAACGAATCCGCCAAGATGTGAAAGATTTTTGTGAACGCTGCGTCGTGTGCCGACGAGCGAAGATTCGACCGCAGATGGCCGCGACTCTTTACCCATTGCCTGTTCCACCCAGACCGTGGCACACAGTTGGTCTTGACTACCTGACACACTTGCCTGAGAGCAATGGCTTTAACAGTGTGCTGATTGTAGTAGACCATCTAACTCGAATGGCCCATTTTCTGCCATGCACAGAGTCGATTACTGCCGAAGAAACTGCCACTTTGTTTTTACAGGGAGTCTACCGCTTACATGGACTACCCCGTGTGCTGGTCAGTGACCGTGACCCGAAATTTGTCAGCGCTTTCTGGCAGACACTCTGGAGACGCCTTGGAACGCGTCTGAACATGTCTACCAGCCGACACCCAGAAACAGACGGACTGACAGAGCGTGTGAACAACACGTTTCAGCAGCTTCTTCGTTGCTTCTGTTGCTATGATGGCTCTGACTGGTCGACACTTTTACCGCAAGTGGAGTTTGCGTACAATGCTTCGCGTGCACTCGGAATTGAGCACACACCGTTCGAGGCTAACTTTGGTTTTTCTCCTGAGGAGCCTCCTGACCTGCTCTTCAGCATGCGACCATCGATTCCAATTTCGCAAGACGCAACAGAACGGTTGAGATTGTTACAGGAAGTGCACAGCCTGGTACGCTCTGTGTTACAGCTACATAAGGACGAGATGCAAGCGCGTACAGAACCGTCTACAGCGCCACACTTCGCTAAGGGAGACAAGGTGTCAGTCGTCACAGCAAATCTTTTTCTCAGAGGACAACCGAACAGGAAACTCAGAGACAGACAGCTCGGCCCTTTTCCAGTGGAGGAGCAGATTGGAAAACACAGTTACAGATTGAAACTACCAGCGACAGTACGCTTACATCCTGTGTTCCATGTTAACAATTTACGACCCTGCTCTACCGCTCCGCTACGACCAGCTGTCCCGGTAACTGTACCTGAAGGAGACGACGAGGAGTTCGACGTCTCACACATCTCTGCTGTGTGCATCAAGTCGCTACCTGGGCGACGAGGCAAATATTTGCTCTTCATGACGCACTTCAGTGATGACGACATTCCACCTGTCTGGCACCGGTTGAACGAGGTGCATCGAACAATTGCGTTACAAGAATTCTTGGAGACGCCCCAATGGCGCAAGTTCGCCAAGACTCAGGCGTACAATGACTTCATGCACGCTCACCCAGCGCGCATTCCTGAGTCCCAGTAACTGCTTCAGTAAAGGAGCCAAGAACCACGGAGGTCTGCCTCGCGGCGGCCTCATTGATCTGTCAAGAGGGGGAGGGTACGAGTAGTACTCGTTACGGATACCAATTCGTGCTTTTCCACAGGACGGACGTATACTCGTGGGTACGTCGCTACTGCAATATTGTAATGGTGCTGATGCTACAGTACGACCAGTACCTCCCGGTACGTACAGATATGCATAATTAATCTAACTAGCCAGATGACGCGCCAAAGCGAGCTCTTCGATGCAGAAGGAGCCGCGTCGTGAAACCCAATGCTAGGCAGGCCGCGTCTCGAGGCGGATGACGACGGTTAGACAGCCCTAACGCATGACACGTAAGCGTAGCTTGCATGCGTGATTAGTCTGGGCTGAAACCTATTTAAGCCCAGTGCAGTAAAGGGAGGTGACAGAACCTTTTAACAATTCCTTTGTTCACTTACAACATCTACTGTCTAAGTACATCAGTGAAACATCTTTTGCCTCTCGACAACATCATTTGCCATCTTGCAACAACAGAACTAGACAGACTAGAACAGATTTGTGCTAGCGTTTAGCTTTCAGAGGCTAACCGCCACAGCAGCCGGCTACATCTACTGTTCATTCTGAGACATTGTTAGCGACAGAGGTCGTCGACACACCTTCGACATCTCCATCGACTACAGTTGCAACACATGTAACGCAAGTAGCAGGTCGTCGTCGTCAGACTAAGCAGAGACAGAGTCGTAAACCTGTAACCAGACGTTCAGTTGATTGGAAACTGGTTGACTCTGTCTTTGACCCTCTGCATGCACGATTCAACTTCACGTTGGAGGGATGTGCTGATGATGAAGGTCTTAACTCGCACGGTGACTTACCTCACTGTTCGCCGAGTGACTCGATTCTAGACAGAGATTTAACAGGAGAACGGGTGTTCATCAACCCACCCTGGGAGTTAGCTGAGCAGATTGCGCAGCATTTTGAGGATTGTCGTCGAACATCTCCGACATCTACGATGGCTGTATTTGTACTACCGAAGTGGGCGAAATTTACTCAGGTGACTAAGCACTGGAAACTCTATCAAGAATTCTCAGCAAGGACACAGCTTTTTACACGTCAGTCACTGGAGAACCCAGCGCAACAGGAGGTGGTTGCTCCAGCCCCTTGGCATGTACAGCTGTGGTTAGTCGACGCAGATTGTGCGTTTAACGACTTACCAGAACCTACAGCACCTGATCAACCCGACTCGGTACCTGTACAAACAGACGACTCGGAACAGTCCATCGCTACGCTGCGAGAATTTTCTTCGCCAGCTACAACACTACTGACTGACCTCACGGAAGCTCGCCCGTTAATTCGAACTAAGCTTACTGTGAAAACTCCTGATGGCGGACACCACATTTCTGGATTAGTGGACTGCGCTGCGACACTTGATTTTGTGTCAGAGGACTTTGTACGACGCTTTGCTTTACAGACTCGGAAGTCTGCAAGTAAGACTCCAGTTCGACTCGCTAACGGACAACGAGTGACTTCTACGACAGTCTGTGACGTCACTTTTGAGCTGGCTCGACACGAGTTTCAACGGACTTTCAACGTCTTACGTGATTTACGCACAGCTGATTTAATCCTCGGTTTACCATGGCTTGATGACGAACATGCCTCTTTACAATTTGGTACAACCAGAATTTTTACACTAATGGACGGCACAGCAGTGGAGACTACACTTGAGGAACGACGCCCTGAGTGTCTACTCCTGTCGTCTACGAAAGTTCAGAAGCTTATGCGCAAGACGCGCCGCAGCAGGGGACGTCATGCTGATTTTTACGTCATTGAACTTACGACAGTCACCGAACAATCGACAGACTTCCACACTGGAGAGGAACTAACAGCAGAACAACGTGACAACTTCCGGTCTTACTCTTCGATGACTTCCCGGAGTTACTGCAACCTGTCGACTCTCCACATGTAAGCCGACAGTGGGATCATCCCATTGAAACAATTGGCCCAATGCGACGTCAACGTCTGAACAGATTGTCACCCGCAGAGCGCGCTGAGCTTAATCGACAGCTCAAAGACGCAGTGGAAGCTGGTTTGATACGCCCCAGCTACAGTGAGTTCGGCTCGCCAATTCTTTTTGTGCGAAAAGCTGATGGCTCGCTACGTCTGTGCATTGACTACCGTGGTCTTAACGAGGTTACGCGTAAAGATGCTTACCCGCTACCGCGTGTGGACGACACTCTGGACGAACTTAAGGACGCGAATTTTTACACACACCTCGACCTCGCTTCTGGATTCTGGCAAGTTCGAGTGCGTGATCAGGACGTTCACAAGACGGCTTTTCAGACCCCTGATGGCTTAATGGAATGGGTCGCCATGCCGTTTGGGCTGTGCAACGCACCAGCTACATTTCAGAGGATGATGAACGACATTCTTCGCGACTTTTTACATAAGTTCGTGACAGTCTACCTGGATGACGTCTGTATCTACAGTCGAACTCTGGAAGAGCACCTGGAGCACCTACGTCTAGTGCTACAGCGATTCAAGGAGGAAGGGCTGAAATTACGCCTTAAGAAATGCTTCTTCGGATTGCAAGAAATGGAGTATCTGGGCTACACTGTGTCAGCCGGGAAAATTTCGGTTTCCACAAAGAAAGTCGAGGCCGTTGCAGACTGGCCAGTGCCCAAGACGCAGAAGGAGGTTCGCAGTTTCGTACAGTTCTGCAACTTCTATGCGAGATTTATACACCATTTTAGCGACCTTACGGCTCCATTGACGGACTTACTGCGGAAGTCCCAGCCACAGAAGGTTACGCTGACGCCTGCCTGTTTGGAAGCCTTCGAGACTCTCAAGTTACGGCTCATTTCCGCGCCATGCCTGATCCTTCCGGAGGTCGGCTCGGACGCGACGTTCACCGTGGCTACAGATGCTTCAACAGTGGGGATTGCAGCAGTCCTGTTGCAAGACCAAGGAGGCGGTCTTCAACCAGTCTCTTACTGGGCGCGTAAGCTGAATCCAGCTGAGCGTGGTAACACTTACTCTGCGTACGACTTAGAAGCTTTGGCCGTATGCGAAGCTGTCAAGCATTGGAGGTGCTATCTTGAAGGCTGTTCTAAGTTCCTTGTCGTAACAGACCACGACACACTGCGACATCTGCTCAGGCAACCGAACAACAGGCTGAACAAGCGGCAAGCAAGATACCTGCGGGATTTGCAACCGTTTGTGGGCTCGATGACACTTGCATATCGCAAGGGAGCTCTGAACGAAGCCGACCCGTTAAGCCGGCGTCCAGACTTCGTACCTCAGGCCACAGTACCCTTATTTTGGGATGGCGAGGTTCCGTCAGATCGAGAATTACGACGGAAGTCCCAGCTGCTGTTTGAAGACGCACAGTTAAATTCACTGACTGTTGAAGCGTTGCAGCTGAGCCCTGAGTTCGCTGATCTCATTCGCGAGGGGTTCTCACAAGATTCGTTTTATGGGGACGATGGTGAGTGGACAAGAGACAGCCGGATAGAAGCCAGAGATGGGTACTTTTGGCGTCTCAATCGCCTCTGTATTCCACAGAACTCTGAGCTCCGACTGAGATTGATCACAGAGCTGCACGAAAGTTCGTCAGCTGGTCACAGAGGAGTTGCTAGCACTCTTGCTAAAGCACTCGACAGATTCTGGTGGAAACGAATCCGCCAAGACGTGAAAGATTTTTGTGAACGCTGCGTCGTGTGCCGACGAGCAAAGATTCGACCGCAGATGGCTGCGACTCTTTACCCATTACCTGTTCCACCCAGACCGTGGCACACAGTTGGTCTTGACTACCTGACACACTTGCCTGAGAGCAACGGCTTTAACAGTGTGCTGATTGTGGTAGACCATCTAACTCGAATGGCCCATTTTCTGCCATGTACAGAGTCGATTACTGCCGAAGAAACTGCAACTTTGTTTTTACAGGGAGTCTACCGCTTACATGGACTTCCCCGTGTGCTAATCAGCGACCGCGACCCAAAATTTGTCAGCGCTTTCTGGCAGACACTCTGGAGACGCCTTGGAACGCGTCTGAACATGTCTTCCAGCCGACACCCAGAAACAGACGGATTGACAGAGCGCGTGAACAGCACGTTTCAGCAGCTTCTTCGTTGCTTCTGTTGCTATGATGGCTCTGACTGGTCGACACTTTTACCGCAAGTGGAGTTTGCGTACAACGCTTCGCGTGCACTCGGAATTGAGCACACACCGTTCGAGGCTAACTTTGGTTTTTCTCCTGAGGAGCCTCCTGACCTGCTCTTCAGCATGCGACCGTCGATTCCAATTTCGCAAGACGCAACAGAACGGTTAAGATTGTTACAGGAAGTGCACAACCTGGTACGCTCTGTGTTACAGCTACATAAGGACGAGATGCAGGCGCGCACAGAACCGTCTACGGCGCCACACTTCGCTAAGGGAGACAAGGTGTCAGTCGTCACAGCAAATCTTTTTCTGCGAGGACAACCGAACAGGAAACTCAGAGACAGACAGCTCGGCCCTTTTTCAGTGGAGGAGCAGATTGGAAAACACAGTTACAGATTGAAACTACCAGCGACAGTACGCTTACATCCTGTGTTCCATGTTAACAACTTACGACCCTGCTCTACCGCTCCGCTACCACAGGACGGACGTATACTCGTGGGTACGTCGCTACTACAATATTGTAATGGTGCTAATGCTACAGTACCAGTACCTCCCGGTACGTACATATATGCATAATTAATCTAACTAGCCAGATGACGCCCCAGAACGAGCTCTTCAATGCAGAAGGAGCCGCGTCGTGAGACCCAATGCTAGGCGGGCCGTGTCTCGAGGACAGATGACGACGGTTAAGCAGCACTAATGCCTGACACGTAAGCGAAGCTTGCAGGCGTAACTAGTCTGGGCTGAAACCTATTTAAGCCCAGTGCAGTAGAGGGAGGTGACAGAACCTTTTAACAATTCCTTTGTTCACTTACAACATCTACTGTCTAAGTACAGCAGTGAAACATCTTTTGCCTCTCGACAACATCATTTGCCATCTTGCAACAACAGAACTAGACAGACTAGAACAGATTTGTGCTAGCGTTTAGCTTTCAGAGGCTAACCGCCACAAAACTCCGACACCGGCCTCGTGTGGGTCAAGCGCATTACGGTACGGTTCTCGTACAATAGTACGCACTGCACGCACACGAGCGTCGCCTACCCGGGAGAGTGATCGATGATGATGACTCTGAGGGGGGGGGGGGGGGGGGGGGGGGGGGGGGGGTGATCTCCTGCTTTGAACGAGTCATGCTTGCAAACGCCGCATGTAGAGAGTGCGGGCTTACCTATTAGTCCCATATATATATGGGGCGCAAAAAAAAACCCCACACACATGTTGTCAGCATGCGGTGACGTGGCTTATTGTGAACGAGGCGAAGGGCAGCACCACAGCACGTCGGAAACGTGCGGCAACGCTTGGCCGGCAGCCAATCGTCGCGCGAGGTGAGGGGTCACGCGTGACACTGGTGCTGCGAAGTGCGAACATAAGGGCGTGGGGGTTTGCAAAGCGTAGGGCGTCCAGCAGAAAATAAGATATAAACAACGCGCCGAGCAATATTGAACAAAAATCTCATGTGGCGACATCTCCTTCGTCCCGGCCACCTCCTGTCGTCCAGCGTCAGCCTCGTTTCTCGCCAAACTCGCGCGTTCGGTGCAGGAACCTCCTTTCCCACTACCGCAGCGGCAGGAGGAGCAGCAGTAGTCGCAGCCTCAGCGGTTGCGTTCGCGTCATTCACGATGGGCCTAGGTAAAGTACAGACTGCTCTCAACTTTTATACCTATGGCAAGGGCGAGTTCACCCGAACTGGGTTCGAGAAACACGCGAAGCGATACGAAGACCCGGCTTTCCACGATGGAGTCCGCCTCGAGGGGAAGACGTTCATGGTGACGGGCGCCAACAGTGGGCTTGGGAAAGAAATCTCCCGCTACCTGGCATCAAAAGGCGCTTCGCTTTACATGGTTTGTCGCTCGCCGGAACGTGGCGAGGCTGCTCGGGCCGCAATTGAGGAAGAAACGGGTAACAACCAGGTCCACTTGTTGCGCGCGGACTGCGGCAGTCAGGCGGAGGTCCGCGCGATGTGGGCCGAGTTTGAACGCAAAGCGGGTCCGTCTCCTACACTTGACGGCCTCGTGTGCAATGCCGGCGCGCTTATGTCAGAACGTACACTGAATAGCGACGGTGTCGAGACGACATTTGCGGCACACCTCGCGGTGGGTACCTACCTTCTCGGTAGCTTGGCAATGCCGGCGTTAAAAGCGACGCCGGGTTCACGAGTTGTGGTTGTCACCAGTGGTGGCGCTTATAACTCCCCCTATCCTGGCTGGGAGACCATCACGTCCACCGCACCCGACAGCGAGGCGAACTACGATGGAAATATCGCGTACTCCTGGGCAAAACGAGGGCAGATCTTGCTGGTGGAGGAATGGGCGAAGGCTTACCCTGACGTTGCGATCGTTTCAGCTCATCCGGGATGGGCCGCAACGGAGGGCGTTGACGCAGCGTTATCGGATTCGAAGCATCTGCTCGAACCGCTACGCTCGGCATGGGAGGGAGCGGAGGGCATGTGCTGGCTGCTGGCAGCTCCGGCGTCAGCGCTACAGAGCGGTGCGCTTTACCTTGACCGTTCACCTCAGAAGAAGCACATCGCGGGGTGGTTCTGGACGGAAGGCAGCCGCACGAAGAACTCACCGGACGAGGTCGCTATGATGATGGCGAACCTCGAGCGATTTGTACGGGAGGACACTTCAGATGTTTGGCGGCCCAGTTTGGAACGAACTGCAGCGAAGCTCGCGTGTCGAGCCGCCACACCTCGGCTCTCCGCGCCCGAGGAGCCTCAGTTGGACCTTTCTCGCTTTATGGGTCGTTGGTACGTTCTGGCCAACGTGCCCATCATGGCCGCGAACGAGCACAACCTGTGCAACCCAATCGAGCGCTACGAGTGGGATGAGCAAGCGAAACGTGTACAGGTGATATACCGCTACTACGCCTTTGATGGCGGTGAGGGTGTGCAGTCATCCGCGGGGGAGGCACGTCAGCACGGATACATAAATTCCTCTGCTAAGGGTGCACCAGATGCGACGTGGTCACTTCACCCTCGCTTTGCGGGTATATATCTTCCGCTAAACCTTGGCTACCTGATTCTGCACGTGGCTCCCGACTATTCATGGACGCTCATTGGCGTTCCTGACCGAAAGTATTTGTGGATTATGACGCGTGCACGTCCAACGCCGAAAGACCCCGACCCTTTTCCCGTGGCGGCTGACCGCGCGACAGTCGAGGCTGCGCGTCAGAAGAATAGTAGCAAAGAGGAAGGGCGTCCAGAAGAGACTGGCGAGGGTCCTGCGACTCTAACGGCGGAGGACGAGGCTGGCATCTTGCAGGAGGCGCTCCTGAAGGCGGAGGCAGCGGGGTACGACATTTCCGGTGTCCGCATTGCCGGCTGGTATTCTGAGCTGGGAGATCCCTGAGAACAGCATGGATAGGTAGCTTGTAGGTGGTAGTATCGCTACTGGTACAGGTATGAGTACCCGTTACGAGGTCAATGCTATTTTGGTTGTTTTATCTTCATGTGCGGCACTCCTTAATCACTTGACGATCGGGTCGCAGGTCTGTATTGATTATATGACGTCGTCCTAGTGATGTGCACTGTCGCTTTAGCTGCAAAAGAAAAAACCCATCTGCCGAATTTTCTCTACACGTTTGCCTTAAGACGCTGTCTTTGAGTGCCACTTTATATGCTTGAATGGGGATGCTTGAGTTTTTGGTTGCTTCTTCGGTGGCCGTTGGTTTACACTGGCACGGTGTCCGGTTGGTATATATGTACACTTTTCCCCGACAAGGCCGTTACTAGCAGCACGCATTTGATTACCCGCCACACACTGCCGCTATGGCCATGCAACTCAACTGGGGGGTAGAACTATGAGGTGCGAACTACGACAGGGTGCACAGGTGAGTGAGACTGAAAGGTGAAAGTGAGAAGAGAAGCGGATACAATAGTCACGGTGAGGTGGCTATAGATAGTTTAGTTGAAGCATATGTGAGAATAGGCTACAAGGTCAGGCTCCTCAATAGTGTTGCTAGTCGAACTGATTGCAGCACCGTCTTGGGTCGTGACTGTTCGTGTCGCTGACAGTTGAGAGACTGCAGGGCGCGCGCTTCTGCGCACGGGGGGTGCGGAGCGAGGAGTTCCCCTCTAGGGTCGCATGGGATAGTTGCTTACAAGACGATAGGAAGGGAAAGGCAAGAATGATATGCAGGGGAGGTGGGGGATCCATGGATGATTTAGATGCATTATTTGTTTCCAAAGAAAGTGTCAACCAGTAAAGAAGAAAGGAACACAAGCACATAAGCAAGAGAGGGAGAGAGATACTTGTACATAAGTAAGTTATGTAAGTCAGTATTTCAGTATGATATTGTATACTGTATCGGAAATATCAATCATCCATTTTATTATATCAAAGCCAACACGTTTCTTATCCCTGAAAATGTGGAAAAACGTTCCGAATAACATAAAGGTAATACCCGAAGATATGACGAGCAATGCACGACATTTTCTGCCGGTACATTTGGTACGTTGTTGTACGCTTTGGTACGTTTTGGTACGTCGGGATGCCGCGTCGGATTTTTTATATGAAGCTATCCCGGATTTTTTATGGTCAGATTGATTTGAATCTAGAGGTTTGCATATCCAATATCAGGTGTACGGGCGGACTGTAACTCTAGCGGTTACTGTTACCGTTAATATCGGCGCGTCTCACCTGCAAGGCAACCACCTCGCCCGAGCAGTTAGACGCAGCCAACGACCAACGACTTCCCCAACGGTCAGCTCTAGCTAGCCCGTGCCTTATAAGCCGTAGCTAGCCACGAGCCTAAGCACTCTGCTTTCGCGCTCAGCCAATCTAGGCTTCGCGCGAACCCACCCACCCATCCCTATAATCCTGCGCTAATCGACCCCCAGACCCTGTATGTGGTTGTCTTTTGGCCAAATTGTAAGCAAGCTGACATCTTTGGCAAAACGTGCCCTAGGGTAAATATGAAGAGGGGAATGAGAATAATATCTTATACGGGATAGCTAATACCCGTGTGATGTAGAAACGTACCACCGATACCTAGAGTATTCTATGTTTACAAAGCGATCGTCATGCAAGGACGGTCGGGTCGACGTAGTCAAGGACGACGCTGGACTGCGTTGACCAGCCGCCGAAGTATTTCATATTATGTAGCGTAACGCCGACGTTGTAGGCGGCTGTCGCTACTCCTTTACGTAAGGAGTGCGAGGTCCAGCTGAAACCGTATGGGGGGCGCTCTTGCATTACCGAAGTGACCTCGGTGAGCCAGCCAATGAGTGTGTTAGCTGTCCACTTATCGTGTTTTTCCGTGGTGGTGATCGCCCAACGAGCTGTCGGGTACTTTGCTCCCGAGAGCGTGTGTCGAAGAACATTAACATTTGAATAACGTCGGTGTGCACCGTGGGCGGTAGGTGACATAGTAGTTTGCGCTCTGCGGACACTCCGCGTTGGCCCTTTCTTGTACGGTGGTATAAGCGAAGTCCGCCTTCCTCGGAGGCGACGAGGTCCTCTGCTAAGTAGTCTATGCCCGCGTCCCCTCGACTGAAGATTAAGTAGAGTAGTACAACACTTGTACATGCCCGTTGTAGCCGTACTTGATCTCGTGCTGGTCTGGCTTGGAGCGTCTCACGCGAAGTATCCTCCGTGAGTTGGAGGCGGAGGGCTTGGGCCATGCGTAGGGCTTTGACTACAATGGAGGCCATTAGGTGTACCCGCCAATCGCGACCTATGAGACGGCGAGTCCTTTTCTCACGTTAGCAACCAAGTCGCCAAGGGTAACGGCTCCGATTCCGTGGTCGTTGAAGAGGCCGCTGACTGGCGATAGGTAAGGTTGAAGACTCGAGGCCTTGATGGTACCTATTTGTCCTAGCCACGCGACGTAGCGTGCCATGTGAGCCGGTGTAGCGTCGAGTGGCGCGAGTCTGTGTTCATGGCAGAATGCGAAGTAACGGCGGATAGTACTGCCATACGTTGTTGTTATGTTAGGTACCCATGCTGCGGAGAGTAGGGCTAGGGTCATCGCGCCGAGTGCGTCAAAACAGAGGATTATGGTCATGTACGGTTGCATCGTCTCGATCCACGGGTTGGTGGTGGTTGTGACAATAACCTTGTACTTAGGTAGTGTTTGACGGCCGTACCGCTAGTGTGGTATTCTTGGCTCGCGGTGTAGTTCCGTAAAAAATGCTAACGTGGCACTCACATCGCCATGTCTATGGTAGAGCCACGCCGGAAGGGAACGCGGAATTTTGTCACTGGCGAGTGCGGACTGCCTGTTGTACCGCGTAGCGCCCGACGCCTTGGTTGGAACAAGTCCCGACGGGGAGCGACGATAATTTCTTCGGAAGCTATCTCGGTAAGCGCTTGGTGCCAGACCTTTCTTGCCCACCGTGGAGCGACTAATGTAGCCGATGCGCCGCTATGTCGTTGTGTTTGGACGAGGTTGGGTAGTAGGGGCTAGGGAGGGTTGCATTTGTTTACTTTGCGCCATTCGTCGCATGGGAGGTGGAGTGCGTCCACCGCTTCGCACGTTGGGTCCTTCCATATCCTACGTTGCAGCGGGATAGTAGGGTGTTGAGTGCCGAGATGAAGCGGCCGATCGAGTGCTGGCCGAATCTCATGTCGACTTCCGCAAATAGTACCGGGTCTAGTCTCCATTTGTCGTTGTCGAGGTGTCGACTGAGCTTGTCGGCCCATACGTTGGTTGTTGACATGATATAGCATGCCTTGAGATTTATGTTTTTCGCGTCGAGTAAACACCATAGGCGTCGTTGTTCGTCCATCATAACAAGTGATCGTGAGGTCAGACCTATCAAAATGTGACAGAGTGCCTTGTTGTCCTCGTGTGGTAGGAAACTCTCGACAACATGACGAACGGCCTTAAGCTCCTTCCAGATAATGTGTTGTTGTTCGTTTTTTGCTCCAAAATCTTCGAGCCTCGAGGTGTTCGTTTATTACCGCGCCCCATCCATAACCGGAGTTGTCCGTGCGTAGATACGCGGTCTCGACGGGTTTGTGAATGGGCTTGCCGTTGGACTAACTGAGCACCTATGTCCACCACTTCAGATCGTGTCGTAGTTGGGGGGTTAACCGGACAAGGCCTCCTCATTTCTCGCCGACGACGGAGTGAAGCTCTCGGAGGAAGAATCAGGCCGCCGGAATTGCCAAGAAAAGCTAATGTGTTTGGCCCGCGAGTAACTAGAGTTCCTTGACGGATAGCTAGCGCGCGTCCCGCGTAGCTCTCGAGATCAGGTGTCTGGTATGTTGCGCGATCTTGGTTAGTTTTTGCTCCGGCGCGTAGAAGTATCATGCTGTCGAGTTGATGTCGATACCAAGGTGGTGTCCGACTTGCGCAAGTGTCCAAAAATCCTTGGTGGGGTGGCGGAGGGGGCCGAGCGGATCGAGCAACTGGGCCAAGCGGTGACGTAAAGTGAGTTTTTCCTCCTCTATTGATGCGAAGAGTAGAAAGTCGTCGACGTAGGGGAGAATCCGGGCGCCGCGCCAGCGTGTTCGTCTGAAGTAGGTCTTCGAGCAGCTGTTTTCCGGCGCGATAGGGTGTTCGGGGTCCGGGTTGCGCATGAAGTTTACGGACGTCAACGTCATCTTGCAAAAATAGAAGAGGGATAGCGACCACCACATGGGTAGCCCCGCTAGAGATGTCCGCGTACGTTGACGGTGAAATGAAATGAAATACAATACAACAATACAATTTTACAACAATACCAGCATTAACCGGCTGCTGTCTTTGGCCCCCCTGTGCTAAGCCAATGTGGACTCATAAGCGTGGGATAGACCGTGAACCACTAATCGCAACCTCTCCATTGGCAGTGACGATACCGTCTAAAACATACATGAAACCATGTATTTTTTTTTTTGATCTATACTCTCTTTTTTTGGATATTGTATGAAATTAAAAATGTCGCTTTTCTCCACGATACGCGGCTTGCTCCAGCCACTGCGGGGATGCTGATCAGCGAGGCTGGTCAGCGTGAGCTGGTCGAGGCGAACGTGCCTAACCTCGGGTACCGTGCGACTCCGGTCGTGCCGGAGCTAGGGGGAAAGGCATGAGAAAATCCAACTCGCTCAGATCTTCGTCGGTCCCGTCTCGATCCGTGCTCTTCCCCGTCCGAGTTGGTAGTTGCTCCTCCCGACGCACTTCGCCACCTAGCCGAGTCATCCCTTCTCCCTCGGGGACTAGGAAGAGCAAATAACTAAGCTCCAGACGGTGTCCGGCTGGCTCTCTTGCCCCCGTGCCAGATGTTCTCATGTCCCTTGTCCTTGTTCCGTCTATTTCCAACTGCCACATGATCGCGCTGTGGCCGGCCGTACCCTCCCCCGGTGGTTTACGTTGTTAGGGGGGCGCCTTTACGAGCAGTGTGCCGTTACGATAACCCTAGGCACACTGCATGAGGCAGCCCGTCGATAACCGGGTACCGACTAGGGGAGTGGTGGATCGGACGCAAGGATCGAGTCGCCGAACCACAAAAGATGTTGGGTACGGGAATATTTTTCCAAAAGCCCCCCGTACCGGGTTTTTCCGGCGGCGGTCGATCCTAAGGATCGCCGCCGCCAGACCGTGCCGCTCCTCCGACCGCGACCCGCCTCCGTCCTACGTAGCTTCATGCCTCGCCCCCAGGGTAGACTTAAAACTCTCGCATGGCTGGCGGCTGCTAGCGAGCGCCGTGCCGTAGCGCTGCTTCCCAGCTGTCCTCCGCGAGCTCCAACACCCTCGTCCCACCGTTGATCCATCCATGCCCTTCTTCGCCAAAAAACAATCCGCAGACATCGTTCCCGCCGTGACGGGAGAGTATCTGTGAGTATTTAGTTGCTGAAAAAGCATATCGGACTGGCCGAGCGGGAGATCCCTATGTTGGTGTACGGATATAATGTTTTTCCAAAACCCTCCGTACATGGCTTCCCGACAGCTGCTGATCCCGCGGATCGCAGCTGTCGGTACCTCGTTCAGCCCCCTACCGTGCCAAGCATGGCACGGCTACAGGGTTACCACTGCCCACCGTGTGGAGGTACAAGTAGGTGCCGTGGGTGCTGACAAAGTTTATGGGTGAAAACATAATGATTACACACTCTACAAGACGCTGAAGGTCTGTCACCTTCAGCAGTGTCTCATCCTTGTCTATCACAGGACACCGTCCGCGTCCCATTTATGACACACGCCCACCACATGGTGAGCACACGTCAACCACTATTCTAAGCCCTTAGATCATATCCAACGCTAAGCAACGTGCCATTATCAGCACCCTTATCTATTGCATTGTTGAATGCCTTATCATCTTGATATGCTGAGTCACAGCTGTCCTATCACTGCAACACTCGTACTGGGTATCAATATTGCTGAGTAGCAACTTGATTACCAAATCAAACAATGCTGTTCAATAGGGCATGCGAGCGCACCCCCCTCCGGGGCCGCCGCCGTTGCGCCGCCGGCGGGCGCCACGTTGACGGTGAAGTAGTCTCGGTCCGTTGGGTTGATGCCCAACGCGCAAAACCCGTCTTGTAGGTCGAAGCTAAACATATAGTCCCCCTTTCGGGTTAGGTGTTTGACCCCCAGTAGCGTCTCTAGTTTGAGTCATTTTCGCACGTTGTGCTTGTTGAGTGGGCGGAGGTCGCAGATTAGCCGCCATTTGTTGACGCCCGGGTTTGGCACTAGGAAAAGTCTGGAAATGTAGTCGCTGCATGTCAAAGGCTCCCATGCGCCGACTTGTACAAAGCGCGCTAACTCGCGGTTTACGAATTCTAGTTGGGCATGGGTAGCGTCCACTTACGATACTTCTTGGTTGAATCGTGGGGAGGGACGGTTGTGTTTGAACGTCATCGAGACTCCCTCCCGGATTCGTTGTAGGGTTTGCATGCTCGAGCCGATTTTCTCCCACTCGCGCTAGCTCCGCCACACGCGATGTCGCGTGTAGTCGGAGGCTGGGTTGCAGGAATCGGCGCGGCGGTGCACACCATCAGCCCTCTGCATCGGGCTTGGGCTTCTCGTGTTGGCGTGTCTTGTCCTTCTCGCGCTTCCCGCGTTTCCCCATGTCCTTGAGTTCCTTGTCCTTAAGCTTCATGTCCGGCCTTGCGGTAGGTCTATCGGGGTTGCCTCCGTCGCCCGTGCCGGGCGTCGGCTGCTTAAAGGTTTGAGCGGCTTGAGCTTTTGCGGCCGCGTGGAGACAAACTTCCGGGGTTGTTTGTCTTCTGGGGCTGCGAGGAGTCCGTCAACGCCGTTGGTGCTGCGGTCAACAACATGTGTGTCGAAGAAGCGGGAGTACACGTGGCGTTCGGCGACTCGCTCCTCTCCCATAAGGGCCTTCTTGAAGCGGCGAATATAGGCAAATCGTGACTCGACGGCTTGCGTGACAACCTTGTGTGTCCGAACGGCCGCGTCGGTAATATCCCATGCGTGTGCTCTTTCCGTTGCCGTAGCGGTTGTCGAACGAATCGTTGCAAGAGTTGTTTCGAGCGCCGCGTCCGCGGCCGCAGAGTAAACGCCATAGCACGCTAGGTGTCGATATTCATCGGAGGAGGAATTTCGCTTTTCCTCCGGTTAGGAACATGTCCGTCTCGTCGTGTCGAGGGGTCCATTGGCTCGGTATAGCGTTGCCAGGGGGTAAGATGTCGTTGAACGCTCGTGGAAGTAAGTCGATCCAGTCGCGCGGATCAATATACGCGGTCTTGGTCGACTTAGGAGATAAAGGCGTGGCGTCCTCGTCCACGCTTCCACCCTTAGATACTGCGTCGGCATGTACTGACGGAATGTTATGTTGCCTGGTAAGGGCCGGTGGTTTCGTTTGGTCGCCGTTTGCCTTCAAGAGCACATGGTTAATATGATTATCCACGCTTCCACCCTTAGATACTGCGTCGGCATGTACTGACGGAATGTTGTGATGCTTGGTAAGGGCCGGTGGTTTCGTTTGGTCGCCGTTTGCCTTCAAGAGCACATGGTTGACATGATTATACAAGCTTTCAAACTGCGATACAGATGGTGGCGCCTTACTTTGTCCGTTGTCACCCCCTATTGGGTACATGTGTTCTGGTAGATTGTCTGCCATAGTTGCCGTGTGAAGTGTTTCGATAGTAGCTACACCGTGTGCTAGTAGATATCTTTCACCTTGCTACTAGATTGCTAGAGTTTAGATGCCGATGGGTGAGCTTTGCTTGCGCTAAGACAGAAGGTGGTAGACCTCTGTGTGTCGGCGCGTCATATAGGGGTAACGCATGTCTGTGTTTTTACCACTGTGACATGCGTAAGCTAGCGGTTAGAATTTGTAACGTCGTGGCAACGCCCTACTATTCTCACCCCAAGTGTAATTTAAACCTCTATAATTTCAAAATGACCACATACAAATGTGTCAATACGGGTACCGTACATACTGATGTCGCAACATAGGTAATGGCATGCAATAAATGGATGCATGTCTCAGCACGAACAACACACCATGGCGCGTTGTTCATTGACTAAAACACCTCTATCATCGTCACGCCCGAGTACGTTGGGCACGCGCGTTGGGTTTGCAAGCCGAAAATTGTGCATATATATAGGTTATGCACGCTTCTATGCGTAGCTAGCCTCGCTCACGTGGATCCAACAAGCAAGGAAAGTACTCGACATTAGGTTCTCAGCATGCTTGCACAATTGCACTTGTATCCGCCGAGCGTGTTGCGCCCGGTCGTTTGCAAAGCGGCGACACCGAGAATGGCATGTCGTGTGGACTTGATTTACTTGCAATGTGCCCGGATTTATAACCAAAGACCACGGGCTGGATACATGGCCATATTGGGCTTGAGGGTCGGTCGGCTTGAAGTATTACTGCCCTAGCGCGCGGGTCGCTGGCTTTTGAAGCTTGCGTATCGCAGGGCGTGAAAAATGACCGGGAATTTTAAAGTGCTCTAACACGGGGTCTTATTTGGCATGCGAGAAGTGGCACGGCACATTGCCATTGTGACGAGCACAATCATGCAACAATACTCGTTGCCAATTTAATCCGTACTTCTCCATCGGAAGGACGTACGACGTGGGTACGTTGCCACTCCAATCAGCAAGGGTATTGTTTGCACTTTACTACCATTACCTCCCGGTAAGTACATGTACGCAAAGTGGCGCCCGCCGGCGGCGCAGCGGCGGCGGCCCCGGAGGGGGGTGAGCTCGCATGCCCGTCGGCACCTACTTGTACATCCACACGGTGGGCAGTGGTAACCCCGTAGCCGTGCCATGCTTGGCACGGTAGGGGGCTGAACGACGTACCGACAGCTGCGATCCGCGGGATCAGCAGGTGTCGGGAAGCCATGTACGGAGGGTTTTGGAAAAACATTATATCCGTACACCAACATAGGGATCTCCCGCTCGGCCAGTCCGATATGTTTTCAACAACTAAATACTCACAGATACACTCCCGTAACGGCGGGAACGATGTTTGCGGATTGTTTTTTGGCGAAGAAGGGTACGGGCGGATCAACGGTGGGACGAGAGCGTTGGAGCTCGCGGCGGACAGCTGGGAAGCAGCGCTACGGCACGGCGCTCGCTAGCAGCCACCAGCCCTACGAGAGTTTTAAGTCTACCCTGGGGGCGAGGCCTAAAGCTACGCAAGACGGAGGTGGGTCGCGGTCGGAGGAGCGGCACGGTCTGGCGGCGGCGATCCTTAGGATCGACCGCCGCCGGAAAAACCCGGTACGGGGGGCTTTTGGAAAAATATTCCCGTACCCAACATCTTTTGTGGTTCGGCGACTCGATCCTTGTGTCCGACCCACCCCTCCCCTAGTCGGTACCCGGTTATCGACGGGCTGCCTCATGCAGTGTGCCTAGGGTTATCGAACGGCACACTGCTCGTAAAGGCGGCCCCCTAACAACGTAAACCACCGGGGGATTGTACGGCCGGCCACAGCGCGATCATATGGTTGTTGGACACAAACGGAACAAGGACAAGGGATATGAGAACATCTTGTACGGGGACATGAGAGCCAGCCGGACACCGTCTGCATCTTAGTTATTTGCTCTTCCCATCCCCCGAGGGAGAAGGGATGACTCGGCTAGGTGGCGAAGTGCGTCGGGAGGAGCAACTACCAACTCGGGCGGGGATTAGCACGGATCGAGACGGGACCGACGAAGAATTGAGCGAGGGGTTTTTTCACATGCCTTTCCCCCTAGCTCCGGCACGACCGGAGTCGCACGGTACCCGAGGTTAGGCACGTTCGCCTCAACCATGTCAAGCTGACTAGCCTCGCTGATCAGCATCCCCGCAGCGGCTAGATCAAAAATAATAAATACATGGTTACATGTATGTTTTAGGCGGTATCGTCACTGCCAAAGGAGAGGTTGGGATTAGTGGTTCACGGTCTATCCCACGCTTATGAGTCCCAATTTAGCATAGCACGGGGGAGATACAGCAGCCGGTTAGTTCTGGTATTGTTGTAAACAATTTGAATTTTAATTTCAATTTGTACGCATAGTTAGTCTAAGTAAGCCACATGACGCGCTAGTTTGACTTCCCGCGACAGACGAGCCGCGTCGCTACTTGCTAGTCTGATTGAACCGCCGCAAGAGCCTTAGCACCTTGCACGAGGACAAGGCCAAAACAAGTGCAAGCTAGCTAGGTGGAAGCTATTTAAGCCTAGTGCAGTGGAGGGAGGTCACATACTCATTTAAGCAATCCCGTGGTTTGTTTACAACATACTGCTAGTACTGCTTAATAGTAAAAAATCTTCTATCTCTCTCCATAACTACTTTCACAAGCAGAAGCGACAGCTAAACATAGCAGATTTTTGTCAACAATTAGCTCTCGACAAGCAACTTGTCCCACTGATTTCGGAGCCCTTGATATCTACACGCTTTCGTTGTTGCTTTGATTGTTCGACGATGCTTGTTTTATTCGAGATGGCTTCTCTTGGACGTTTTATTCGAGATGGCTTCTCTTGGACCGTAATTACGTTGTCGTCTTAATGCCAGTTGGAGGCTCGTGTGGAGGTTAGCCTTCGTAAAGCTAACTGCGAACACAATTTTGTTCTGTTATTATGTTATGTCGTTGCTTAATTGCTAGGTGGAAGTGCAGATGGAGAAAAATAAGAAGATGTCTCAGTGTTGGTACTTAGGAGTATATTGTAATTGAACAAAGGGAAATTGTTAAATGAATCTCTCACCTCCCTCTATTGCACTAGGCTTGAATAGCTTTCCGCCTAGGTAGCTTACGCCCGCTCACACTGGCTTACGTGTTAGGCGTCAGGGCTTTCCGATCGTCGTAAAAAATCTAGCGACGCGGCTCGTCTAGCGTGGGGAATCACATTTTGAATTGGAAAAACTCGCTTGGCGCGTCATATGGCTAGTTAGATTGACTGTGCCTACCGGTACGTACCGGGAGGTACTGGTAGTACAATACGCATAAGAACTCTTGCTAAATTACAATAGCGACGTACCGACGTTGTACGTCCTTCCGATGGAAAAGCAGGAATTGGAATTAGTGACGAGTACATGTACAATGTCATGCAATGTATTGTTGCAAGATTGTACTCATCACATTCGTATCCTCCCCCTCTTGACATATCTTGAGGTTGCCGCGAGGCAGACCTCCGTGGTCTAAGCTCCTTTACTGAAGCAATTACTGAGACTCAGGATTGTGCGCTGGGTGCGCGTGCATGAAGTCAATGTACGCATGAGTCTCGTCAAACTTGTGCTAGTAGGACGCCTCCAAGAAGTCTTGTAACGTTGTTGTTCGATGGACCTCATTCAATCGGTGCCAAACATGTGGAATATCGTCATCACTGAAGTGCGTCATGAATAGCAAATATTTGCCTCGTCGTCCAGGTAACGACTTGATGCACACAACGGAGATACGAGAGACGTCGAACTCTTCATCGTCTCCTTCAGGAAGAGTCATCGGTACAGCTGGTCGTAGTGGAGTAGTAGAGCAGTGTCGTAAGTTGTTCACATGAAACACATTATGTAAGCGTATTGTCGCTGGAAGTTTGAATTTGTTATTGTGTTTGCCAATCTGCTCCACCACTGTAAAAGGTCCAAGTTGTCGGTCCTTTAGCTTTGTGTTCGGCTGTCCACGTAAGTAGAGATTTGTTGTAATAACTGACACCTTGTCTCCTATGGCAAAGTGTGGGGCTGTCGACTATTCTGAACGCTCTTGCATCTCATCCTTGTGTAGCTGTAACACAGAGCGTACCATAGTATTTATTTCATGTAACATCTTTAAGCGTTCAGAGGCGTCTTGCGAAATTGGGATAGAAGGTTGCATGCTGAAGAGTAGGTTTGGTGGCTCCTCAAGAGAGAACCCAAAATTAGCCTCGAAGGGAGTGTGCTCAATTCCGAGCGTACGAGAAGCGTTGTTCGAAAATTCCACTTGAGGCAACACGTCGGCTCAATTACTACCGTCGTAACAACAAAAGCAACGAAGAAGCTGCTGAAATGTGTTGTTCACTCGCTCTGTCACTTCGTTTGTCTTTGGGGTGTCGACTTGAAGACATATTCATACGTGTCCCAAGGTGTCGCCAAAGTGTCTACCATAATCCACTGACAAATTTCGGGTCGCGGTCAATGACCATCACACGGGGTAGTCCATGTAATCGGTAGCCTCCTTGTAAAGACAAAGTAACAATCTCTTAGGCAACAATGGTCTATGTACACGGCATAAAATGGGCCATTCGAGTCAAATGATCTACTACAATTAGCACACTTTCAAAGCCATTGCTCACATGCATGTGTGTTAAGTAGTCAAGACCAATTGTGTGCCACGGTCGCAATCATCTGTGGTTGAAATCTTTGCTCGTCGACACACGACGCAGCGCTCACATTTTTTTTTTCACATCTCAGCGAATTCGTTTCCACCAAAATCTGTCGAGCGCCTTAGCAAGAGTGCTAGCAACTCCTATGTGACCAGCTCACGAATTTTTGTGCAGCTCTGTGATCACTTTCAGTCGGAGCTTAGAGTTCCGCGGAATACAAAGGCGATTTAGGCGCCAAAAATATCCAGCTCTGGCTTATATTCGGCTGTCTTTCGTCCACTCACCCTCGTCCCCATAAAACGAGTCTTGGGAGTACCCCTCGCGAATGAGATCGGCGAACTCATGGCTCAGTTGCAACACGTTAACCGTCATTAAGTTTAAATGTGCGTCTTCAACTAGCAGCTCGGACTTCCGACATAATTCTCGATTTGACGGAACCTCGCTATCCCAAAATAATGGTAATGTGGCATGAGGTAAGAAGTCCGGACGCCGACTTAACGGATTAGCTTCGCTCAGAGCTATTTTGCGATATGCAAGTGTCATCGAGCCCACAAACGGTTGCAAGTCCCGCAGGTATCTTGCTTACCGCTTTTTCAGCATGTTGCTCGGTTGCATGAGCATATGACGTAGTGTGTCGTGATCTATTACGACAAGGAACTTTAAGCACCCTTGATGATAACACCTCCAATGTTTTTGACAACTTCGCACACGGCCAAAGCTTCTAAGTCGTACGCAGAGTAGATGTTACCACTCTCAACTGAATTCAGCTTACGCGCCCAATAAGAGAATAATTGAAGTCCTCCTCCTTGGTTAGGCAACATGACTGCTGCAATCCCCACTGACGAAGCATATGTAACTACGGTGGACGTCGCGTCCGAGCTAACCTCCAGAAGGATGAAGCAAGGCGCGGAAATGAGCCGTAACTTGAGAGTCTCAAAGCCTTCCAAACAGGCAGGCGTCAGCGCAACCTTATGTGGCTGGGCCTTTCGAAGTAAGTCCGTCAATGGAGCCGTAAGGTCGCTGCAATGTTGAATAAATCTGGCGTAGAAGTTGCAGAATTGCACGAAACTCCGAACCTCCTTCTGCGTCGTAGGCACTGGCTAGTCAGCAACGGCCTCGACTTTCTTTGTGGAAACCGAAATTTTACCATCATACACAATATAGCCCAGATATTCCATCTCTTGAAGGCCGAAGAAGCACTTCTTAAGGCGTAACTTCAAGCCCTCCGTCTGAAACCGCTGAAGGACCAAACGCATGTGCTCAAGGTGTTCCTCCAGAGTGCGGCTGAAAATACAGACGTCGTCGAGGTAGACGGTCATGAAATTATGTAAAAAGTCGCGAAGAATATCGTTCATCATCCTTTGAAAGGTGGCTAGTGCATTGCACAACCCGAGCGGCATTGCGACCCATTCCATTAAGCCATCATGGGTCTGAAACGCAGTTTTGTGGATGTCATGTTCACGCACTCGAACTTGCCAAAAGCCAAAGGCGAGGTCGAGGTGTTTGTAAAATTCTGCTTCCTTAAGTTCATCGAGCGTATCATCCACACTCGGAAGTGGGTAAGCATCCTTACGCGTAACCTCGTTAAGTCCACGGTAGTCAATGCACATACGTAGCGAGCCATCAGCCTTGCGCACCAAAAGTATTGGCGAGCCGAACTCAATGTAGCTGGGACGAATAAGACAAGCGTCCATGGCGTCTTTTAGCTATCGATTCAGCTCAACGCTCTCTGCAAGTGACACTATGTTGAGACGCTGACGTTTCATCGGGCAAGTAGTTTCAATGGGATGATCCCCTTGTCGGCTTACGGGCGGCGAATCCAATGGCTGCAGTAATTCCGGAAGTCATTGTAAAGTAATGATCGTCAGTTTCCACATTGTTCTGCAGTAAGCTCCTCTCCAATGTGAAACTTTGTCGGTTGATCAGTTGCTGGCGTAACTTCGATTACGTAGAATTCAGCATCACGTCCTTTGCTGCGGCGCGTCTTGCGCACACGTTTTTGAACTTTTGTAGACGACATCAAGAGTGTTGTAAGTAACTCCTAATGTAGATTAGTTACAAAGAGCTAATGTATGCTCTGATAAAAGTCCCTATGTACATGACATCAACTAAAGTGCCTAATGCACGATATCACAAACTAGCGTATAGACAGCTAACAACACTAGCTTGAATCACTTCTCTTGTCTCGACACGAGCCGTCACCCAAGGCTGGTCGTTTAGCGTACCTGTAACCAACACACCGTAAGTTACAATATCTTCCTTATCGAACCGTGCATACCACGTTCAACAGGTTATGTAGCCCTCCACCTGAAGGATACGCGAGACAGCAGTGCCGTCCGGCGTGAAACTTGGAAACTAGCCCGAAGACAACGCCGACCATATTTTCAAAATTATAATACGTAATAACATCGTACTTTCATTTTACTTTTTATTTCCACATTTTAATTTTGTTCTACTGAACAATCCCGCTACCACCGACTCTACTCTAGCCTACCACGGGTATATTCTATTCTACGCCACGACGACCTAGCCAACCACACAAGCGCACTCGCTTGGGTGGACATGGTGCATAGGGGGGGAAGGGGGGAGCATTATGAGGGTGAACACTCATACATAGGGTGCACGACAGCATCAGCCGTTTCTTAGAGCAGCGGTCGTATACACATGCATGTTCCTGCCTCGGATGTCGCTGTGCCCCACACTGGGTGGAGGATACGGAAAAGGTGCAATGAGACACCCCGGGGCATCATGCCGAGGGGTCGGTGGGCATCAGGCCGTCTCTTTGCATACCACCGTTAGGCACAGTTACCGCTAGTGGATTTTTCCATTGTCCGGGTACCTGTATTTTCTTGGAATGGCGCCAAAAGCGAAACTGACACCCGCGGCATCGACCGACGACACCGCCGCCGACTCCAGTCGCTGCGACACGCCGTCAGCGACAACATTCGACTAGGCATGGAGCAGCTGCAACTGCTCCACGCTCGCATGGACGACCATGCCCGGACTCAGTCGGAACTTCTCCGTCGGGACGCGCTGCGCGATCATCCGGTCGCTATCGACGCGGGGGCGAACCCACCTGTAGACGCCCCCTACAGACTCCCTCGCGAGCTCGTTCTCCCTCCACCACACGAGACGGCACAAAGTGGCAACAACAGTCGCCGGCATACGATCGATCCAGAATTTGTCTCGAGGACTGCAGATTGGGCCACCAACTTCGACGGTGACTCGTTTTCAAGGTCGTTTCGCATGGACGCTCCGCTTATGCCCAAGACGGGGGAGTTTAAAACATGGAAGCGCGATTTCCTGTCGTTCTTGTCCATTAAGGGGGCTGCGCCTATCCCACAGCTAGCTCTGTCCTCCTCTGGCGTTCCTCTAAATCCAGCCGCTCAACGGTTCGCACACGCTATGCTCGTTCAGTGCTGCCGACATAATAAACCGGCTGCACAAGCAATCGCGGGGGGCCCTGCTGGACGACCCGACTGTGGGACAGCTTCATGGGAAATATTGTGCGAGAGACTGGACGCGCAATCCATCTCCCGTACATTGTCGCTCTTGGACCGTATGATGGCTCGACAAGCTTTTGGCCAGTCTGTGTCCGCGTACGTTCACGCAGTGAAGCAGCACTTTGATGAACTCAACGAGTGCCTACAACCGAAGGATGGGTCTGCTGCAATTCACCCACACGTGCTCGCGTTGGTCACAATTCGTGGCCTTTCCAACGTTGGGCAGTATGGCCAGGCTAAGCAGTGTGTAATTAACGCCTTTGACACCGACTTCATCATGTCGGCCGATAGAGTGATGGGGAGCATCATCCATCGGGCGCAGAATCTGGACGGTGACTTCTCTGTTAAATCTGAAAGTGATGATCCGGGACATCCAGTCAATGCCTTCCTTGCAGATCGGAAACGCCAAGGTGGCCGTGGCATTGGAGGCTAGACCGCAGATATGAAGAAATCCGAGTTTGCGATGAAGTGTGGTGCATGCGGTGACCCGAATCACGTCTGGTCTACCTATAAGGCACCACATGCCCACGTCCTCCACTGGACAATGGCCAAGCGCAAACAGATTGCGGAGAAGTACGCCGGACAACCCCCTCCCACATCTCATCTCAGCGACCTACTTGCTGGCATGGCGTCCGTGGAGGATGCCGCTGACGGGAAACCCTTGAATACGACATGCATGACGAATTTTATTACACAATGGTCAGTACCTCCTTTGCCTCTGCTGCATTCGCGTCATCTGCGTCATATGTTGCGGATCTGTCTGACTACTCGGTAGTTGACTATGCCTGCTCCGTCAACTTAACCGCCTTTCGGTCGGATTTTTCGGAATTTCATCCCTCATCCCGCCGCAACACTGTCGGTGGCGTTGGTGTAACAGTGCAAGGCAGTGGAACTGTTCGCATCCATATATGCTTAGTTAAAGAGTTGCTTCGCGACTGGCTCGTCTCTCAGGGCTGACGCCAGCTACTGTCGGACCCGCGCATCTACATTTTTGAGGCAGACGGCGTCTTCGTCATGATTGCCCTCTATGTGGATGATATCCCATGTGGCGTGCAATAACTCAGCCTGGCGGGTGGCATTCACCGCATTGGTTCGCTCCATGTTCGACATCAAGGACCAAGGCGACATGTCAGACATCATTGGCATGCACATCACCAGGGACAGAGCAGCGCGCACCATCAGCCTATACCATGGCAAATACGTGCGCGAGCTGCTTGACAAGCATGACATTGTTGACTGCAAACCCTCGTGCCTGCCCATGGATCCCGGCTTCTTGGCTGCTATCTCCAAGCACACACATGTGCCCCTCACGGGAACGGACCGGGACGTTTACCCCAGCCTAGTGGGCAGCCTGCAGTACGCCGCTGTCTGCCCCAGACCGGACATCTCGACGGCACTCAGCATACTGGGGTCAGCGCAGGCCAACCCTAGCGTGGCACACATGCAAGCCCTGAAAAAGGTTTTGCGATACCTCAAGGGCTCAGCCAACATGTGCCTGACGTTGGGGGAGGGGGGGTGCGGACAACTCGCTCCAACTTACATGATTTGCTGATGCGGACTGGGGCAATGACAGCGAGACACGACGTTCACGGTCGGGTTTTGGTTTACACTGGGCAGAGGAGCAAGCAGCTATAAGTCGCGGAAGCAGTCACGTGTCGCACAGTCAACATGTGAAGCGGAATGCTACTCAGCAGCGGACACCACCAAGGAGGCAATCCACATTAGACAGATGCTATCGGAAATCTTTAGTCGACCTGTCTATGGGACGACCACCATATGGGAAGACAACCAGAGATGCATCGCCTACTCGCAAAATGCACTGGTGAGCGAGAAGACCAAGCACATCGATCTGAAGTACCATTTCGTGAAGGACACGTGCAGCTGGGAACCATGAAACTACGGTATCTACCAACCGGTGACATGGTCGCCGACATGCTGACCAAGTCACTACCTAGACCTGCACTTGTGAAACATAGGAGCGCCATCATGGGGACATCCGGACCCATGCAAAGATACACTTCGTAGAGGGAATTCTGCAATCACTTCCATCCGATTAAAAGACACCCCTTAGCTATCTTGAGGAGGAGTGTTGTAAGTAACTCCTAATGTAGATTAGTTACAAAGAGCTAATGTATGCTCTGATAGAAGTCCCTATGTACATGACATCAACTAGAGTGCATGATGCACGATATCACAAACTAGCGTATAGACAGCTAACAACACTAGCTTGAATCACTTCTCTTGTCTCGACACGAGCCGTCACCCAAGGCCGGTCGTTTAGCGTACCTGTAATCAGCACACCGCAAGTTACAGTATCTTCCTTATCGAACCGTGCATACCACGTTCAACAAAGAGACACTCAAAACGTCGCTCCTCAAGCTGAGTCTCCACTGTTGTGCCATCCATAAGAGTAAAAAACTCAGGTAGTTCCAAATTGTAAAGAGGCGTGTTCGTCGTCAAGCCATAGTAAACCCAATACCGGATCAACAGTACGTAAGTCACGTAAGACGTAAAAAGTCCGTCGGAGTTCATGACGAGCCAGCTCAAAAGTAACGTCACAAAATGTCAAAAATGTCACACGTTGTCCATTGGCGAGTTTGACAGGAGTCTTAGTCTGCGACTTACGATTCTCTAATGCAAAGCGTCTTACAAAATCTTGATACTCGATGTCAAAAGTCGCAGCACAGTCCACCAGTCCAAATACCAGCTGTCCACCGTTAGGCGTTTTCACAGTTAGCTCCGTACGAATTAATGGCCGAGCTTCCGTGAGGTAAGTCAGAAGGGCAGTAGTTGTCGAAGAAAATTGTTGTAGCGTAGCGATGGACTCTTCCGTGTCGATAGGAGGTACATGTACCGAGGTAGGTTGATCAGGAAATGTAGTTGGTGCTTGATCGTATAAAGTACAATCAGCGTCGACTAACCGAAGCTGTATATGCGAAGGAGCTGGAGCAACCACCTCATCTTGGGAAGGATTCTCCAACTACGACTCGCGAGTAAACAACTGTGTCCGAGCTCGGAATTCTTGGTAGAGTTTACAGTGTCGAGTGAGCTTATGTGTCGAGCTCACGGAATTTGATTCTCTCGGCTGCCACGCCACGGCTTTCTTGACGGAGCTAGCCAAGTAGGCAGCCGCCTCTAAAGGGATGCATATGGGCAAGTTGTTGATCTCATGGCGTCGAAAGTGTCTCTTGCCGTCCATGTTGCTCACGCGGACAACGTCTTGCGCGGTAGACGGCGCGGAGGCCGCTTCTTCCTCGGCCGGGATGCCTTCTCCTGCCACGCCGCTCTTTACCCGCGCCATGGGCCGCAAGCGTCCCCGTGCTTCCTCGAGCGGCGCGTGAGGCGCTGCTTGTTGCCTCCACGTCTTGCATTCTCGGCGCGGCCCAGGAGTTTCCTTAGTTTAATCTGCTAGGTTGTGCACAGTGTAGTGCTTCCTTTTGCCGTGTTTTGGATTCCGTGATCCTCTTGTCACTCTAGCCCTTTTGTCTCCCCTCCCATTTTCCCTGTCCGTGCTCATCTCGTTTCGTTTTCCTGTAATCCAGTTTCTTCACCAAAGAATCGGCCCTAAACTGTGTAAAGGTAAGAGGAGACATTGTATATTGTACGCGTGTATTTCCCACGGCCCGTCGTTTTGCCCGCATTCATGCCATGCATGAACGGTTTCTCCATCATTGTTCTGCATGCGGAGGGGATAATAAGCCTGAATCTATATGACATATATTGCTTGAATGCCCACGTTGGAAATACCACCGTCGAAATTTTGGGGCGCTAGCCCCATAGTTAAATTGTTTTGTACGTTAGTTCGCTACCTCCCCCTAAGATATAAATCCCTTCCTTTTACGCGGTGTCCCTGTTAATCCATGTACACACGGAATGGCATGAAGGGGGATAGAACCGCCGCTTCCCGGAACGGAGTTGTACGCCTTATCCAAGTACCGCCAAAAGTCGGTACCCGATAGGAACATATTGTGTATATGAACCCATCGCATCGCATCGCGACTGAGCGGCGAACACCTATAGCGAACACCTATAGGTGGAGGGCCAAGACTCCCCCGGAGTCTAGCGTACATATATGTCCATTAGTAGTCCTACGGAGGGATATGTAAACAGTCCCCCTTAATGGACAAACTCCGGCCGGTGCCCTAGTAAACCCCACGTAAACGCGGAGGGCCCATAACATGTTAATCCATGTACACACGGAATGGCATGAAGGGGGATAGAACCCCCCCTTCCCGGAACGGAGCTGTACGCCTTATCCAAGTACCGCCAAAAGTCGGTACCCGACATGAATATATTGTGTATATGAACCCATCGCATCGCATCGCGACTGAGCGGCGAACACCTATAGCGAACACCTATAGGTGGAGGGCCAAGACTCCCCCGGAGTCTAGCGTACATATGTGTCCATTCGTAGTCCTACGGAGGGATATGTAAACAGTCCCCCTTCCCTTCATGGCGCCATTCATTTTACAGGAAATGGGAGGTTTTTCTAGTTATGGCGCCAAGCCCTCCCTCATATTGCTTTCTTTGTAGTTCATGTATCGCACTGCCGAAATGTTTTGCTCCGCGAGATGGGCCTTGGTCCTCGCATTAATCGAATGGGTCGACCCCCGGACGGGTAGGGCGGACCTTTCTTGGTCAGTGCCGGGAATGCATTCATGTTTGTTTGCATGTTACTGGAAGGTTTTAGATGGTGAGACTCCAACACTGGCCTCGTGTGGGGTTAGCGCAATACGGTACGGTTCTCGTACAATGGTACGAAATGCACTCACACGAGCGTTGCCTACCCGGGAGCATGATCGATGATGAGTTTGAGACTTGTTTCGAACTTCTTCTCTCAGTTATGCTTGCAAAACGCCGCCTGTAGAGGGTGCCGGTGCGGGTTCCCTGCCCGTCCCATATTATACCGGGGGCGCAAAATAAAATAAAATTGTATTTATTGTATATGCACTACTACCTGCATCTACTTCGATTCTCCTTTCTCAACATCGTGCGCGGCGGTACTACTACCAGTATATTTCATGTCTTGAATACTCGAATATTTTGCTGCATGTATTTCAATCAAATACGATAATCAAGTTGTCATACTTATGATTAGAGGTCTCTAACCCCCTTCCTATACAGGAATGATAATTATCATTCCTTAATTTTCTGGGTGACAATTATCATTATCGCGGCCGCGGTCCTATACAGTGCGAATGATAAAATTATCATTCCGTCATCATACAATCTGTACAGGATACCGGATTCGCGCGGGAACCGATTTGCTGCAGCCGCTGCCGCTAGACCATGCGTACGCGGCGCACGTTGGCAGCGCGACCGACCACCTTGAACCCGGCGGGGTACAGCACCACCTCCTCTACGAGGCGGTTCCCCGCTTGTGAGTGCATAAGGGGTATCCCCTCCAGCGCGATGGCGGCGACGAGCATCGTCGCCACGACCCCGCGCGGCGGGCGACACGCGGGGCCGCATCCCGCTACTAGTTGAGGGGCTCCGCATATCAGCACGTTCGTGCTGTGGCGCCGTGGCCGCTGTGTACGTGTAGTGTAGACGCCTGTGGGTCCTTTGGCCGCCTGTGGGTGCGCCTACGGGTGCGCACAAGCGGGGCACGCGGGCGGGGCTCTCGAGCTGATGGTCCGCACTTGCGGTCAAACCGGGTGGTAGAGGCGACTACAGGCGGGCGGCTGCCACAAGGGCGTTAAAAACGTACCGTACGGGACGGAAAAGTTATCATTATTTTTAATGATAACTCTAGCGCTCTTCAATCCCGAAGCCGCTCGGGATTGAAGAGCGCTTGAGTTATCATTAGGAATGATAATTATCAATCGCGATACTCGTTTTACACGGACCGTCAGATCGCAGCGGGTACAGGTGGACAAGATCTTGACCGTCCACTTTACCCGTACCGGGTACCGTTAAGAGTTATGAAAAAGTTATCATTCCTGTATAGGAAGGGGGTAAGCATATTTCATTACGAGTCATTCGTTTGGCCTCCAGTGCTTTTTCTTGTAAGAAACTGTTTATTACGAGTCATTCTTTTACATTATTTTGGGGTAATCTTTCCCTATTTCATCTTCCTGGTGGTTTCCACAGCCTTCTTGCTCTTGTAATAAATACTTCTTAATTCTGATGATATGCGTCACATCTTTATTAATTCTGCGCGCCCGTCAATGATAAATATATAATATTATTACTTTGACGAATAGCGATGCTCATGTCGATACATGGAGCGTATGTCGTGTACAACAGTACACAATGCCGCGGTAGGCCACGCGCATTATCAACAGCAGGTCCCGGCGGCTGGCACGTGACTAAGCACTGGACGTGACTAAGCACTGGACCGCGAGCGCGGAGTGGTCTGGCAAATTTCCACATCACTACTGGACACAACTATATACCAAACTTCGCTCGGCTTCAGTGGACACCCAAACTTTGCCGCTGGCCAGTGTTTGTAGCGGAGCCTGGGCGAAGGTCAGACGCATTCGCAGGTAGCGGAGGCGACAGGATGGCCGCCGTAGCTTCAACAGGCTTGCAGCTAGTGGGCGAGCAGCCCGACGTATCGGGCGGAAACGAGCTTGTCGACGGTGAAACCCCTCACGTAACGGGTCCTACATTGCCTGGAGCCCTTCCGGACGGGGGGAGCACCCAAGACGGAAAAGGTGCGCGGTGCATATGATGTGATCATGCAGGAGCTTAGTGAACTGCGGGGAGGCGGGCGAAATTTTCGCCTGAACGTTCTTGTCCTATATCACCCCACCCTCTGTTTAGTGCGGCTGTCTTTCCTTTTAGATGCGTTTTTATTCTGGCTTCCTATTATGCAGCTTTCTATTTCCTACATTATATATCTTGATTTGTATTTCTCATTAGCTCCCGCTATTTCTTCCTATCCGTCAGATGCCCTTATGTATTTTACTCTACCTCCCAATTTATAGTACCGAAATTCTTTCTTTACTCTGGTGGCCGGAAAGCAAGATAGTTTTCCTGCCTGGCTCCGCCACCTTCACTATGCCTGTCTGGGATGTCTCTCAGCCGTATCGAGCCCCCAACAAAAACGCCATCTTTTGTTACGATCGCTTATATGCCAGGGTGCCAGGCGGAGGGTTGCCGGGCAACACCGGAGCCTAAAAGGGCTCCAGGCGGGGCTCGCCTGTGTGCGGAGCACCTCAAGGCTAACTCGTTTCTCATGGCCGGCGTGCCGAGCCGCTACTGCACCGAGTGCGTCCGAATTCACCGGCTAGAATTCTTTGACGGTTTGAAGCGGAGCTGCCGAAGCCGGCTGCTCCGAAGAAAAAGGCGGTACGTCATTTTTCAGTTTTGTCGCTATTCCACTGCTTCTCTTCCAGCAATATTTTTTCTTTTATCTATTTGTCTTGGTCCTGTAGTCGCTTTGTACGGTCTACATCGCCTTTGATATGACACCCTCCTCCTTTTCCTGGGGCACACACAGTCGGCATGCGGCAGCGCTTGGTCTGACTCCAGACGACAGTAGTCCGC
Organism: Tetraselmis chui; assembly: GCA_026401115.1. Taxonomy (NCBI): domain Eukaryota; kingdom Viridiplantae; phylum Chlorophyta; class Chlorodendrophyceae; order Chlorodendrales; family Chlorodendraceae; genus Tetraselmis; species Tetraselmis chui. The sequence continues at coordinate 121,084 of JAPMLY010000394.1, read as the reverse complement.
CAGCTTCGGTGAGCGAAAGGGCTATATCTCGGTCGCGTCGTCGTCTAACGGCACCCGCCGCCCAAAGCCGTCAGCCTCTTCAGAGTAACAGCAGCACGGTACGGAATCCTCACCGGCTTCGCTTCTTGGCCTACTCGCGTCAGCCCGCTGCTCACCTCGTCCGTGTGCTTGACAGGGCGGCTTCCCCGAGAGCAGGTCACCACGCCTGCAGCCCGCCTCTCTGCTACCCGAGCTTGATACTGATATTAGTACTCAGGTGAGGGCCGTCCCGAGTCCGTACTGTATATATACATATCGCTACGCAAATAGATATACGCAAGTATTTAATTCTTTTTTATTTTCAGCAGTCGTTTTTCGGTTTGCAATATCCGGTGCTGAGCATGACCTCTCTTATGCTATTTTTCTGGCCATAGCATATGCCGCCTTGGTTGCCTCCGGCTCCAATGCCGCCGCAGGGTGGTCCTACCGACACGGTGCACTCGCTTCCGCCCCCTCGCCCCCTCCCCGTCCGCCCTGCCAACAACTGCGAACCATTCGACACCTTCCGGCTCTTCCCTGCCGTTACCAACCTTGCCATGAAGATGCTGAACATCACACCTGACAGCCTGATGGGATGCAATTTGCGGGAACACCTGGACTTCTTGCTGGAGGTCTTTCCCCCTTCAATTGTGACCTTGTGTCCAACTAACACCATCTCTCGGATGTTTTATAAGTTTCAGGAACACTGACCCCACCGTTCCTCAGCTTATTTCTGCTCAGCTCACACCATCTACCGTTTTGTCATGATTTGGGCTTATCATTTTTGGCCATCTTACACCACCAGCCCCGCTCCCTACTATTTATTGAACTGCAACATTACCAGCTTACCCTCTCCTCCCAATCCAACAGCAACTTCTCTATATTACCCTAACAATTTACAATGCCAGCGCAAGCTACTGCTAAGAGTCAGATGCAAAAGCCTGCAAGAGAAGGACCTGAAACTGGTCGGGGCATGTTGTCCAAAGCACCACATTGTCACATGTTATCATTTGCAATGGGCGGACCTGAAGGTGGTAGTCTACAATATGTCGCACAGCATCGTATTCTCGGTTCGTGCACGATACTTGTTGTGAATGCCATTCACATTGGCGCGTCCTTTTCTGCATTGTGCGAAACAAGGTGGCGCTGGGCTAATGCTTATTTTACAAGTGGCAGCATTTCGGGACAGCAGAAGCATTAGCACAAATTAATGTGAGTGTCTGGGCAGAATAAGATGCCTTATGAGGGGCTTAATTATGAAATGGGTATGTGTGATTGTAAGAGAAGGGGGGTGTTAGAAATCAGGTGGATTCTCATTTATTGATGCAGTATCTGAATTATTGGATTGCGCGTGTGTTTAGTTTTGAAATGAGAATGGCGTCTGCGTGTTTAGATTGCTGAAATATTACCAATGAGCTGTATCAGTTGTGACCTATAAATGAAGCCAGTGCACCGATTTGGGTCGTAGTGGGCGTGTCACTTGTTCTGGTGACCATTTTCCTGAGTTCACGTATCATTCAACCTGCATTGGTTGTAATGGATAGACGACCAGCTTGACATGTGGCACCTTTCTTGTTGGCCAACGTGATGTTTGGTTGCCTCGCACAGGTCATCCCGCCGGATGTGGAAGGAGCACTGCGCCCTGGCTGCATTTTCTTCTCTGTGGACTTGTGGTACAGCAACGCGGAGGACGCAGGCGCCACGCAGGCAGCGCTGCAGCGCAACTTTCTGAGGGTCACCAGCGGCGATTTTCACGCGGTTCGTCCGTTTTGGACAATCGCCGACACGGATGTGCTCCTACCCGGGTCTGAGCACCAGGCAAGTGCCGAATGCCGCGCTTTGCCATTTCCCACCCAAAGTGGACTCTTTAGCTCTGGAGAGTTGTTGTGTTCTCGCGATCTTGTGCCCATGGTATTGAAACCGTGAAAATTGATGAGCAGCTCAACAGCTCTTGAATAATACCGTTGTTTGTTGTAATTTAGTAACTAGAGGGTACTGTTTTTAATTGCCAGTACCTCTACCGGTATTAGCACTTGTGCCCGTACCTATACTTCTGTCGATTTGAGCCGGAATGCGCCTAGTTTAGTAATCAAAATGGTCCATCATGCAGAGCGATCGTTAATTTAATGAAAATCTTACAAGAAAAAGCGGCGGAGCGACCACCAAGTTAAAAAAGGAAAGGACGGAAAAAAACCTGAGCCCGAGGAACGATCGTTGATTATTAATATACGGCAGATCGGTCGTACTTCTTCTCCATCAATAACAATATCTGACTTGAGTCGCTGACCCTACGTACAGTACGGGTACGGAAGGTCGCCATCTGAAAATCACCCTTTACGATATGTAGCAAAGACTAATGCAGACGAACGATATATTACTACGAAAAGAGAAAATATGTAAACAAGTTAAAGCCCGCGGAGCAGGAATGCAGGCAGCATCAGCTGCGCCACCCTGCTGCCCTGCAATGGAGAGCACATGCAACACAGCGCATGCCAAAGAGCGGGGCGAATATCTATTGATCTGCTTACAAAATCGACACTATGCAGGAGTATCGAGAAATAAAAAAATTCTGCGCCCTCGGGAATTTTTTTAGTTTTGTTAGAACGGATACTCTATTCCTTACGCGGTGTTGCGTTCTTGTATGGAGTGGAGGTACTGTGTTCGTGCGTATCGTTGTCCACCACCACATGCAGGTTATCTCTTTTCCTACTTTATCCTCGTTGCTTGAAGTTCTTGCTCTTCTTCTGCTGCCATGCCATATTTAATTTCATCTATGAACGCTGCTCAGCGATAGTTTTTGATAGATACTATTCAGATAGATGGATACTGTCATATCATCATATCCCTATCTATGACGTCGTTAAGATTTGTGTTAGGGTATTCAGGGTTTCTCACCCCTTATGCTAGCAAGAAGGTATCATCTGGCTTTGTCAGCTATACAGTACTTGTAATCAGCAATACAGCAACTCTTTTCGGCACTTTCCAATATATTCGTCGCTTCGTTTGTCCTTCCTTCTTGTATTTTGGAAACTGCCATTTTGGGTTTTATTCATTTACATGACTTGACGACGGCCCTGGGCTAAGGGGTACTTGAAAGCCAGTGTGCAGCGACGGCCGGCTATGACGATTGAGCAGGTTTTTCTTGTTTTGCAGGAATCATGAGATCAATACATTTACTTATTTGATGTGTATAGCATTGTGCCACAGTCATTTCGACCCACGTGCCGCAGATGGGACACGCGCAATGTCTTGCTTCCCATATAGTTTGATTATCAAGATATCTTACTTGTCGCTGTTTCCTGTTGTCTCGGATGCGCCTGAGGGTGTCGCGTGACAACTGAAGAATTTGGCGTTTCCGTTGTTGTCCAGGTGAGAGATGGCCGGGTGCGTTACTCCTGTGCGCGCTCCACCGGGTCGACCATCTTGGTAGCGGAGCCCGCGGCTTGCAATCCGGGCATGTCAGAATGGCGGGTGGTGGTGGCCAGCGGGCCGCTGCACGAGAGCACGAACCGTCGGGTGGTCTGCCGTGCCCGGGGCCGCTACTACGACCTGGAAGTGGTTTCGCAACAGCGACAGCCAGATGGCAGTGTCTGCTATAAACTCGAGTGCGTTTTTGTGTCCCTCCCACTCGTGAAGTCTCGTTTTCTGTTGACCTAATCGACATGCTTGCTTTCTGTTCGTCTACCCAACTTTGACATGTGCATCCCCTCACCTCTGCCCTTTTCACAGACCTCCGATGGCAGATGCGGCGCTTGGGCTGGCTTGGGTGGAGGTTGTGGAGACGCTGCCCGGTGGGTGTGAAGCTGTGAGCGCAGCGGTGCCGATGCTGCTCACAACTCGTTGCGATATCTGCGAAGAGGTGAGTATGCTGTTTGAGGGGGTGAACCCATATGAGCGGCGTGCGAAGGCGGGGGTGTTGAGAGAGCTGGCGGAGGTGTTTCATCCGGAGGAGGGCGACCAGTCGCTGCTGGCGCCGAGCCGCTGCGCCACGCTTGCGGTGTTGTGTGCCTCGCACGGCCTCCACCGCACCCTAGCTGAGCTTGCGGACGAAGTGGTCTATCGTGGGCCGCCCTATGCGCTGGCGTTGGTGGCACAGGCGGCGGAGTACCTTTGCCCTGGGGGTCTGCTCGCGTGCGCGCAGATATGTGGGAACAGCGACACCCTTGCCGCGGTAAGCTGCCTTAACCATGATGCAGTGAATGCCGCGATTGAAATATATTTGTATCCACGAAAACGGAGTACATTTTTCCCCGTAAAAATAATTATCTTTCATTTGTGTAAATCTGCAATACCTTCGATCTGTTATGATATTGACGTGATGCATGCCTGTTGTGTGCGTGCCATTGTTTTGTATGAGGATTACTACTGTTTTATCGATTTGTGATTTTCTCTTTTGAGCATGTTTCCCGACACACCTTATCGACCGTAGCCCACCCTTGTTTCTTTAGGACGGACCTGCCCCTCCGCAATCTTACATCCACCGTAATTTGGGATCTTTTGGGGCTTTGTGGTTGTGGTTCAGCGGTACTTCCCCGCGCTACCGCCTTTCTTGCATTCGGGATTCCGGACAGCTTACGTGTACATCTGGCGATCCGTGCCCTTATGGCACGAATGTATCGAGGTATCGCCCTCATTTTCGGAGGCACTGAATCTATACAAAGCATTGGGCGTCTAAGTATCCACAGTCGCGCCCTGACAGTTATTGCGCTCTGACAGTTACGTCCGTATGCAGCATTTCGTTCGTCGAACTACTTCTGTCCCCGTTTGGGGTTTTTTGGGGGGATGTGCGACGTGAAGTCATGCAACGTCTTTCTGATGCTCTTCAGAGTACTCTGGGTTCCTATCTCCGCGACGCTTTGCAGGGGGGCAGTGCTGACGCTGTGGCATGCCTTCCTGTTCCTCGGGCTTAGGTTTTTCTCCTCTTTTCTCCTCTTTTTGCTTGGTGGCCTCCACTTGTAATATTCTTTTAAGTATCCACAGCCGGGGGGTAGAAAATATTTTCGGAATAGCAGCGATGTTATAAATGTAGGACTATTATTTATCGCGCATTATGGTACCCGTACGGTATGATTAGGGAATAGCGATTAAGGAATAGCGATTAGGGACTAGCGATAATATATAAATATAAAATATATGTTACACTATATAATATATATAAAAAGTACTAATATCATGCTACTGGACATAATAGTACATGATGATGAGGGAATAGAGACGGAATGCTCGATAAGGATTATTTACAGAGACGGTCATTTGCAGAATGGGAGCGACATTATTCTGCATCCGGTCTCGTCGACATTGACGCTGATATTTCGCCGAGAATAGTCTGTATCACCAGTAATTAATACAGTCATAGCATATGCACCGCCGGATGAAATTTTGTTGAAGTATCAGAACGATGCATAAAAAGTGCCATTGGCTACTATACGCTGATCCAACGCACGAGTGCGAGCAAGTGCGGATTCATTCCAAGCAAACCTGTTTTTTTTCCGCTGCTACTTCTGCTCCTTTCCGCCGGCTGTTGGATGATGTGCGTAGGGAGTTCATGCAGCACCTTACTGTGGTCCTTCATGGCACCCCGGGATTCCATCTTCGGGACGCTTTGCAGGAGGACAGTGCTGACCTCCCCCCTTGTCAAACCTGTGGCGGGGAGTTGTTCCATATTATCATTTGCTTGGTGGTTTCCGCTACTTTTTCTTGGAAGAAGAATAAAATGAGCTGTCGCTATATCCCTACCACGAATGGCGAATATGAGCGCCATGACCGTCGCTTTGTTAAGCGCTCGTCGCCGATCGTTTCTGCACTTCAACCCGTTGGCAGAGAGCGGGCAATCATCACAAGCGTAAAAATCGAGGACGATCACGATGACTAACTAGATTTTTATGTACCTGTTAAAATGCCTATGTCAATATCTGTACCGCGTCGCTTGCTGGTATTTTTTTTTCTAAATACTTCTACTAGATGAATCTAAGTATATATCTCTATATGGATTCAGGTAATTTGCTGGGTTGGCGGTAAAGATTTAAACCCGTTTGTGGATTCTTACGGTCTATTTCTTTGATTTTTTCATCGACGAGTTTGTGTAAGGGTATGTGGACCGTATGATTCCCTTATTTACCATGAAATCGAAATTGAATATCAAAAAATTAGTCTTTGTGCGAGGATTTGTTTTACGTCATAATCGAAATGCCGACAATCTGTACTCCCATATAAATGCAAACGATTATAGAAGTGCATTGGTTTTTCCTATTTTCTCCTTTTTGCTTGGTGGCCTCCACTGCTTTTTCTTGTAAGAATTTGATTTTGTATTATAGAAGTGCATATTGAGTTTCGAACTGACCCCACGTGGAAATTTTTTCTGTGGCATAGATATTAGTTGTGCGTACCCTATGGCGTTGTTGCATCATTGGTCAAGGCCCCTATTAATCTCCCATTTCCGCACTTGATTGTTCAGCGGTGCTAACAACTGTTCAACGCAGTTGTGCCCAATTCTGCAACTGTGCATTATCACTTTCAGTAATACTGACCAGAATGAGTACCTCCCAAACAATCTACCCGTACAGGAAACGTACTACTCATGATAGTTGGGGCCCCGGGGCTCGAATAGCGAACCCGCTCTCAACAGAATTACACAGCAAACAAATGCCACCCTGCCCTATTCGAATTTCTTTCTTTATGTATAGATATTGTCACCTAGAACAGAGCCTTCACACGGAACAGCCTAAGGTGACAACGAGTCGCCTAGCTTGTTACCCCAATAATCTGACGTGGCTAACAATGCCACCATTCCGCTTGGCATACGTCCTATTGTGTTAATTTGTTTTCGTCCGTTTTGAGCATGGTCTATCACTAGTACGTGACGTGATCGAAATTGTTTTGTTAATTTATCTTCTTTCGCCCACGCTCTAACCTGAACCATTGCGACTGGCAGTTTTTTTGACCCAGCCCCCCCTCGTCTCATTTCCCCTCTCTTTCACACCTCTGTGTTTATTGTCATTTGCTTTCTTTCGGTTGTCTTTTAAACCCAGACCCACTGCCTGCGCGGTACGGGTATTGAGATTATTTGGATTGTTTGAATTATTTGGATTCATTGATCCCCATGTCTTATCTATTTTATCATCCGCTGCTTCGTCATGACGCTTAGTTTCCTTCGTTTTGTTTCCTGCCAATATGTCTGTACGAATGCATAGATTCATGAACTTCTGGCTCGTCTTTCCGTCGTCAATTTTTTTGTTACGGTACTATCGGAATTAATATCGTTATATAAGTAATACATGAGCCTTGGGGCAATTATCGTCCCAGCCCAAACCAACCTCGATGTAACATATGTGCTTCCTTTTGACGCTTCCTTCAAACCTACTCTTTCGGATTTCTTTTGTCCATCGACGTTGCTTTCACATCTTGTTTCATGACCAGCTCAAAATGTGTTTTCTGGTCGTCTTTGAACGAGCAATATATTTCTAGTGGCCAATAGTTGTACCTTTATGCCTCATGCTAATGTTTTATTTTTGACACACACACACACACACACACACACACACACACACACACACACACACACACACACACACACTCGCCTCTGATTCTCTCCCTAGTTCCCTCTCCCACATACGCGCACACACACGGGGCACACACACAAACATACACCCTGTGTTTCTCTATTTTTTTCAAATCATTGACATTACACTACAGTACCTTGGCGATGCGCAGCAGTTCAGATGAATCCACATCCGAATCCCACATAGTGCGCCTTTTTCCATCCATATGTATTTTCTGAACAATCGGTCGCTTTTGTGACACCGAGTCCCATCGAGCTCATGATATGGAATACACAGATAGAAATGCAGACAAAAAATTTCCGGTAATATTTTTATTGGCGAATTGTGAAAAATAATTGTCAGAATTGTGCTTATTAGATATTTATTACAAGGAGTGGAATCCACCGTAAATAAGTGGAAAGGAAAGAGGTACATAAGCCGAAGGCCTCGGAGTAGGGAAGCAGGCAACAGCAGCTGCAACACCCTCCAGCAAGGTATCGCGAAGATAGGAATCCAGCGTGTCCCATGAATAACCACTGAAAGACGATGCTGCATGATCTTACCACGCACATCACCAAGAAATCGACTCAATGGAGCATATGTAGACCGGGTTTAAAGCTTACCGATAGACCCGCCGTAGAAAATCCTTTATGTGCATGCAATCATAATTTTCAGACCGTAATTTTGTTGAGGTTGCTGCATTCCTGGTGTACACAATTTCCCACGCTGAGGGATCCTATTTAGGAACAAGGATTTGCGATATGGTCGCTACGTGATTATGTTGCTAGCTCTGACCTCTTCTAGGGCTTCGTAGCAGCACACTGCCATCATCGCGATTTTGTTAGGACATACCGATTTTGACACCTACCCGTACGGGCTGCGCGACTCCAATTTTGTCTGATATGATTTTCTGGGAAATCGGATTGCCATAATTTCAATGATTTTTACCGCGAACGGTTCATGATTGCATGGATTTTGTACCATCACTGTCACCGCCACGATTTAGCGATGTACACCTTCAGCGTCATTCCATCCGGCCGTCCGCCGATCCCATTATCATTTTGATGTTTTTCTGTGATTTCGTGCCATCCTTTATTATCTTATAAGGAGATTATCGATATATCTCCTCAGTGTAGTCGCTAGATTTAGCACGAATAAAGTTTTTCTTACAAGAAAAAGCAGTGGAGGCCACCAAGCAAAAACATGAATGGAATATCACTACCCGAAAAGAACTATCTAGAAGAGAACTATGTATTGCTTCCTTTGGGCGCACCATGTAGTGCTTCCTGTTGCCGTGCTTTGGATTCCGTGATCCTCTTGTCACTCTTGCCCTTTTGTTTCCCCTCCCATTTTCCCTGTCCGTGCTCATCTTGTTCTTCTTGTAATCAATTTTCCGCAGTGTCGCTAGATTTACCCTGAATGAAATGGCGACATTCTGTATGGTATGTATACAGCTGTCGCCATTCTGGTGTTGCAGGCTTCCTGTGATTTTCTTATTACAGCAGGTACATGTACCCGTTCGCTAGTGATGAAGGATTACTTCATTAACCTGATAACCTGATGATTTTCTCAGCTCGCCGCGTGCCGCACGATTTCTGTCCCGCTCTGCGTTTTTGCCAGTGCCGACTCCACAGTCCATAATGTACATGTGAGTTTGTCCCCTGAATGGTTTTTTGTGACACCGTGCCGATAGGTGCGAGAATTTCTCGACCTTCCGTCGCCGCCTGAGAGCGCAATGTCATCTTCAGAAGATGAGGGGCAGGAAATCGAGGCAAAATTCGGGGGCGGAGACGACAAAGAGATGTGTGAAAATAACGAGGTGGATAGTCAGCATATGGCGCTGTGGGGCCTACCGCTGGTGGCGCAACTTGAGCGTCCCGCTGGCATATCAGTCACGCTGGCCATCAGCGCGCTGCTTCTGTGTGCGATGTCGTGGCATCGCATGCAAATGGCCTACCATGTGCTTTTCATCGCGGCCGTCCTACATGTGTATTTCCCCTGGCTTTACCGAGTAGCGTACTCAGCGCGCGCGCTGGAGGTTCAAGCACTGGCTGGGAGATCGGGTGTACAGAGGGAGCTCTGCATCAGGCGACTGGCCTTTCGGCAGGTAAGCTAACCTGGATATGTGACTTGTTTGCCTGTAGAATATTGCCTACATACTTGCATGCTGGCAAGCTAGTGCATAATTGTGTTATCTTGTGTATTATAAATGATACATCTCGTAGAACAAATGTCTACAGCTGCAAAAGCAGCAGCGGCAGTTTGGCGTTCTGATAGCCTTTGATGGCTTTCTAAGCTGCGCGTCTCTGTGTTGACAACCTTGGCGTTTTGTCGTTGTGTATATAGATATACTGTCAGTGCAAACTGCCTGCAAGCGAATAAATAAATGGAAGTAGGAAATATAAGAACATGATTTGCTGTTTTTGTTGCACTTAAGATGAGTGGAAACTTTCTCAATTTTGGGGATTGCGGACAAAATCACGATTACGGACCAATTTCGACGGTTGGTTTTATTATCTAAAATCGCATTTCAATTTGCCCATTTTGCACTCTATATTAAATATTGTCCTGTGGGTACCCGTACCGTACCTTGATGTTTCCTTACCATTGCACCAAACAATGAGAGAGAGAGAGAGAGAGAGGAGAGAGAGAGAGAGAGAGAGAGAGAGAGAGAGAGAGAGAGAGAGAGAGAGAGAGAGAGAGAGAGAGAGAGAGAGAGAGAGAGAGAGAGAGAGTTTCCGACAGACAAGTAGCGATACATAGTAGCGATTTCGCTATACATGTTTTGCTCCTTTTCACTTTCAACCAAGTGAAATTTCTTACAAGGAAAAGCAGTGGAAACCACCAGACAAAAGGGGAAAAGGAGCAAAAACAGAAAAACCCGCAGGCTTTATCCCTCCTGCAAAGTATCGCGAAGATAGGAGGCCAAAGTACCATGAAGAGCAGCAGAAAGACGTTGCAGGAAATATCGCCGCACATCCCCCAAACACTTTCAAGTCATAGTTTTCTCCATGGGCATTTGAAAAGAATGAAGGGAAGTGCTGATGCTGTGGTGTGCCTTCTTGTTCCTCGGGCTGAAACCTGTGGGTTTTTCCCCTCCTGTTTCCTTTTTGCTTGGTGGTTTCCATTTTTTTCTTGTAAGAAATCTCTATATTAAAAAATGGCACGTCGACGAATCTAGCTCAGTATTGCATTGTGGTATTATTTTGTAATTTTCTCTACTTATTTGTGCTCGAGGAAAACTACAGGTGTTTTAGAAGGGGAGAATTGTGGATGATTTGAATAAGAGGAGAATAGCGAGTACGACAATGTTACATGAAATATCCTTAACCAAATAATGAAGCCACCAATTCCATTGGCCCCTCATAGAGGCGCGGAATGGTTCCTAAACATGGATAGCTCCAGAGGCATCTCGTAAAAGTAAGATAAGGTAATGTATGGAACTATCTTACATTTTATCTGTACGCCATTTCAACATGGCGTAATAAAGCGAAATAATTTACTCAATGAAGATCTCCCGTGGTTCTGTGTGATATATGTACACATCATAGTTTTTGTTTGTTTTAGCGATTTATTATCACATCATTATTGGCTCTCGTTATTTTCGAATCCTCAGCAGGAAGAGCTCTTCATCCTTCCATTTTGTGCTTGCCGCGTGACCAGACGCTTTTAAGAAAACCCCGAATTCACGATGTACCTACCCGTACAACCTATGTTCCGTGTCTATCTACTACTTCGTAAGCTCATAGTTTCACGCGTGTATCCCGTAACGCCTCCGAAACACGTCGTCCCAAAAATAAAGGATGTGTCTTTTCGTTTCGTCCGCCAATAATGTATCTGCCGCGCGCCGGGTGCGCGTGTGAATGGATTGTAATCCGACAAAATTATCGTGGATCTATCATATTTATGCATGTGTTGCATGAGATTGTATCTATCGCCGTATGTAAGGAAAAAAACGAGAATCATTGGAGGGAAAGCGAATCTCATTCGCCGTGTAATGATCGTCGTATGTTGAATGGCATGTTTTTCTTTTTCACATTAACTGCAATATTGCTTACAACGCATATTAGTCTTTTGAATCCCCCTTGATGCTTGGTTCTCTTTATGTGTGATAGCTTTATCAACCCCTCCACCCCCATATTCTTAGGCATGGCAGAAGGAAGAAAATGTGTTCACACCTGTGTATGCTATTGCTCTGTTTCGACATGTTCTTATCGGGCACGTTCACTACTTTGTTTCACATGCTCGCATGCTCGCTCGCTGCTTTGTTTAACAACCCCAGACTCTGCGAGGGACGTCAACGGGTTATTCAATCGGAGTCACCAGAGAGCAATGCTTTTGCGCACCCCTTGCGAACACATCGGCATCGTCTGGATCAGCGCAGATGTTGCGGAACTGATTCCGGAAGGAGTTATGATATTTTGTGTCAGTGTAATGCATAAAACAGAAGTAAAGTCAGTGTGAGCTTTCATATTTTTACCACATTATCGATCCGTGTTCGATGATTGCTATGCTATGATTTGAGCAGATAATGTCAGTGTTTTACCGTCCATCTGAAATGCCAAGTAATGCCCGGGTCAACTGCTGGTTGTGCGAGGTCCATCTACTATGAGTTTTGATCATTACGAGTGTTCGTTGGCGAGTTGCCTTTTACTGGCGCATCCAAATAGCAATGGCAAGTCCTGCCTCGCGTTGGTGCCGATCAGAAAACGCGCCGACCGCGCGCTTCGACTTTCGGGCGCGTTTGTCTGGAGATGCCCGGGAAATTTTATCGGAATCGCCTACTTAGTTAGAAACTCACGGCGCCGAATATGTAGAAAAATTATGCGCTCCGTTGAATTCTTTATGCGTCGCTTGGTATTGATGATTCCTGTCACACCTCGTCACGCAGGGGAAGTTGGCGGAGCGCTACGCTGCACATGCTGCCACCCAGTGGCTGGATGGGCTACCCGTGCAGGCCGCGTTTCTTATCGGGAGACTCATCGCGCCTGCGCTCATGCGAGGACGGTGGCCTGTCGCAAGCATTGCCGCCTTTCTGTTAATTCGACTGGGAGCATTCTTTTTGCAACGAGCCGCGCGTCTGTGGCCGGCACTTCGAAAAAATCTATTTCGCTTCTTTGCCGAGTCAGCGCTTCTGATGGGCTTACTTTGGCTCGCCCAAGAAGGGGCTATTCCGGGCCGCACCCCTAGCGGCACTTATTTACTAACACGGGCTGGAGCGTCGTGCTTAATGTCTGCTGCCATGGCTGTTGTCGCGCCGCCGCCCCTGCCGGACGTCGTCGCACTACGGGCTATCGCCGTTTTGGTCGTATTTTCGTTCGCTCGGGCCACCCACGACCCCGTTACCTACATAATTCTGGAACTTCCGGCTGCGATGACCTACTTCGCGACTCGCGCCTGGCTAGAGACTGTCATGCTCAAGTCATTTTTGCGGCACATGTCGACCAGCAAGTTTCAGTGACGCTGCCACCTTTCTGCGCGACCGACGTCTTCTGCTGTCGGTCTGTCTTTGATGTTACCAAGTTGCTTCTGGCGGTGAACTCCAAACCGGCACTTCCGTGCGTTGTTTAGATACTCAGCACCACGACTCATGAAAATAACGGCAACGCTTGTTTGGTTTTTTAGTTGCTTTTGCTATATGTACTGGTACCTACTTGTCTTAGAGATGACCCTGAATTCGCTTTTATACCCAAAATGTCGGAGCTGCCTTAGTCTCGGTCCTGTGGAATGATGTCTATTTGGCACACACGTTCAGCAGCAGGCTAGAGTTTTCTGTTATGTATGATTTCTCAATCTGTTGATGCCACTTATAGCTAGATTATGTATAGATAGATGTGTCGGACGTTCGCTGACTGATGTAATGGTACCCACACCCGCCCTGGGCATCACCTATTCTCCTGGCGTTCAATCCTTACACATCGATGCGTGTCGTGCCATATGACAGACATGCTATAGCGTGTACATATGTTTTTCCTCATTTCTACAGCTATCACAGCTATGGGTTCTAGCTCCGTCCAGCGTGTAACGGACACACGGGCGTGCAGCTCGTCCCTTGCACCCAAAGATCAATCCTCGTTTTGCCGTCGCCACTTCTTTGGAGCGGAACTGTCAAGAAAATACGTTTGTGACTGGGTGAACCCCCGCGCCTAGGACCCAAGCGGCGCCACAGCTCTTCGTGCTGCGGACGCGGACCTCGTGGGTACCACACGCATCCGCGTGCACTAGCGAGTGACAATTGAGAAGTGCGATTTGTTCAGCCAATTCTTTTTGCTTTTGATAGCTGCAATGTACGTCGTTGGCGATCAAAGGCGAGCGAGTCGTCAAGTAGCTTGCTGTAATATGCTCCTTCTATTCAGCATGGCAAGCTGCGACGAGAGCCTCCATGAACGAGGCGTAGGCTTGTTTCTCCAAAAAACCATACCGCTTGGGGCTGTCATGGCAGCGAACATATTCCTGTGACAGAGCATTCCTGAAAGTGGGAAGCTTCCATTTTAATTAAAATGAATCGCATGTGCTTGGTCTCCTTGTAAAAGTGGCGCTTTCAAATACATGCATGCATTACGATGATCCCTTTCATTATTCTTTTTCGTCATGGCCAGTCCTCTGTTCCACTGGCATTGCACCGCGCATGCCAACATGTACGCCGACACATACCAAGCCATCGTCTCACTGCAAACTGCAGATACTTATAATCATCAAAAGTAAATGTATTACCATCATATGTGGTTTTGACCGCTGGCACATCATTAATGATAAGTAAACCGATTAGAGGCCAACCAAATAATCCGCTTATGATTGTAATCATTCATTATTGCTATATGACGGGTAGGTAGCCCGTAGTTGTACCCGTCGTTCTTTATATTTTTGTAATCATTTCAACACACACACTCTGTGCCTCTCACTCTGTAATTTTATAATCATAAAAATAAAAACCCACAGATGATGCCCATTTGTAGTTGTGATACACATACCCACACACACACACACACACACACACACACACACACACACACACACACACACACACACACACACACACACACACACACACACACACACACACGCACGCACACACACACACACACACACATACACACACACACACTTTCTCTCTCACTATGTATTTTTGTAATCATTAAAATAATGACATCGATTCTCCTGTACAAATCGTAGCGATGCGCAGTAGTTAAAAGACGTATCCCAATCCCTATCCCAATAAGTCGATATCTTGTCGAAATTAAAAATATCGCGTTTGTACCGAATCCAATCGAGCTGATGATAAGGGGAGAGACCGACGCACATACACACACACACACACGCACGCACACACACACACACACACACACACACATTTTAGCAAATGAATGTCGTAGGAAAGGATTCACGTCGCCCCGCCGTTACATATTATAGCATATGACGTCGCTACTACCGAACAAAACGTTACCAAGTACGGACTCGTAATTTAAAGCGCAACGACTCTCGGCAACGGGTGCAATAACCTCAGTCACGGTACCTACGCGAGCTCCCGTGCGTTGGCGAAGTGACAAAGAAAAATGCATGATGCGATCGAGGGGTCCCAGTCGCATATTTGTCGCCATTTTTCATGAAAATACATACTTCCCAGGAAAATAGGATGGTGGGGCGGCATAACAATTTAGTTTTGACAGGCAACTGCAAATGCCGTCAATAAACCATCATGAGTGCCGGGAACTCTTTCCAGCTTTTGTGATAACGGCAAAAATAGACAATAGCAGAGCTCGACACGCGTTTCACAGTGTCTCGTGAACCCCAGAAGTGGCCATGACGGCGACTTTTCACCATAATAATACGAACAAGAATTACGCAAACTAATGATTGCGTATGCTTCGAGCAAATATTAGTAATCGTCTTGCCACCGACCGGGCGAGCCTCGAAGCGATCGCCCATTTTGGCAGCGAGGTATAAGTACGTCATTGCTTATTCATTTTCAACTTTCTCCGAATTTTTTGCTGTACTTGTCATAGTTGGTTCATTTTCCTTTTCCCTTTCATTCTCGTTTGGTGGTTTCCACATATTCCTTTGTAATTAAACCTCGCCATTTTCCTTTCATTAGTAACGGTAGTTGCAAGATTGCACTCTCGTCCCGTCGCGCCACTTTGACATGCGCAATGATTCATATCATTTATGGGACTGGGTGGTAAACTCATGCAAAGACATAATAAAGAAAAACAAATTTATGAAGACGGTCACAGAAAGAAAGGCATAATATGTTACCGATTAAAAAGCGCGTCATCGCATCACTTCGCAATAATGATTGGCTGCCTAGTGCAAAAGTGAACCGCATTGCGTTTCATTTCTTGGGTACCTACTTTTCGTTTGCCCGAAATCGCCACACTACAGGTCATAACAATATATCAGCCCTCGGTCGCATCAGCACTCCACACTACAAATATCACACGCCGTAAGGGTAATCACACGTGTTTTTAAATGTGTTTACAAGAAAAGGTAGTTATTGGAAAAAAAGTGTTAAAGATCACCAATGCCCACATTCACGTCAATAACAGAAAAATAAATAAATCTTCACAGTGATGGATTTGTATTTATAGCGAATGTTGTGATTTGCATTTAAAAACCGTGCGATATTATGGTGGCGTTAGATGTGTCGGCATCAGAATGTGTCGCCATACATATCATGTGTACTTCACAACTATTCAGGGCGGCGCTGAGTTGGGGGAACTAAGTCAATTAAATTTACAACCTCGTCCTTCCGCAAAGAAATGAAGCGGCTACCCTGTTCAGACACGCACGCATCATCAGCGCGTCACAGTGTCAGGATTTCGACGCCGTCCTTGGTGATGAGCAATGTGTGCTCAAACTGGGCGGTCAGCGAGCCATCAGTTGTGACAGCAGTCCAGTTGTCCTTCCACACTCTCTCCTGCGCCACCATGCATGCATGCGCACAGTCAAAACCCTGATAACCCTAAAACCTACCCACTCCAACAACAAGTAAGCCCACCTAAGCCAAAACGCCATTTTGATTAAACTCAATGTGAGACATGACTACACGATAGCCATCAGTGTTTGCGAATCCATGGCAATGTATAGGAGTAACAAATTATTAAGTTCATAGAAAAGTTTCTGCGGTTTCTTTTTACTTTTTTGAGTTCTTTTCTATGTATTTTGGTCCCTTTACACCTCTATTGTAAGCAATACGATAGTATTCATAGAACAAGTTTTGACGGCGGCAACCAACCACTCAATTTGATCACACGTTCGACAAGAGCACGCAGCCACTATCATTGACGGGGAAAGCATACTCGCTGAGGTGCCACTCACATATTGTGCAGTCGTCACAATTGAATAGCACAAAACAGTACATAGATTATTGGAAAACAATGTGAAATAATGCTTCAGAAACACTTTGAGTCTAACACAAATGTTGTGCGCGCGCGTGTGTGTGTGCGTCCGTGTGTATGTTTGAGGTGTGCATAAAGAGCTGATATCAATACAAAATATAAAACATGACAGAAGACGAGAGACGGAAAGTGTGTGTGTGTGTGTGTGTGTGCGTGCCCGCGCGCACACTTGTCCGTGAGCGCGCGCGCAAGTGAGAGAGCGAGCGAGCGAGCGAGAGAGAGAGAGAGAGAGAGAGAGAGAGAGAGAGAGAGAGAGAGAGAGAGAGTGAGTGTGTGTGTGTGTGTGTGTGTGTGTGTGTGTCTGTGTTTGCGTTCGTGTGTGTGTGTTTGTGTATGGGTACGTATGTGTGCGTGTGTGTTGCGTACGTGTGTGCGTGCGTTATGTGCGCGTGTGTGTGTTTGCGAGAATGTTCGAGTGTTTGTTAGAATGTGTGTGTGTGTGTGTGTGTGTGTGTGTGTGTGTGTGTGTGCGTGTGTGTGTGTGTGTGTGTGTGTTGTGTGTGTGCGTGCGTATGAGTGTACGCGTGTGTGTGACTGTGTTCGTACCCTTGTGGAGCCCATTGACAACATGGGCTCGATCGTGAAGGTCTGCCCTTCCACCATCACGCCGGGCTCGCGGTTCCGGTAGTGCAGGATGGTGGGCGCAGAGTGGAAGGTGCGCCCCACGCCGTGCCCCACAAAGTTGCGCACGACACCGTACCTGCAATAGTAACAACCATGCGAAAGGTTTGTCAGCACACAAATGCCGTTGGGATACAATTAAAACGTTTTCTTAAATTTTACAAATTCATAAAATATATAAATGCGGTGGGCGTTCGTCAACATGCGCGAATCAGCTCAAACAACGAAAGGTCACAATTTTAGGTATAATTGTTCTCTTCATTATTCATAAATAAATGCTATGGGAACATCCGAGGGCACCTAACACCCAAATTATCCCCCATTTTCTCGTAACGTTGTGTGTAGCAGCAGTGCTGGAATGGCAACAAGCTTGTCGGCGACTGATGGATGCCGGTACGAGCTGAGTGGGGTGCGATTGACTGGACTGCCAGCAGCGCAGGCAGCGCAGTCACGGTAGCCAGGGCGGCGCTTACTTGTGTTTGTCCGCGACGTTCTGAATGGCAGTGCCGATCTTGTTGAACGGAGCCCCCGCTTTGCACTCGCTGGCCAAGACACACAGAGGCGGAGCAGCATCGGTAGATACAATGCCAGTCAGGGGTAGAATGATGCAGTCAGTCAGTCAGTCAGTCAGTCAGTCAGTCAGTCAATCAGGGTATTAACGATGAGGCGCCTGAACGAGCACAGAGCCCATATACTAATACATCATCATGAAATGAATGCGGACTTATCCCCCCTGTTTAACCCATTTTATTTCAACCCGTGCGTGACAACAGCCGACACATTTCACAAGAGTGGCAGGTAGCAGTGCCATATACTGAGCTTCAGTTCTCAGTCAATTAACAGGCTCGTGCTTATAACACATATCGCATCTGTTATTTTCAGGAGAAAACGTCACTTTGCTATGCTAGGCCCTAAACCTTAAACCTTGCAGTAATATCTCCCCTCGCATATTTGCAAATGTGCACATTAATATTTCAGCCTCGCCCCTTTTGCGAACTTAAGCCGCTGTCAGTATCATTTCAGCCCCGTAAGTTTTGCGAACTTAAGTCCGCTAGATTACCAACAGGGACGTAGGGCCGATGTAAAATTCAGTTCATCGGCGGAGCGACTGCGACGGGCTGCCGCGAGAAGGGACGAAAGAAAAAAACACGCAGAGTTGAAACTTCGGATATTAGGTTTCCTACGCTTGAAATAGTTGACGCCGTAATCAACAGTGAGTTCCCAATTTAAGTTGTACGACATAATAAATTGCAAGGTTGGGATTAAAGAACGCGATAATTCTGTTGCAATTTACGGAGCTAGCTAACCGTCGAAAACGTTTAGCAAACAAAATGAAGTAAACAGCGAATAGTAACGTAAAAAATGGAAGTAAATACAAAATAATAAGAGAAGAAAATATGGTTAGCCCTAAATGAGAAAAATGTTACATTACTCAGAGCTCGTAACAATGCCTTAACAAGGTGATGTCCAGAAAAATGTAACAAATTGCGACGTGGGTAGAAGGAATGAGGCAGAATGAGAAAAACCCCTGTCGTTCGTCCTGAGTGGGTAAAAGGTTGGGGGGATTTCTGTGTCCACAATCAGAGCGAGCAATAACAATGAACGAAAGGTACAAAATAATGGAAAGAGGAGCGATCTCAAACATACAAACACAAAAATGACACGAGTAGAGGGACAACCGCTACAGTTTGCCCCAAGCGCAACTTGATCCTGAAATGAACAACAGCCATCATCTGACGTTACGCCACTTCGTTAGCCCGGCACAAAAATGAAACCCGGGGTCGCATTAAAAAAGAACCAAATGAGGAAACAAACTCTATAGGTATCCCTAAAAACAATGTGGAACAGCTTAGAAAATGTATTGATAAAATCTTCAGTGCTCGCGAACCTAACAACTGTTTGATGAAAAGAGCAGCGATTTCTATAAGGAAAAAAATGAATAGGACAAACCCTAATGTTAACCCTAAATGCACAATCCACCATTCAAAATTTTACCATCACTGTTACTACGCCGCTCTGTTAGCGATCGTTGTACCGGGATCTCCTTCAGAACCAACCCAAAACGAGAGTAGGTAATATTCTTTAGATATCCCTCTATGAGAAAGAGTTAACAAATTGTATGAAAACCTACAGTGCTCATGAACCATTGAAAAAAAAATGCGAAAAACAGGGACCTCCGTAGGATAATACAACATGAGAAGGCCACACTCTGCAGTTAAACTCTACATAAACTGTTCTCCTGAAACATCAGATATGCCCGTCATTAGAAAAGATAATCTTCGCTGATACTACGACACCACCCCCCCTCCCCCACGCAGCCTCCACCACCGCAGCCCTCTCACCTGATGGCCGCCTCCAGCGACTTGCGCGTGATGTCCACCAGCTTCTTCGCCTCCGGGCTGACCTCGCCGCACAGAAAGGTTTTGCTCGTGTCGCCGTGATGGCCGTCCAGATAGACGGTGACGTCGATGTTTACGATGTCGCCGTCCTCCAGCGGCCGGCTGTCGGGGATGCCGTGGCAGATGCACTCGTTGACGGAGGTGCACACGGATTTGGGAAACTGGCCGTAGTTGAGTGGGGAGGGGTAGGCGCCGGCTGCCACAGTCATCTGCCATGTCAAAGTCACGAGCACAGCGTCAGTCGTCACAAACCATCCTGGCATGAGAACAACCCATGGCATGCAATGAAGATAAGCGAGAGGGGTACACATACTCTTTGAGGACATAAAGAAGCACCACCTTGTTATGAATATAATCTCAGAATAAAGCAAGCTACAAGCACTCTGATTCAAAAATGGTATCGGAATGAGTTTCGCAAATCTTACAGTTGTTGTTCATTATGTAGGACAGTTAAGAGACTAAGAGTTATCAAAGAAGCCAGTGTATGCCGCGCCATGACCAAAGTTGCGTAATTCATGGAAGAAAAAAGTCGGGTGAGAGGGGGTGCTGCTGCACGGAGCGGCGCACCTCGTGCACAAATGCGTCGATTTCCTCGGTAGTAACCCCGGGCCGGACCATTTCTCCTGCCTTGTCACGCACCTGGGAGAGAAAGATGAAGGGGTGGTAGCATTAGATACCGGTTCAAGAATGGCACTCTCCGCCTCTCCACAATAGCGGACACGCACACAAACACATATACATAATTTAGGTACGACCATACCAAAACTCACCCCCCCCCCCCCCAATACAATTTCACACACACACACACACACACACACACACACACACACACACACACACACACACACACACACACACACACACACACACACACATACACCACCACCACCACCACCGCCACCATATACATATACCCTCCCCCACTATAACTTAACCCACACCCACATCTATCCATCCCCCCCCAAAAAAAAACACTCACGCACCAACATAAACACCCTCTCTCCCATACACACACACACGTAGACACATCCCCACGCACGCATAATACACACACACACACACACATACACACACACACACACACACACACACACACACACACACACACCTCCACCGCCACCACCATACCTGAGGCCGCATCCATATCCCCCTCTCCCCAAACACATACAAGCCCACACTCCTTCTCTCGCTCGATCTCTCTTTCTCTCTCTCCCTCCCCCTCTCTCTCTCACACACATACATGCACGCACACACACACAGACACACACACACATACACGCACGCACGCACGCACACACACACACACACACACACACACACACACACACACACCAACACCACAAACACCACAACCACCAACCTCAAATTCACATCCACCCCTCCCTCCCCAAACACATACATACCCCTTCTCTTTCACACACATACACACACTCCCACCCACCCACCCACCCCCACACACACACAAATTTACACCACAAACACCACCACCACCACTACCACCAAACTCAAATTCACATCCACCCCCTCTCCCAAAATACCCTTCTCTCCCTTCCCTCTCTCTCTCTTACACATACACACACACATACACATACCCACACGCACGCACACACGCACACACACACACACACACACACACACACACACACACACACACACACACACACACACACACACACACACACACCACAACCACCAAACTTAAATTCAACCACACCCCCTTCTCAAACCACAGACACCCACCATCTCTCACACACACACACACTCTTACACACACACACACACACACACACATTCACTGACACACACATATGAACGTATGCACACACACACACACACACACACACACACACACACACGTACACGCATATACACACGTGCGCACGCACGCACGCACGCACGCACTCACAAAAACACATACACACACACGCACGGGTCCAGCCGAGATAAATGCTCTGCCCAGAAGACGTCCGTAAACCATGTCGTTACTCATGCTGCCGCCCCTCTCCCCTCTTTCCAGTCTAAAGATCGACATGAACAATACGAGCTGAATGCAGTGCGTTGCAACGCACCTCCGCTGCCAGTTTGCACGCCGCTCGCATCTTTTCAAGCTGCTTTGCAGTGTGGATCTGATAGTTATCTGCACAGCACAAAAGGAAGGCATCAGGTCAATACTGTCAGTGGGATGTGGGTGTGAGGTATGTGTTGTGAATGGCCTGGTGCTCTGGGTAAAGGACATACAAGGCGCTGGTTCAGTGTGCCTTCGTACCGTCCATTCGAGGCAGGTCGCCCGAGTCCGCATAGGGCGGCCTGCCAATGTGTGGCGGCACGGGACGGTAAGGGCTGACCTGCAAGTGAGGGAGAAATGATTCTCAGCAGTCCCTGAGGCGCCAACCCGCTGCGCTTGTCCTCTCAGTGCGTCAGAAAGAAATAAAATCAATTTGTTATTCAAAACTTTAAAATCGTATTTGTATTATTAACGATCAATCTATTGATGCATATCCTTTCCTTCGTGCGCTCGTCGCTGGGCTCACCTTGCCAGCCACCAGCGGATTCTTTGGCTTCGCCGCCTTCTCCACCCCAAGACTCAACAGCTCGCTCAGCCCGCGCTTCCCTCTGCACACAACCGGCGAAGACGCCGTCCGTGCGTACCTGCGTCGTCGTCACATCCGAGAAAAGCCAGCACGGCGTCAGTACAGGTTGTTCTTAAAACTACCACGGCACAACGGCGTGGGTACGTGAAGGACACTTCTCTCGATGGGGTGCGTACCTGGTACCGTGGCTGGTTGCATGGCTCCGGAGAGGGTTGGCACGTATGTCCGCTAGGCTCGTGGTGGTGGCGGTGGCGAACATGTTGGCGCGTAGCACCTTTTGCGGCGGCGTCAGTAGTCGGGGGTTGGGTGCGGAGGGGAGGAGGAGTGGCGGAAAGACGCGGGCGGCGGCGCGAGCGACAGGTGCTAACATGGATAGCAGCACAACCTTTGGAAGCGAAACCACGCGAGTGATGCGTGCAGGAACGTGATTCCGCGGGATGAGAAACTGAAATGGTCGGTGGCTATGGGCTACGAGCTATGCTGGACAACAATGGAGCAGGGGACAGCAGACGGCAATCAGGCACAAGTACTCCTTACATGTAATCCATACTGAGCAGTTCTGTGTGCACCGATTTTTTTGCAGTAGAATACAAGGCGAGATATCAGATGATATGCGCCGGCGATAGACCAAATCGACGGGCCACAGATTGATTTGAATCTAGAGGTTTGCATATCCAATATCATGTGTACGGGACAGTAACTCTAGCGGTTACTGTTACCGTTAATATCGGCGCGTCTCACCTGCAGGGCAACCACCTTGCCCAAGCAGTTAGACGCAGCCAACGACCAACGACTTCCCCAACGGTCAGCTCTAGCTAGCCCGTGCCTTATAAGCCGTAGCTAGCCACGAGCCTAGGCACTCTCTGCTTTCGCGCTCAGCCAATCTAGGCTTCGCGCGAATGCAGTCTCGACTCTAGTAGTCGAGCAGGGTGTCAGTTTTACCTCTCGTCCCATGCGCACTCGAGCGTCACGCGACACTTCCCCTCGTTCAGCTACGCAGTTCCCCACTATGCAGCCTGAGCAGTCTACATCCGCCGCAGCGGCCGACCCTCACGCTCCCACACTCGAACAACGCACAGCCGAACAGATTCGTACGGCGGTTTTGGCATCGGAACAACGCATTACTGAGCAGTTTTTGGCGGCTAACGCTGCCTTGCTCGCTCAGCTTCGACAGCCGACAGCCCCACCTGCTACTACGGATCAACAGCAGTCCATTCCCACCGACGCGACCACAGCGACGGAGGGTGGTAAGGAGGCCCCTGAGCCACCTATCGACCTGCTTGACGACGAACCCGACCCCTCTGCGGCCGAATTCGTCGACTTCACCTACTACGGCGAAGTCATCCCTGCCGGCCTCGAACGTCCCCCTCGCGACGTCGACGAGCCACGTCTGTGGACACTCACGGACGACACCGCCCGCTCACTAAGCGACAAACGCACCCAGGCAGCCTACGACGAGTACCTACACATCGGGTGCTATGCCTTCTTCGACAGTTGCGCCAACGCGGCAATTGGCGAGGCTCTGGACACGCTGTCGCACGGCGCACCTCTACCGCCAGAGCAGGCGGCAGCGATTACCCTCATCCGAGCGGGTCATCGCACCCACATGGCGACGGAGGAGGCCGCCCGTACTAGATTGGGCTTCCTCCGCCTCACCAAGGGCGGACAAACGAGCACAGATGCGGACCGCGTCTTTGCCGAACTGGCCCACGAGCGCTTCTGCCGACCGCGCCCTGCCGCGGTCTCCGGCACATTGGACGCGCTTCGCCAAGCGTTCGTCGACCGCACGCTGGAAGTCAGCCTACACGCCGCCAGCAAGGCCGCCGCCGGAGCTGCCTTCGCGAAAGTCACACCGGACAAGCCTCCCGGCCCCGATGCGCGAGCCCGCAAAGCCGCCGCCGACAAACGCAAGGCCGCTGCAGCAGCAGCAGCCGCAGCACGCGCCGCCCCCGCCCCCAAGCCGACCGACCCGGCTAAAACCTCGAGCAAGAAATGACGGTGTGGCCCGCCGCTCCGATTCCTGCTCCCCGACGTCTTCCTTCATGCGCCACCGCGTGCGTCGAAGATGGCGGGAGTGGGAGCGCATCGGAGCGAGCGGCCAAGTCCTAAACTGGATCCGCCATGGCGTTCGCGTAAAGTTCAAGCAAGGTTTACGCCCCAAGCCCTTCAACCACGGCATCTCTATGCTCGACGCGACGCCGGCCCAACTCGAGTTTCTAAACTCGGAGCTCCCCCGCTTCGAGGCTTGCGGAGCTTGGGAGCGGGCGGACAACCCTCGCTACGTTTCCCGGATGTTTTTAGTTCCAAAACCCGGGTGCAACCAATGGCGTTTGATTATCGACCTTCGAGAACTCAACCGTTATTGCTCGACCTTCACCATGACGTGCGAGACGCTCAAGCACCTACGTCACCTCTCGCGGCCGGGCGACTACTTCGTCTCCCTCGACCTTGCCGACGGGTACTACACCCTTGGCATCCGGGAGGAAGACCGCGACTTCTTCACGGTCAACTACCGCGGCACGCTATGGCGCCTAGCATGCCTCCCCATGGGCTGGTCGGGGTCGGCTTACTACTTTTGCAAGCTAACACAAGTGTTCACGAACCACCTTCGTCGCCCCCCGCACCCGGTTCCAACGGCTACTTCCCCTCACAGTCGCCGCCCCACCAAGCGCTTCCTCCGAAACGCGCGGTGGCGGGGAATTCGACTCCTACCCTACATGGACGACTTCCTTTTCCTCGCCGACTCCTACGAGGACGCCCTCCTACTGCGACAGCGCGTTCAAGCCCTACTCGACAGCCTCGGCCTCGAACGCAACCCCAAGAAGGGCGTTTGGACACCTACCCAAGTGGGCGACCATTTAGGCTTAACGGTGGACCTCCATCACGGCATGTTTCGCGCCCCCCCCGCAAAGCTCCAACAGCTCGCGCAACAGGCCTCATCCCTCCTCGGCCGAGCTGCGTCGAACGCCCGGTGGCTACCTACTCGCCAACTTGCGGCTTTCGCCGGAAAGGCGCAGTTCCTCTACCTCGCCATCGCCCCCGCACGCTTCTTTTTGCGCGAGCTCCACAACGTGTTATCCACACGGGTTGGGTGGGGCGGACGCGTCCGCCTCACCCACCAACTACGCCGAGACCTCGAGTGGTGGCGCACGGTCCCCACTCAACACAACGGGCGGTCCATCTACAAGCCTATCGAGACCGCCTACCTCCACGCCGACTCGAGCGACTACGGTTGGGGGGCCGTTCTCAACGAGGACTCCAACTATCAAGCCCGGGGCTTTTGGAGCGCTACCGACCGCCAACAACACATTACGTGGAAGGAACTTCGTGCGGTGCGACACGCGGTGGAATCTTTTCTACCCCAACTCCGAGGCCGACAAGTCCTCCTACACGAGGACAACACGGCAGTGGTCGCCGCCCTCACCAAGCTCACCTCGCGCTCGCCCGCCATGATGGCCGAACTCCGTCGCCTATGGTACCTCCTCGACAGCAACGACATCAACATCCGGCCGCGCTACATCCGCTCGGCGGCCAACATATGGGCCGACGCGCTAAGCCGGGAGTTGGACCACGAAGACTGGCAGCTCAACCCTCGTGTTTTCGCCTACCTTCAACGCCAGTGGGGGCCCCACACTATCGACCGTTTCGCCTCGATGCTCAACACGCAGCTACCACGCTTCAATGCTCGCTGGCGCGACCCCCTGTGCGAAAACATCGACTGCCTACACCTCCCCGACGCGGCGTGGAAGTGCGAGAACAACTACTGCAACCCCCCTTGGTCTGCCCTACCGGCGCTGGCAGCAAAACTCGAACAAGCTCAAGCAGCGGCAACCGTTGTCGCCCCCTACTGGCGAAACAAGACGTGGTACCACGCGTTCGCACGCTTGGCCACCGAGACCGTGCACTTCCCAGCGTCCCGCGACCTGTTCTTTCCAGGCAGGCTGGGCAAGCACGAAGGGGTCGGGCCACCCGCGTGGAGCATCGTGGCCTTTCGGCTAACACCCCCTCTTGGCTCTACACTCGACGCGGTGCAATTGGCCGAGCGATACGCCCGGACCGATTAAAAGCGCCTGTACAGCACGTTCCCCCTCTGCGTACAGGACCGCCGCGCTACGGCTTACGCCGTGAAGCAGCACAGTCGCCCTGGTCCACCGATTTAGCTGAAACTTTCCAAGACCTCCTAGGATCAGACAGACTCGGGGTTACGGCGGTTGCCCTACTCAGCAACTCGCTAGCGCCCTCGACGTACACGAGCTACCAGAGCGCAATCAGACAATTTTTTATTTTTTGTGCAGAAGAAAACATCGCCCCGCTACAGGCCACACCCGCCACAATGGTCCGTTACACGGCCTGGCTGGCCCTACGCGGAACGGTCGCTGCGAGCTCGCTGCAACCCTACTTCTCCGCCATAAACAAGTTCTTCCGTGACCACCGGCGCCAACCTGTCGCCGTGGGCGAACTCTTGGCGGACGCCCGCCGTGGCCTCGAAATGCTACAGCACCGCCTGGTACCTACCACCGCTCGCCTCCCGCTACCCGCACAAGTCGCCCTGGACATCCTGCACTACGCCAACACCCTTCACGAGACTTTCGCGTGGACCCCGGCTGCCTTACCCCAGATGCAACGCTTCAGGGCCTGTTTAGCGGTGTGCGTCAATTACACGTTTTTCTGCCGCGCCGAAACCGGCGCCCGCTGCCAGACCGGCGACCTGGTGGTCGACGAGCCTTCGCAGCAAATCTGCCTCTACGTGCGGAAGTCTAAGGGGGACCAGCGCCGCGACGCCAGCGATAAACTGGTCATCGCGGTACCTGTAGCCGCTAACCCCGTCCTGGCGAACCTGATCACCTACTACACGAAACAACGCGCTATATTCTGCACCAAATTCTACAGCAAGCCACCCCCGCTCGCCTTCTGGAGTTTCTCACCTTCAGAGCCCTCCGCCGATTGGGGTGCCGCGTCCACCATCTCCACCTGGCTCTCCCTCGCCCTCCTCACAGTCAACTCGTCAGCGCCCGCCGGCTTTAAATGGACGTCGCACAGCCTACGGAAAGGCGCGGCGTCCGCTGCCAGCTGCATCGGCGCGCCCCTCCCCGTAATCAAATTTATGGGTGGCTGGGCCAAGAACAGCTCTGTGACTGAAGGCAAATATATTGACCCAACCATGACCCCAACACCTGCTGCTTGGCGGTTCTTCGGCTGGCTCACTCCGTCCCCCCCGCAACACTAATTCTGGCTGTGCAAGCCTTTGGCTTTAAATTACTGGCAAAACGTGCCCTAGGGTAAATGGTCAGATTGATTTGAATCTAGAGGTTTGCATATCCAATATCATGTGTACGGGACAGTAACTCTAGCGGTTACTGTTACCGTTAATATCGGCGCGTCTCACCTGCAGGGCAACCACCTTGCCCAAGCAGTTAGACGCAGCCAACGACCAACGACTTCCCCAACGGTCAGCTCTAGCTAGCCCGTGCCTTATAAGCCGTAGCTAGCCACGAGCCTAGGCACTCTCTGCTTTCGCGCTCAGCCAATCTAGGCTTCGCGCGAACCCACCCACCCATCCCTATAATCCTGCGCTAATTGACCCCCAGACCCTGTCTGTGGGTGTCTTTTGGCCAAATTGTAAGCAAGCTGACATCTTTGGCAAAACGTGCCCTAGGGTAAATATCAAAATGATGAAGACGTAAAAGGAGGAAAAGGCCCAATGGCAAAAAGAAATTCTTACAAGAAAAAGCAGTGGAGGCCACCAAGCAAAAAAGAAGAAAGGAGGAAAAAAGCTAAGCCCGAGGAACAGGAAGGCATGCCACAGCACCAGCACTGCCCTCCTGAAAAGCGTCGCGGAGATAGGAACCCAGAGTGCCATGAAGAGCAGCAGAAAGACGTTGCATGAATTCACGTCGCACATCCCCCAAAAAACGCCGAAACGGAACATAAGTATATCGACGAACAAAATGTTGCAGACGGACATAACTGTCAGAGCGCAAGGAACGAGAGTCAACGGCACCCATGCCAGGGAAGTGACGAACAGCCACCAAAATAGCCAAGCGATCGACCAACTGAGCCGCCATCGGCGCCAACCGGCCCCCATCCTCCATGGCGAAGGGATAATAGTCATGGACCGACTGAACCGAAGGCGTGCCAAGCAAAGCGGAAGTGCGGAGGTCCGCATCAAGTTTGCCTTGCTGAGCTCCCAATGCAAGGCTGCCAGGGAGTGGGAGGCGAGCACCTATACGAGGAACATTGGTGTTCGTGCGAGCACTTCTAACCGTCACATCAACAACAAGATGACGGTGCGGAGCCATGAAGTCTAACCAAACCACATCCACATGACGATCACGTGAAGCTCCCGACCGAATACGGCGGACCTCCAACCGCAAGTCCCGGCCCTTAGTAGCCCCCGCTTCAAGCATGAACTCTTCAAGCACATGGACAATACGGTCGTGGAGTTGAATGATATACCAAGAGCACGGGCACCGGGGGATATGGTCCATGAGCATAGCGGTTGTTGAGCGCTCACCCGACATAAGGTGCTCGGTACCGTCGACGAAGATCCATACCCGCGAGATTCTGAAGGGGCCTCATTGCACCGAGGGCATTTTCAAACATGAGCGGCGCGCTCCGCAGTCAAGCCAAGCACCCGGTGGGCTGCCATCGTATAGCAATCGGATGGCACCTTGAAACTGAACTCATATGAAGCGAAAAAGAGAGCCAAAGCCCCGCGACCCGTACCCGAAACCACCCTCATATAGTCCGGCGGGGAAGGTCTGCAAAACGCCAAGAGGTCAAGGTAGGCCCGGGCACGAAGAATGCGCGAAATGCCCCGTTGAATGTGGCCCCCGGAATCTCCCAAGCGAGTGAGAGCATCGGGAGTCGGAAGTTGTAGGCTAGTCAGTTGGGTAGCGGGCCCAATGGCACAATTGTGGCGGTTAGCCTCTGAAAGCTAAACGCTAGCACAAATCTGTTCTTGTCTGTCTAGTTCTGATGTTGCAAGATGGCAAAATGATGTTGTCGAGAGGCAATGGTGAAAGATGTTTCAATGTTGTACTTAGGCAGTAGTTGTTGTAAGTGAACAAAGGAATTGTTAAAAGGTTATGTCACCTCCCTCTACTGCACTGGGCTTATATAGGTTTCTGCCCATACTGCTTACGCATGCAAGCTACGCTTACGTGTCAGGCGTTGGGGCTGTCTAACCGTCGTCATTTGTCCTCGAGACGCGGCATGCCTAGCATTGGGTTTCACGACGCGGCTCATTCTGCATCGAAGAGCTCGTTTTGGCGCGTCATCTGCCTGGTTAGATTAATTATACATATCTGTACGTACCGGGAGGTACTGGTCGTACTTTAGCATCCGCACCCTTGTAATATTGCAGTAGCGACGTACCCACGAGTATACGTCCGTCCTGTGGAAAAGCACGAATAGGAATCCGTAACGAGTACATGTACAATGTCATGCAATGTACTGTTGCAGGACTGTACTCGTCACACTCGTACCCTCCCCCTCTTGACAGATCAATGAGGCCGCCGCGAGGCAGACCTCCGTGGTTTTTGGCTCCTTTACTGAAGCAGTTACTAGGACTCGGGAATGCGCGTTGGGTGAGCGTGCATGAAGTCGATGTACGCTTGAGTCTTGGCAAACTTGTGCCATTGGGGCGTCTCAAAGAAATCTTGTAACGCTGTGGTCCGGTGCACTGCGTTCAACCGGTGCCAGACAGGTGGAATGTCGTCATCACGGAAGTGCGTCATGAAGAGCAGATATTTGCCTCGTCGCCCAGGTAGCGACTTTACATAGCAGAGATGTGCGAGACGTCAAACTCCTCGTCGTCTCCTTCAGGTACAGTCACCGGGACAGCTGGTCGTATTGGAGCGGTAGAGCAGGGTCGTAAGTTGTTAACATGGAACACAGAATGTAAGCGTACTGTCGCTGGTAGTTTCAATCTGTAACTGTGTTTCCCAATTTGCTCCTCCACTGAAAAAGGGCCGACGAGATGTCTGTCTCTGAGTTTCCGGTTCGGTTGTCCTCGCAAAAAAAGGTTTGTTGTGACGACTGACACCTTGTCTCCCTTAGCGAAGTGTGGTGTTGTAGACGGTTTTGTGCGCGCCTGCATCTCGTCTTTGTGTAGTTGTAACACTGAGCGTACCAGGGTGTGTACTTTCTGTAACAATCTCAACCGTTATGTTGCGTCTTGCGAAATTGCAATCGACGGTCGCATGCTGAACAACAGGTCAGGAGGCTCCTCAGGAGAGAACCCACAGTTAGCCTCGAACGGTGTGTGTTCAATTCCGAGTGCACGCGAAGCGTTGTACGCAAATTCCACTTGCGGTAGTAGTGTCGTCCAATCAGAGCCATCGCAGCAACATAAGCAACGAAGAAGCTGCTGAAATGTGCTGTTCACGCGCTCTGTCAAGCCGTCTATTTCTGGATGTCGGCTGGAAGACATGTTCGGACGCGTTCCAAGGCGTCTCCACAGTGTCTGCCAGAAGGCACTGGCGAATTTCGGGTCGCGGTCACTGATCAGCACACGGGGCAGTCCATGTAATCGGTAGACTTCCTGTAAAAACAAAGTTGCAGTTTCTTCGGTAGTAATCGACTCTGTACATGGCAGAAAATGGGCCATTCGAGTTAGATGGTCTACCACAATCAGCACACTGTTAAAGCCATTGCTCTTAGGCAAGTGTGTTAGGTAGTCAAGACCAATTGTGTGCCACGGTTTGGGTGGAACAGGCAATGGGTAAAGAGTCGCAGCCATCTGCGGTCGAATCTTTGCTCGTCGACACACGACGCAGCGTTCACAGAAATCTTTCACGTCTTGGCGGATTCGTTTCCACCAGAATCTGTCGAGTGCTTTAGCAAGAGTGCTAGCAACTCCTCTGTGACCAGCTGAAGAACTTTCGTGCAACTCTGTGATCAACCTCAGTCGGAGCTCAGGGTTCTGTCGTATACAGAGGCGACTGAGGCGCCAAAAGTATCCATCTCTGGCTTCTATCCGGCTGTCTTTCGTCCACTCACCCTCGTCCCCATAAAACGACTCTTGTGGGAACCCCTCGCGAATGAGATCAGCGATCTCAGGGCTCAGGTGCAGCGCGTTAACATTCGTTAAATTTAACTGCGCGTCTTCAAACAGCAGCTGGGACTTCCGTCGTAATTCTCGATCTGACGGAGCCTCGCCATCCCAAAATAAGGGTACTGTGGCCTGAGGTACGAAGTCTGGACGCCGGCTTAACGGGTCAGCTTCGTTCAGAGCTCCCTTGCGATATGCAAGTGTCATCGAGCCCATAAACGGTTGCAAATCCCGCAGGCATCTTGCTTGCCGCTTGTTCAGCCTATTGTTTGGTTGCCTGAGCAGATGTCGCAGTGTGTCGTGGTATGTTACGACAAGGAACTTAGAGCACCCTTCAAGATAGCACCTCCAATGCTTGACAGCTTCGCATACGGCCAAAGCTTCTAAGTCGTACGCAGAGTAAGTGTTAACACGCTCAGCTGGATTCAGCTTACGCGCCCAGTAAGAGACTGGTTGAAGACCTCCTCCTTGGTCTTGCAACATGACTGCTGCAATCTCCACTGTTGAAGCATCTGTAGCTACGGTGAACGTCGCGTCCGAGCCGACCTCCGGAAGGATCAGGCATGGCGCGGAAATGAGCCGTAACTTGAGAGTCTCAAAGGCTTCCAAATAGGCAGGCGCCAGCGTAACCTTCTGTGGCTGGGACTTCCGCAGTAAGTCCGTCAATGGAGCCGTAAGGTCGCTAAAATGGTGTATGAATCTGGCGTAGAAGTTGCAGAATTGTACGAAACTGCAAACCTCCTTTTGCGTCTTGGGCACTGGCCAGCCTGCAACGGCTTCGACTTTCTTTGTGGAAACCGAAGTTTTATCGGCTGACACAGTATAGCCCAGGTACTCCATTTCTTGCAGTCCGAAGAAGCATTTCTTAAGGCGTAATTTCAGCCCTTCTTGCTTAAATCGTTGTAGCACGAGACGTAGGTGCTCCAGGTGCTCCTCCAAAGTTCGATTGTAGATACAAATGTCATCGAGGTAGACTGTCACGAACTTGTGTAGAAAGTCGCGAAGAATGTCATTCATCATCCTCTGAAATGTAGCCGGCGCATTGCACAGGCCAAACGGCATGGTGACCCATTCCATTAAGCCATCAAGGGTCTGAAAAGCAGTCTTGTGAACGTCTTGGTCACGCACTCGAACTTGCCAGAATCTAGAGGCGAGGTCGAGGTGTGTGTAAAAATTCGCGTCCTTAAGTTCGTCAAGAGTATCATCCACACGCGGAAGTGGGCAATCATATTTACGCGTAACCTCGTTAAGGCCACGGTAGTCAATGCACAGACGTAGCGAGCCATCAACTTTCCGCACAAAAAGAATTGGCGAACCGAACTCACTGTAGCTGGGACGGACCAGACCAGCCTCCACTGCGTCTTTGAGCTGTCGATTTAGCTCAGCGCGCTCTGCAGGTGACAATATGTTCAGACGTTGGCGTCGCATAGGGCCAATTGTGTCAATGGGATGATCCCACCGTCGGCTTACATGTGGAGAGTCGACAGGTTGCAGTAACTCCGGGAAGTCATCGAAGAGTAACGACTGGAAGTTGGCACGTTGTTCTGCAGTTAGCTCCTCTCCAGTGTGAAAGCCTGTCGGTTGTTCAGTGGGTGACGTAAGTTCAATGACGTAAAATTCAGCGTGACGTCCTCTGTTGCGGCGCGTCTTGCGCATAAGTTTCTGAACTTTCGTAGACGACAGCAGTAGACACTCAAGGCGTCGTTCCTCGAGTGTAGTCTGTACCGCTGTACCATCCATCAGTGTAAAAATTCTGGTTGTACCAAACTGTAAAGAGGCATGTTCATCATCAAGCCATGGTAAACCCAGGATTAAATCAATTGTACGTAAATCACGTAAGACGTAAAAAGTCCGGTGAAATTCGTGTCGAGCCTGCTCAAAAGTGACATCGCAGAAAGTTGTAGAAGTCACTCGTTGTCCGTTGGCGAGTCGAACTGGTGTCTTAGTCGCAGACTTCCGAGTCTGTAAAGCAAAGCGTCGTACAAAGTCCTCTGACACAAAATCAAGTGTCGCAGCGCAGTCCACTAATCCAGAAATTTGGTGTCCGCCATCAGGAGTTTTCACAGTCAGCTCAGTTCGAATTAACGGGCGAGCTTCCGTGAGGTCGGTCGGTATGGCTGTAGTTGGCGAAGAAAATTGTTGCAGCGTAGCGATGGACGGTTCCGCGTCGTCTGAAGGTACATGTACCGAGTTGGGTTGATCATATGCTGCAGGTGTTGTCAAGTCGGTAAACGCACAATCTGCGTCGACTAACCACAGCTGTACATGCCAAGGAGCTGGAGCAACCACCCCCTGTTGCGTTGGGTTCTCCAGTGAGGGTAACAGGTAGTCCAGCCAAGTTGTGGGTAGGCATCGGCATTCCCACTCGTAAATCTGTAGGCCCTTCACTAGTCAGTCGGTTGATGTGTCCGCGAATCAGGAGCCAGACAGGACCAGAGTCGACCGTCGTAAACCGGGAGTGCATGTGGAACTGTCTCGGGATAGACGTGTCGTCTTGCAGGACTGGAACGTGTTGGTAGACCGCTCGGTAAAAGGGTTCCCATTGAGTCACGTAACCAAAGTGAAGTAACTCACTCTTGTGCTTCTCAGCACGAAGTAACCCCTTCTTAGCGGGTGTAAGGGTCAGACCGTCAATGTTGATTGTTTCCGGGACGACGTAAGTGCCATCCGGATTAAATGTCGACTGTGCTAAAACAGCCTGCTCAACCTAAGCAGGTGTGCGTAACTTGTTCATAGCAAACACAACATGAATAGAAGCCGAGTACACGTAGACAAGCTGTCGTCCTTGAGGTAGCGTAACGATGACATGATCACCACTCAACAGCGTTAAATCATCCGGTGTCAGATCAAGACCGGTCTCCTCGTGTAACTCACGAACAACAGCGGCGACATGCTCTTCATTAGGTAATACAGAGCCAGTTGGGAACCAAGTTTTACCAGAACGAGGCTCACGTTGTAATATCAGCTTCAAGTCCGACGGTTTAGTTCCTCCAACGTGAATTACCAACACCACGTAATGTCCGGGTCCTAGAGAAGCCATCTCAAATCAATAAGGCAACTTCGAGCGAATCAACGAGCAACGAAAGCGTGCGTCGACCAAAGAGCTCCGAAACCAGTGTGGCGGTTAGCCTCTGAAAGCTAAACGCCAGCACAAATCTGTTCTTGTCTGTCTAGTTCTGTTGTTGCAAGATGGCAAAATGATGTTGTCGAGAGGCAATGGTGAAAGATGTTTCAATGCTGTACTTAGGCAGTAGTTGTTGTAAGTGAACAAAGGAATTGTTAAAAGGTTATGTCACCTCCCTCTACTGCACTGGGCTTATATAGGTTTCTGCCCATACTGCTTACGCATGCAAGCTACGCTTACGTGTCAGGCGTTGGGGCTGTCTAACCGTCGTCATTTGTCCTCGAGACGCGGCATGCCTAGCATTGGGTTTCACGACGCGGCTCATTCTGCATCGAAGAGCTCGTTCTGGCGCGTCATCTGCCAGGTTAGATTAATTATACATATCTGTACGTACCGGGAGGTACTGGTCGTACTGTAGCATCATCACCCTTGTAATATTGCAGTAGCGACGTACCCACGAGTATACGTCCGTCCTGTGGAAAAGCACGAATTGGAATCCGTAACGAGTACATGTACGATGTCCTCCAATGTACTGTTGCAGGACTGTACTCGTCACACAATGGCCCAATGGCCCGATGGCCCAATGGCCCGATTGCCCGAATGTTAAATGTTGAATGTTGCGTGCAATTAAGCATATACCGTACCTGTACCCGTACGTTGAAATGATGAAATAATTAATTTCAAATTAAAGGAATCTATTTACAAGAAAAGGCAGCGGAGACCGCCAACCAAGAAGAAGCAATAATGTCAAATCAACTCATGTGCAATTGTTTTCATTCGTAGGGTATGTGATGAAAGAAAAACCATTAACATGTTCTGTTCTGAGCTTCCGATACCTAAGTAATATGTTATCGCTATGACCGGCCATTCGCACGCAATAACGCCGTGTTTAAAGGGCACACAAATCTCTTCAAGCGGTATGTCGAATAGCAAGTCTAGGTACTGTCCCGCAAGCATCCGTGTCGCGTCATAAACTGGAAGGCATGTTGACCTGGTATACCGCCAAAGGACGCTCAAGGCGTCGAGGGGTAATGGAGGGATTCAGGATGACACGAACAACTCCTTTTTATTTTACAAGCCATAGAACGTTGGAACCAGCACAATTATTAGCATACATTTGCTAAATATGAATTGCAAGTTTATACTATTTTTACTCGATGCAATTTTCAAAGTCGGACAAAGTGGGGAGCTGAGGCTGGGTTAAGACACTAATTATGCTGAAGGTACTCCAAGCACAAAATTACATTTATGACACGCTATAGTAGGGGTATCCAAACTTGTGAAAACCTCGGCCTATGGAGCCCATATGAGTGTATACTGCAAACAATGTTCCAGGGAGGGGTTGGCGTGCAGGTCGAAGATTTTCAGACTAGTTTCCTTGAAGCGCGCAACAAGCAACAGTTTCAACTATGCTATGAGGTAACGATTTTCCTGCTCAACTTATATTAATTACATAAAAGTGGCTATGCCTCGGCTGTCGGTGAAATTGCATGTCCCGATTTCGCCTGCCGCGCGTCCTACCTCGTTCTAATATGCGTCGGCAGTCGCAGGAGCGAGGGCTTTTCCAAGCCCCTCCATACATATGCATACTTGTCTTGAATAATGTGATTCAAACATTGGTGGGTCCAATCCTTCAAGTGGGGGAGGTGAAGAACAATAATCACGTAGGCATATGGCGCGGCTCTCTACGCTCTATACCTCATTGCAACCGGAGTAAAAGCACCCAGCGTGCATGATCCACGGTGTTGGCCTTGCACTCCTGTAATGTGCACTTTCATGACAATGCAGCTACGAAACTCCCAAGACCAACAAGCAACCGCATCATGCATGAATTATTTGCCCTCCACCACAAATGGAGCAAAGTCCGAGTCCAGGGGCTGAAATACTCAATAATATGGCTATGGTATGCGTGCAACGCCACCATCTGTGCAGTGCTCACAATACCATGCGTGCAGAGCCACCATGCGTGCAGTGCTCACAATACCATGCGTGCAGCGCCACCATGCGTGCAGCGCTCACAATACCATGCGTGCAGTCCTCACAATACCATGCGTGCAGCGACACCATGCGTGCAGTGCTCACAATACCATGCGTGCAGCGCCACCATGCGTGCAGTGCTCAGTCTTCTTCACGGGAGCTCACCAAGAACAGTGTAGCCTCCCTGTGGCTTGGCAGCTGGCTCTCCCCTAAGCATATTTCTCAGACGACTGCGTGCTCGTCGGCCGATCATGACCTCTGGTATTGAATTTTTTTTATGTGATAGTTTTCTCTTCCATCATACGTGATTCATGGGATTTTTAGATTAACGGGTGCGTATCCCACTCCACCCACCCACTCTACTCCGCTGAGAAGACTTTAAGGTTTCGCTTTTCTCATAATAAGAGAGCTAGACAAATAAATGCACAAATATATGGACGCACCTCCGGCCGCTGTTTGCATGTGCCCGAGATACAATTTATGGCGGACCTTTGACCAATCGAAGCCTCGACATTGGTTGGGTGGTTGGGCGGCGCGGGGGTGCTACGGAACACGAGACAGGACTTCCGCAGTTCTGATGATATTTTTCCAATCATACCTCAGAAAAGGGCCTGATGATAATTTAACTCTGATGTTGTGGTCTGTCAGCTTCTCAGCGCTTTACTCCTTTTCAGTAGTGCTGTTGAAACGTGAGGAGTCTTAACCTAATTCGGGCAAACCCATGAAAAACACGCATCGGTGGCCTATAGCTTGGAAACACTTACAATTTCTATGAATGAAACAAGCGGAGCAGTCACGAAATCAGATGGACACCACGCAATACTAGAAAGCACACGAGCATTTTCAACGAATAAAGTGAGACAGCGCAGCTGCGGTGGACAAAGCCGATCAAAGGTGGTCTTTGAGAAACGAGCATGCCCCGGCCCACGACTTCTTAGCGGCAACCTTGTTGTAAAACAGGCCCGCCGCCCGGTCCTCCGTCGCCACCTTCTCCGGCCTCGTAAACGCGTGGTAGCACCCGCCCAGCATCACCACCTCGTAAGCGGCCTCCCTCGCCTCCATCTCGTCCCGAAAGGCCAGCAGGTCGGCGTCGCTGACAAAGGGGTCCCGAGCGCCGTGGTAGCAAAGGCAGGCTGCCGTTAACGGCCAGCTGGCGTCCCCGCCGACCGCATCCAAAATTCCGTGAAAGCTCACAACGGCACGGAGCCCCTGCGTTGTTGCGCATATGAACAGTCACTATCAGCACCAGTCACTGCTTGACGGTTTCTGGTGTCAAAGGATTGAACGCTGCTAACGGACTGGACTATTTTCCGCAATATACTATGGTTGTCACCAGATTCATTCCATCTCTTACCAAGTTTGACAGCGCCCGGATCATTCGACAAGGGTGAGGACAGCAATTTAACAAAAACGACGTGAGCGAATCTTCAGACAAGGCAATTGGTTCAGCTGGCTATGGCCGGGTAACAAGTATTTCAACCTCTTACACAAAAAGAATGGGCACCTATGAAAAGAAATGGAAAGTTAGGAGGGTACATAGGTAGCACATCATCGTTGTTAGTACCATATACCAATGCCCGTTATGTTCAACGTGCTTCACAATGTGCTTCAATGTTCCTAACACGATCAGTTTCAGAGGGTAACGTGCTTCTACGGCTTACGTCTGAGGGTTATCCTCATTATGTAAGGGGCGCAGTGCTGTGAGGCCATGAGGGCAGTGTGGAAGCATGGAACCAGCCACTGGACCCTCCGAGCGGGAAAATGACAGCAAATGAATACATACAACCCGACGATGATTGGTCCATTTCCTCTACACACAATCCATGGAGTGGGCCACTGCCAAATGAGTAGAAACTAAGAACAGAGAGCTTCTGCGATTGAACAAGATTTGTAATCAAATATGTGCAAAACGACGCCAGTTGTTATTTCTCTGACCTAAATGGAAGTGACGGGGGCACTGCTCCTAAAATGAGAGAGGAGTCGTTGGTAACGCGGCACTCGGCCATACCTGTGGCACGCTCCTGGCGAGGTCCAGCACCACTTTCCCCCCAAGACAGTACCCAATAGCACCCACCCGCTCCGCATCCACAACCGGCAGCGCCGCCATCGCACCCAGCGCCGCGTTCGCCCGGCTAGCGATCAGCGGTCGGTCCTCCTTCAGCACGCGGTTGGCAGCCTCCTTCTCCGCGCCAAACACGCAGTGACCCGCACCGAACATGTCCAGCGCGAACCCAACGTAGCCCAGCTCTGCCAGCTGGTGGACTTTGTCGCGGATGAAGTCCTCCTGAAAAGGCATGACGCACATGTAAAAATGAAAATCATCGTCCTCCTGCGCGCAGAAACAATGTCCAGCCACACGTGCAAGGAAGGGCGTGCAGCACAACCAAAGACGAGGCAGTTATAATGCTGGACAGTCAAATAATTCCCTCCAGCCTAAAGTGTTGAGGGAAGCGACGGGTGACTGTAGCGCTGAGACGTATGGGCGGCAGTCCTCAGTCTCCGCTGAACGGACCATAAGTGGCGGAATGGGCATTCTTTGGAATGATACAAAACCTCTTCTCATATGAAAAGCATGCAATTGTTTGGGATGGCGGCGCGCCCCAGGGCAGACCTGAGATGCCTCTTCACTTACGGAGTTGTGAGTGAAATCGGGCAATGCAAACGGGCCAGTAGCGTCGGCAGCCACGACGAAAAGATACACAGCTACTGTGCAACAATTAGGGCCACAGTTGTTTAAAAACTTGCAATAGCGCTTGAAGGAATGAACACAATCCTCGGCCGCACTGTTTTCTTTTTGATTTCATCAAACTATATGATATTATTCCGTGTGTTGGCTTACTCGTGTAGCTGTGTTCCGTCGTGACCTCAACGGCCCAACGTAGCTCCCCATGTAACGTATCATAACGCGTGTTGTGTTTGATGCGTGTGATTCATGCATGCTGAGTAGTGCCTCACCTGCGGCCCAATGGCGGTGTGCGCCACGAGGACACCCGGACGTGCTGTTCCCCCTTCCGTTGCCTCCTTCATCCAGGCGGCGTACCCGCTGAGGGCGGTGCCCCTCTCGTCATGATACACCACCTCCTGCGACTGCATTCCACCCTCGCAGGCCAGCACCGCGCCGCGCCGTCTGAGGGGAACATCGCGGCGTGTGAGACGTCAGCATCATGTCGGAACGTGCAACGCTCATAATAGCAAGTGGTAGCATGAAAAGAGGCCGGCACCTATGAGCACGTGAAATTCCAGCCACAATCAAAGCATGTGGCCTCGGGATTTGATACTACCAAAACCATTCCAACACAAAGGCAGGAGAAACAAATCTAATGTGTGGCATTGTCGTGTCGGGTTTTTGTCAACCTTTATTCCATATTTTTTCTTTTCGCGTCTTTACTCCTTTCTGGGTGCTTTCTTTCTTCCCCCCTCTATCATATTCGCGAGAACACTCTTTTCGATTCGATCGTTACATCAGCACTGCAGGGGGGCAGCGCTGATGCTGTGGCACGCCTTCCAGTTCCCCGAGCTTAGGCCTGTGGGATTATGTTTCCCTCTTTTTTGCTTTTGCTTGGTGGTTTCCACTGCTTTTTCTTATAATAAGAAATCCCTAATAAATCAATCGTTACATGTTCCTGTAATCATGCTTCGTATGTTTCCTTACGAGCTCATGGTAATTCGCACACAACCACGCCCATAATGCGAAAGCAATCAAATCGCTTAAAAATAACTCGGTGCAAAACCAAAACGCTCATTATGGGAGCCTTCTGATGTCCTTGTCCTACCTCCAGCAGCGAAAGTCGCTATGTGTCATGGCTGTTCGGTATATGTGTGGGGGTGATGATGGCGACACGCGACACACCTGGCTCAGTTTTCGTTCCCACTGATGAATGCCGTCGAAGGGAAAGTACTGGACATGATGAAAGTTATATGTACACTTGATACACCACAGC
The DNA here is from genome assembly GCA_026401115.1 of Tetraselmis chui. NCBI lineage: Eukaryota > Viridiplantae > Chlorophyta > Chlorodendrophyceae > Chlorodendrales > Chlorodendraceae > Tetraselmis > Tetraselmis chui. Next base: position 80,425 of record JAPMLY010000394.1, on the reverse strand, counting down.
AACAAGGGAGCGCAAAAAATAAAACCCTGTATAAATTGCCACCCGCGGAAACAGTAGGGCATCGAGATGTCTTCCCGTCGGCGGAAGGTCGTCAACTCGTCATAAATAAACCAGAGACGAACTCACGGAGCTCTGGAAATGCGTGATTAAGCTGTCCAGGAACAAAAAACTCTGCTCGCTCACCGTGAAAACTGGCGGTGGGGTTGTCTGAAACAGTAGCGGTGTAGAGGGTTTCCTCCGCTGTGACGTGGCGTGATTTTCTCCAAGCACAGCGTCTTACAGAAACTGATCGTTGAGACACACTGCTGCGAGGAGGCGCCCAAAGCACAACAGGTCATTGCGGACTCTGATCGGGCGAGTAGTAATAGGACGTTACAGCCTTCAAACTTGCCCTCATTTCAACACTTGCCCTCAACAAAGACGGCAGCCGTCCACTGTTGAGATGGCCTCTGACGCTGCCAGGCCCCGGAGGGCTTGTAGGGTCTGTAGGGCTTGACTTGACGGAGCCGGCATGCAGAATTCCAACATCAGAGTATAAACCAAAGCGAATATATTATAATCCTTATAATCCTAGCCATAATAATAAGAAGAAAAAATTAAATATTTAAAAATCGCTTTACGGGTACCAGGTACGTCGGTACGGGTACATCCGAAATAGCTCATATATAAAGCGACGGAAACCAAATAGACCTGCCGATGAGGAGGGCAGCAGTGCCGATGCTGTTGCACGTTTTCGTGCTCCTCGAGCTTTGGCATGTGGAGTTTTTCCTCCTTTTAATTTATCCCCATTTCTGATGGGTGGTTTTCTACGCATTGCACCATGCAATGAGGCTAGACATGATACGACAACTCACTTTTTGGGTAGCTAGTGTCGTAGATTGGTACATATGTGGTATGTGGCCACATATGTCAACCATGCTTTTTTGGTGAGCCGGTAAAGCGCACGCCTAATACGCGGAAGGTCGCGAGTTCGATGCCCGGTGAGGCCGATCATTGTCTGTAGGCGTGTCACGGTCCGAGAAGAACCCCCACCTTCCACACTAGGCTTAGAGTTTACCGACCGAAGTGGTTAGAACACGGGCATTGGTTACAGAAAAGAAAGGACAAACATGTGGCGAGTATGTGTCCCCACTGTCGTCGAAAGCAGTCTTAGGGGTCTAGTACAATACATGGCACGTCAAAATAAGTACTCAAAGTACTTTCTTCCAACCAGTTCGTACTCGTCGTATTGTCTCTCTTCTCTTTACCCTCCGCACGTGTTCACCACGCTCCGCGTCCTAAATCGTCCGGGAGATTTCAAGGATGTAGATACAGGGGATAGCATGGTGTGGCGATCCGCCGGGGCGACGCAATCTCCAAGGGAGGGCGTACATTTATTCCTCACCAAACATGCAAAACAAGGGTGTCGTTGATTTATGCGCTAGCATATCTAGGAAAGGGGGAAATCGTGAAAAGTTAGTAACCGTGACACAAGTCAATTCAGATGTCAAAGGTTGGGGGGGGGGCGGAGGGGGGAGGGGGGGGCAGATTGCCAATCAGTGTACTCGAGGAGAAAAACGAACGACACACATGTCGCAGTCTCAAGAAGGTCTAGTGCTTAGCGCGCAGAAAACCGGTGTTGTTTTTCTGCATTGCAATGCATAGTACAACACAAGTTTTTGTTGCTTACTTCCACTACACGCAAAAAACTGCCCGTGTTTAACGCACTGCACCATGCAATCGGGTTACACATGATACTTCAACTCACTTGTTGGGTATGCTCAAGGTGTAAAGCTGAGGTTTAGAAAACGAAGTCGACTTTCGACTTTTTTACGGAACCGTTATCGTTCGCGTAGCGATATGCTGACGTCGGCCTGTTACGTAAACCCATGTTTAGAAAATGAAATCGAAGTTTCATGGACACAGCCAGTACGAGTACCGGTATCCGTACATGTACCGTACCAGTACCCGTACGAATATCTGCAGGAGTATCCAGCGCATCACCACCCGCGCGCGCACCCGGCGCGCGAATTCAAACATTAGGTCAGCGGCGTTGCTGTTTTTTAAACTCGGCGGAACCCCCCGGAAGCAGTCAAACGTGCTACCCAGCCGTCACGCACCCCCCTCGGCTTCGCAGCCGCAAACCGCTATCGTGTGCGAGTGTGTGTGCACGATGCGCCTCAACGTCGCCTCCGTGATTGCGCTGGTCGCATTTGCGGCGCTGTGCGATGGCGCCGCTGCAACTCACAACTTCGACCCCACCCACAAACGCAAACTTCTACTTCTCGTTGTCGTAGGTGCCATGGCTATGACACTGGCAGCGGTAGCCGTTGCGTCGCGCAAGGCGAGGCAGCACGCTGAGAACATTGCAGAGCCGCGTGGCCGGAAGCGTAAGGCCGAGACCGCACAACGCCAATATTGTTGGAAGGAGGACCGAGCCCGCGCCGTATTCGGCCGCGGGAAACAAGCCAGATCCCTCGGTGCGCTCGGTGGTCTGGCCAGAGTCCGTGCCAGCCACGGCATGGCTAGGTGTGGACGGGATGGCGGCGCGGGGTGGGCCGGACGGAAAGAGGGCGGCCGCCCGCTGCTCGGCTGACATCGAGCTGAGCAGTGCCAGAAGCTCTTGCGGCAGAGGATTCTCCGGCACGTTCGCCCGCTCCATTCTAGCAAGCGAGGCATGTGGACCCCTTCCACAGGTGGAGGCGTGGCTTGCGGATGTAGTCGCCTACTGGTGTTCGGGCGGTGCGGGTGGCCATGCTACCGGTCGCGCGCGCACACATATCGTAATGTACAGCCACGGCTTCGTTTTCGACTTTGTTTCGGACTTCGAAACGAAAACAAAGTCGCCCGACTTTGTTTTCATTTTGGGCTTGAAACAAAGTCCGAAACAAAGTCCGTGGTACGTTTTGGGGTTGACTTTGTTTTCTAAACCCCGTACGAGGGCGAATCGACTTTTAAAATGTACGGGTTATCGGAAATAAAAAGTCGACTTCGTTTTCTAAATCTCAGCTTAATGACCGAGAGTTTGGCAAGATTGGCGGAGCCAGAGGTCGCGTATAAGCAATACTTTCAGAGATTAAAGCGGTCTGAAACTAAACTATTATGGATCAACCCTGCGGAATAGACTGTCTAGAACGTCATATTCGTCTACGACATTATCGGTGTCATACTCATACCCAGTGGCATGCATGATATCTATATATTAGTCGCCGCAGCGGAATTATAAAAATTAAGTTATAGTTGGCGACTTTTTTATCTGGATGATTGTCCGGTCCACGCATAATCGACGTAGACAAGTAAGATGTCGGAATTTTAGATTATGCGTGTTAATAAGCGTGTTCACTAGATGAATTCAGTATTGTCGATGCACATTTTCTTGAATTGTTTTACGTAAGTGCTTCGGAAAGCACACATGTGTACGCGTTCATGTGTCAGAACATGGAGCGGAAAACACAGCAACACCAAGCGTTGAGGGGCAATACTTTTGGGGCCGAAGCTCTTAACAAACGTGTCATAATGTATTCCATCAACGATACGTATTATCTTCCGCATCCGTGATAATAACACAATGATAAGACTTCGGAGAGTATAAAGAGAGTGCAGCGGGTTTCAAAGACATTTTCCACACATTAGCTCGAGTTAGGGAATCTTTCATCCGGATAATTGTCCGGGTCACGCATAATCGCCGTAGAGAGACCTACGATATCAGAATTGAAGAGCTGATGCATGTAACTAAGCGTATCCACTAGATTAAGGCGGCGGCCCCGGAGGGGAGTGCGCTCGCAGGCCCGTGGACACTAACCTCCACCTCCTCGTGGTGGGCGCTAGGAACCCTTATAGCCGTGCCATGTATGGCACGGTTGGGGGTTAGTTGGCGTGAAAACCGGCAGCTGCGATCCGCGTGACCCGCAGCTTTCGGAAAACCTCGCCACGGAGGGCTTCTGAAAAAATATATGTACACTCTCGGCGCCAAGATCTCCCGCTTGTCTCATCCGATAGGCTTTGTTGCGACTACATTCTCCTCTGATAGGTCTATTCGGGGGGATGGGGCATGTATGTGTGATATATATTTTGGCGAGGAGGGTACGGACTGATCAACAATTGGTTGTGTGCTTTGATTTTGCCTAGATAGGTGCTAATCTATGAGTTGCAGCGTATTTTGAGAGGGTGTGTATGATTGAGGCAAGTGAGTCGCGGTAAATGTGATGTCGGTAAGCGGATGGGCAGTTCATGAAGCCTTGGATAAGGCGGAGCGAGTATACGTTGTCTGTATATTAAGGAGGCGGGTGCGGCCGAATTGCAGGCCGATATCGGTGCCCGCGAGTTCTGCACGATTGATGGTGTGAGAGGGCGGAGTGGAGGGCACCAGAATTTTGACGCGTGTGTCCAAGACGGGGTGGGTGGCAACCGCTCCAAGAGGGGAGGAGCCTCCCTTTTTGGAGTCGTCAATGTAAACGAAGTCATGCCAATTCCAAGCAAGGACTCCTCTGATGGGGGAGTATGTTAGTGACGTGCGTTCTGGGAGAGGGAAAATGATTGGGTATTTGGGGTTGGGGGGTCGGTGGGAGATGCATGAGGAGTCTGGTGAATAAGTGTCGAAGAGGGACAGGAGTGGGATAATCATGGAGGGGTTGGGGAGGTGAGCATTGTGCATAGATTCGAGAATGTTGTGGAGGGCGGCCATTGCTAAGTGCGAGGGCAAAGAAGAAAGCGCCAAGGGTTTGGCAACGAGGTAGATGTCCACACCCAGCGTGTGCCGAATGGTGTGGGGTTGGGGTTGCTTGTGTGTTGGTATGGGGGTAGGAAGGTGTTTGCGTCGTTCGGGAGGGCGTAAAGGTGGTGGGTATATGATGAGTCGATGTATTTGGAGTGGCGGTATGGTGTGTGTTCCCATCTGAGGAGTATGAGGATGGTGGCGGTGGGGGAGTGTGAGGCTGTGGAGTGAGCGCTAGTGATTGCGTGTTCCATGGCGCGTCACATACATTCGTGGTTGTATTCCGGGTTAGCGATGTTAGTGCCGTGCCATGTGTGTGATGCGTTGCTGCCGCTTGATGAGAAGACTTTGTCTTTTGGGTAGAATGAGTTGTAAGTGTGAGAGTGCAACGATTTGTTGCGGGGGTCGGAGTAGAGTTCGGTTTGGACTATGAAAGGTGCTGCGAAGGGCTGAGAAGAGGTCCTCACGAGTGGCCTATATGTTGCGTGTGGTGGTGGCGGGTGTGGGTGAGTGGATTTCTGAGCGGGAGCCTAGTCGTGTGATGAGGTGGTAGACCTCTTCGTCGAATGTGCGGTGTGTGAGATCGGGGCGGACGAGTTGGAAGAGGTGTCGGATGCGGGGGGCGGAGAGGGATGTGACCTCTCGGCCGTCGGGGGTGCATAGGACGGTTGTGTCGTGAAGGTTGGGGTGGGTGTGTATGGTAAATGTGCCGGTGAGGAGCATGTCGAGGTCGGGGTTGATGGGGTCGTGTTTGAATGTGATGAGGGGATGCGTCCATGGAATGGGTTCGGGTCCGAGTGGGATGGGGTTGGTGGTTGGAACGAAGCCGGAATTGAAGGCAATGAGGGTAACGGGGCCCTAGGGGGTCTCGGTGATGGTGTCGTGGAGTTGGAGGCAACGGGCCCATTGGACCTCGAGTAGGCGAGTGAGGTCGTGCTTCCTGCCACGTTCGCACCAATCGCATTGCCACGTGTCGGGGCCCTAAGCGGGACGGCAGTGGGAATGGACGGCAAAATGCGGGCATGTGTTGCATGTTGAAGTGGGGTTTGGGTGGAGGGGGTCGTGGCAAATATAGGAAAGGGAGGGGGAGAGGGTGGGGAGATGTACCGAGGTGAGGATGGAGGAGTTGAGGTGGAAACCGTCGTCGAGTTGAAGTTGGATGTTTTATTCCGTGAGGTGTTCCGGGGCCCATTCAACTATGTAATGCGTCTAACCGTATGCATTGTCCTTATGCTTGGAAATGACGCGTGTGACGTCGCCGTGGGGTAGGGGTGGTCCGAGGGGGGGGGTACTCAGCGTCGATGTGTGTGGTGGGGGCAAGGGGAGGGTTGGTGTTGATGCGGGAGGGTGTGAAGCCGGGAGAGAGGGGGTGGGGAGAGCGGGGGAGGTGGGGTGTTAAGAGAGGTTTCCAAGATGGATGGATGGTGGTGGGTGGAGAGGCATGTTTAGCGATTGGGTGTGTGGTGGGGAGACGGTTGTGAATGGTATCGAGGGGTTCGGTGAGGTCCGCGGCTAGGAGACGTATGGGGATGGAGAGCGAGTCGGCTGTCCCTTCGAGTGTGGATATGGATTTGCATGAATTGAGGAGGATGGAGGAACTGGAGGCGTGGAGTAGGATTTGTGGCCATGTGGTGATGTGGTTGTGCCAGAGGGGATGAGGCGGGGAAGGAGTGATTTGTGTGTTCGGCGGGGTGTGAAGGCGTAGTGTGTTTGTTTGTAAGTATGTGGGTCGGCAATGTGGGTGGCTTTGTCGCAGAGTGAGGTGAGGAGGGTGTCGTCTTGGCGGGTAAAGTGGGCGCGGATTGTGGAGGCGATGGGATTGGTGAGTAAGAGGGGGGGGTATGTTGGAACATGGTGCCTAGTCACGTTGGGCCCTTACTACGCACCTAAGTGTGGGCGGGGAGGAGCCGCGAGACATTATGGAGTATGTGGGCCATTGGTTGTATGTGGTGGAAATGGTGTGGATGTGTGTTCTGGCCATGAGGCCTATGTAGACTGGGGTATTCATGAGTTTTTGTATGTTGCAGACTGTGAGTTGTGTTGCGTGGGCTTTCAGGGAGGGGAGGCCGTAGCCTAGGTCGGACATGGGTGCGGGGGAGATTACGCACCGAGGAGACATCCTAGGGGAGTTGTTTTTTTTTTTTGATACCGATGGTTCCTTTTGTCACCTTTGATACCCGCGTTTTCGTTTTCTCACAACTCGCTACGGTACGGGTACCAGGTCTTTGTTTTTTGCGCCCCCGGGATGTGATGGGACTTGATGACATCTCATCTTTCACGGATGGTGGCGAAGTTCACCGGGATGTGGAACTGGTACCCAAGGTCTTTTCAATAGATACCTCCCCAGATTCGTAGCGGACGGACGCGAAGGGCGCCTCTTTCACAAGCCACTAAGATGATGACCCAAGAGTGGGCGCTCCCAAGCAGCACCGAAGTGCGACTGATTGAGAGCTGCGAAGCACTATCCGAACTAGAGAAGGGACCGGTCGCGGAATGCCGGGCGGCGGGTGGAATATGCGGTCTGGACGCCGAGTGGCCCCCTTGCGTACGGGAGCAGATAGAGGGACAGCGGCTGAAGCCTTCAAGGGCACGCCGGGTTAAAGATGATGGAGAAGGAAGAGGGATTGCGTCGCTTGTTCAGCTTGCTTTGGCGTGGCGGGCTGATAGCGCGACAACTACGGGGTCGCGTGAACTCTTGATGCCGGTGGTGGCGCTGCTCGACGTAACCACGTTGCCCCTTCCGGCTCTCCACGCAGTGCTACTGCGGTTGGTCACGGACAGTGCCATCCTCAAAGTTGGGCTATCGCTAAAGGGTGATTTAGTGGCGCTGAATAAAGCGTTCGTGCGGGGAGGCCTGGAGCCCCTGGAGGTCGCCACTATGGCGCCTACTTTCGACCTCGCGCGGTGGAAAGCTTTTCGGGGCGCCGGGCTGGTAGCGATCGTAGAGAGGAGTCTGCCGGGACACACGCTGGGAAAAGCACAGCAGTGTAGCGACTGGGGTTCACGCCCTCTATCCTCGGAGCAGGTCCAGTATGCTGCAACGGACCCTGCCGTGTGCGTCGCGGTGTTCGATGCCCTTTGTAGTGCTCACAGCGTCTCGGTCGAAACCTCATCTTACCCCGAGGCCGCTATCGCATTAAATGCACGCAACGACCAAGACGCCGGCGTTCGGGACTCGATGAAGATCCGAAATCGCCGGGATCCTACCGAAGGCGATGATTCGGAGGCGAGGTGGTCTGGGACTGTCCCGTGGCCAGATGGCCAGCAGCAGCCCCGTCGGGTTAGCGACGCTCGGTTCGTATGCGACGAAGCAGCGGAAGGGCTAGCGCGCGGTCTACGAATGTGTGGCATTGACACCGCTTCTGTTCGAACGGGGTGTCCGCCCGGGATCGACCCGCAACAGTGGGTCGCTGAGCTTGCGGAGAGACAGGCGCGGGTGGTGCTTACGACCGACGGAAAGCTGTTCCGGAGACTGCTCGGCTACCCCGCCTATCTCGTCCGCAGCGGTGGAAAGCAGAATCAAATCCAGGAGGTAAGCGTTAACGAATTGTCACATTGGTTTATATCAGCAAGCTTCTCGCCTTCCACCTCTCCCTCTCGCCTGTTTTTTAGCAGCTCGGCTTTGGCCGGCGCTTGCGTATGCCCCCCCCCCCCCCCCCCCCCCCCCCCCCATTCGGTTTTGGCTCTCACTCCGGGATGCACCGTTTGCGTGCAGACACAATATATGCTTGCTTGAGGCTTGATGCTGATTTATTTATGATGATATATATAATATCGGAAGTCTCTAAGCGCTACGGGAAGATAAGTAACGAGCTTTTAGAAAATCTTGGGTTTTCCCGTATATAAGAGGGCTCTGATGTTAATTTTAAGTTTTAAATTGACAGTAGCTTTCCTGAGATTGGTGTTCTTTTATTTTATTTATTTGTTTGCAGAACAAGGAGAATTGTTGCTCTGTGCGTTGTGCGTCAGGTGGTCCGTTTCTTCCGGATTCAAGTGGACACCTCCGACCTGCTATCGCGCTGCACCAAGTGCAACGGGACGTTTCGGCTCCTAAGCCGGGACGAGGCTGCGGTGCGGGCTTCTGAGGTCTACGCACGAGCGCCGGATCGGGAGTACTGGGAGTGTACGGGTTGTTCGCAGCAGTACTGGCAAGGTGGAATGTACTCACGAGCGGTTCTGGCCACTGAGCGACTGCGCGCCACCCTGAAGATAGCTGACGCCGACACGTCCGGCCGCTAGTAAGGAATAGTTTGAGACCTTACCAAACAAATGCGGATAACGGCTGTGAAAAGGTGCGTCTCTGTCTGGGACATTGGCCAACAGAGAGACGCTCGACGACGAAAACTACAACTAGAGAATTATTTACAAGAGAAATGGATGGAAAGGCACCGAAGGGCGAAAGCAAAGCACGCTTGGGGCAGACGTTTTAGAGAGCTGTGCTCGCCCTCCGTTGCACGGCATCACGCAGTTTAGGGCCGCAGGTATGCTGTCGCTACCTGCTTCTAGCTACATGAAACTTCATCGATTTTACTGTTTTTTTTATTTTCCCCCAAGAATTACGTTATAATTTTAACCCCCACCCCCACCCACCTTAAACCCCTGCGCCGGGACGAACCATCTACTGCGGTGCACTATGGCACTTGGAGACACACTCCTATGATGTTGATCGATTTGATGAAATCGTAGCAACTAGGTCTTCACTGAATGCTGCTTCTTATCCCTGCTATAGTGACAGGCACACAAGTTGACATGTGCTGGCTACTGCAAGTTGACACATTCTCGACTGATGCAGGCATTCATCATTCTCCACCCAACCTTTGCACCCGGACCCACTCATCCACTGCAATGAGTGTTCAGCGCGATATACAACACGTACAACTCTCGCTGTTGGCAGTTGTCTCCAACCCCCCTTCCACCCCTGGCACCATGCTTTCCGGTTTTAACTTATATCTGGGTTTTTCTTTTGCATGCGAGTTGCTTTCCCTCACTGTTGCATGCGAGTTGCTTCAGTCCCCCGTGGGTGGCTGTGCCGTGTTCAATTAACTACATGCTCACCTCGTGGATGGGGCGGATGCTGTCTTTGTCTCGCTATCCCTTTGATGCCACTCGAACCTTCACTTGGTGTACACACCAACAACCAGCTGTGGAGTAGAGCTGGGTGTCACCGTGCTGTGACGCCACACCTAACCTAAGGCTGCAGCTTTAGTTAATTAATGTTTCATAGGTGAATGTTGAACGTGATAATGTTACGTTCATTTAAATGTGCTTTCCTTGACAAAAAAGAACTCAACGTTGGGCGACTTATCAACAGTCATTGCAATACACTGAGAACATAAGAAAAATTCGCTCCTCGCCATTCGTAGATCGATCATGCGACCTACGCCATGATGACGTCTTGGACGGTGCCCTGCTTGCGAGAGGTGCGGTTCAGGAACTCGGGCTTCTTCACGGGCGCCTGCTTGCGTCCCATCTCCACCCAATCAAGCGCGTCGCCAGCGGCCTTGCACTGTCCGGCATCGGTGTCGCAGATGGGGTGGTCGCTGGGGCAGCAGCTCTTGTGGTCATCGCAGCATGTGGCCTCGGGGTAGGGGCAGCACGCGTAAATGAGGCAGTAGCCGCTGATCTCAAACTCGCAGCAGCAGGTCTGGTCCTGCTCGCACTGGAAGACGCCCATCTGGTCGCAGTTCTTGGGGCCGGGGGGCTCGGGGGTGGGAGAGGGAGGGGGGCCGGGGGGAACGGGGGGAGGGTTGGGACTGGTCTTGATCGGGAAGGAAGCCATAGTGCAGATACCGCACTGCCCCGCACCGTTGTTCTTGCCAAACGCCAGACGAATGTATCCCTTCTCCCCCCACCAGTCACCCCAAGAGTTCTTCACGATCCAGTGGCCCTCGCCCGAGTCATAGCCCACAGCCAGCACGCCGTGGTCGAGCTGAGTGCCGCAGGGCGCGTCCAGGACGCCGCCTCCGTAAAGCTGAAACGCACGCTCATTGGCCTGGATGGCGACGCTCACCGGCTGCTTTGTAACCGCCTTCATGAGCGCGCCCTCGCTGTTGGCAGGGACATCCTGGAAGGTGTCGATGCTGACGATGTGGCGGTTCTTCTTAGCCCTATTGCAGCTGCCAGCAGTGGCGTGGTAAGGGTAGTCAGCCTCGGTGTCAAGGCCGCCATTACGGATGACAAACTGGAACGCATTGTCCATAAGGCCGCCCTGGCAGCCGTTATCCATGGGGTCGCAGTCCACGAGTTCTTGCTCGCTCAGGGAGACCAGCTCCCCGGTCACGATATGATTTATTCCCTCGATGGACCCAGTCGCTGAGAAAGCCCAGCAGGAGCCGCACTGCCCTTGGTTCTTCACCTCGCTCACCGCTCCCGATGAACGCCAGTCGATCGACCCCGCCGCTTCAACATCGGCATACATGAAATCGCCTTCGGCGCTGTTACTGCGGTTCGCACGAGCCGCGAGCGAGTCCGCCGTCACCGAAAGCCCCAGATAGCGTTGCCGGTACTCTGAAAGGCTGAGGTCGGCAAAGGCGTTGATGTGCAGCCAGTGGCTGCTATGCTGCGCGTTGTATTCGAGCACGTACGCCAGATTGTCCTTGAAAATCTTTAGTCGGCGAGCAAATTCCACAGCGTCGTGCAAGTATTCCTTAGCATGGTGGGTCGCCCAGCTGCACGAAGTCCACCCGGTCAACGATGAGTAGGGTTAGCTCATCATACAGTTGCTACTAGAGCGGGGAATGTGGAACAGATATGGCACGACAAGCGACGCCGGAACACGACGGGGGCAGTGAGCGTAACATGGTGAACGCATAGGTAGACAGTAGACTACGACGATGCACCAGCAAGCAATAAGCGCTATAGCCGTCGACAACGCTCAGGTACATCCCCTCGCATCTAAGAAACACGAGCGCGACAATTCAAAGCGCGACTGCGGTGCTGGGATTATTCTGAATATCTGGGATATATACGCGCGGGCTTTGATCCACTCGCATGATTTGCGGTGGATTCACGAGAACAGCCTAAGATGCACCTCTATCTTAATAATAGCATAGCTTACTTCAGTGCAATAATGCTGCGTCGGAATAAACTATAAGTCGACAAAGTCGTGCAATAATCATGGTGTTTAAGTACTCGCCCGCGATGGCGCAACGATAAAGAGTTAATCGCCGTGCGCCGTTAGAGCCCCGAAAATTCTAGCAGGGCAGAAGCCCGCGGGCAGGAAGCGCCAGCGACCGACTGCCAAACATAATAACTGCTACGGAACGAGCTCGTCTACAAAATTAGCAGTCAGCACAGAATACCGAAGGGGAGGCAGCACGACGCGCTGAGGACGAACACTTCACCCTGTCGCGAGGCACAGCTATAGCGACTGGGGCAGTAAGGTGCCGCCGTGATTTTGGTGATCGTCACAGATATTTCACAGTGGATGGTTTCGCGGATGGTGGCAAAGTTCATCTAAGAACCGGCCTTATAAACTGTGGAGATATTCGACAGTGAAGAAAAAAACGACGCAGTTGAGTTGAGAAACTGGATATGAAGCGGCGCTGATGGTGTTGAAAGTGAAACTAAAACTGTGGAATACCGGCAATCCAGGAAACTATAACAGCACCAGGAAATATTTGCCAAATACAAACCGATATTGGAGTAGTTGCGTCAGGGAACCCCTACGTCGTGAATGCCTCCAGGGGGGCGAGGCGCGCAGACTCCAGGCTGACAAGATCGTGGTACCGGCTTTCGTGACATCCCCCAGCGGAGGCGACCTTTACTGGAGAAGCTGCCAAGAGGACGAGCAGTAGCACGAGCGGCGCAACCGGCGCCAGCATTTTGAGCGCCATCGTTGCCGGGCTCCGGAGAAGTGATCTGCGTTCCAGAGCAGCAAAAACTAGGGCCACTGATGAGAGGTATTGTGACTCGATGGCTGTGAGGTGGAGGGAAGTGCCGCAATAGAGCCACACTCTGCGATTGAGTGTGGCAGCTGAGGGCCATTCCGCTCTCGACGGCGCACGCGATTTGCGTGTGGCAGCTACCGGATTAATGCATGCAGTGCTGCGGGAGCTGGAACCTCTTCAGTACTTTCGCATGGCGCGCTTGGGAGTCGCTAATTTTGCGCTGGCGCGTACTCCCACGGGAATATAACGACATATATAAAATATGTAATTAATTTCGTATACATGTTATTTACGCAATGGAAGTTTTGCCAAAGATTTTTGGATGCTTACATTTTGGTCAAAGACCACCACAGGCATAGCATGGGGGAAGATTAGCGCCAATTATGGGTTGGGTGGGTGGGTTGCGCAAGCCAGATGGGCGGGCGCAAAGCAGAGAGTACCAGTGCTCGGGCGTTGCACCGGTTCAAGGGTGGCCGCTAGCTAGTGTCGCTTGACCGCTAGGGTGTACGTTTTGTCACACATGTACATGATTTTTGTAAATTTCTAGATTAAAATAATCTAAACATTTACCCGAGGGCACGGTTTGCCCGTAATTAAAAGCATGAGTCTTGCGCAACATAGTAAAGTACTAAAGTGAAGCGGTCGTGACGGGACGAGCCAGCCGAAGTACTGCCACGTCGCTGGAGATGGAGCCATGGTGGGGTCGATGTATTTCTCTTCAGTCACAACGATGTTCTTGGCCCAAGCACCCATGCATTTAACGACGTGGAGCGGGGCGCCGGTGCATCTAACAACGGATGGAGGCGGCACCTTTTCGGAGGCTATGCGATGTCCACTTGAAGCATGCGGTGGGGTGACTCCGATGGCGGTGTACGCTTCGAGCAGCGAGGTGAGGAAAGTTGTTATTGCTTGCCAGTCCGCTGATTTCTCGCAAGGTCCGAAACTCCAAATTGCGGTTGGTGGGGGGTTATTATAGAATTTGGCGCAATAGGCTCTTAGGTCCAGCCATAACCTCGCATCGCACACTCCCCGGGGGGGAGTAAAACTCCCGAACACATCTAGAGAGGTTGGATATATGTGGTTAACGGTCTAGCCATGACTTGTAAGTTTCTTGTATGGCATAGTTGGGAGGGCCCAGAGACAGCAACCGGCGCATACGGTATTTGTTGTAAACCGGCGCATACGGTACATGTTGTAAACAATTTCAATTTCAATCCCAATCCCAATTGTATTAGTAATTTTGTTAAGGGTGGCGGCATAGACGAGATAAAGGGGGAAGGTGAGGCTTAGGACCACCTATCAAGTGTCGTTGAAAGTAGCGTCCGCATCGCCCATAGCGATAGTACCGACCCCGTCCGGTCCGTCGGTAGTAAGCGCGGCCTCCGTTTGGTATTGAAATTGAAATTGTATTACAACAAGTATCGGCAAAACTGGACCGACTATAGTCTAACGGCCATCGATACTCCGTCATCTAGGACACTTAGGAGAACGATTGGCCCGAGTACTCTTCGACCATGTACACCTATCGACACACCTATTTGTAATGTGTGCCGACATTCCTCGGATGTTAAAACTACTGTAATCAACCGCAGTTATTGACACAATCCCCCAGCCTAAGCAATAACAAGACAAACATTTTTATAATCAAGAAATGCAGATCTAAAAATAAATCCACTTGTCAAGAAATGCAAAATGAAAGATGTTGCTCGACCTTCACGATACACGGCCCGCCCCCACCGAACCGGGGTGTCGACCGGCCTAGGCCGCTCGGTGTTCGAGAGGGTCGACGGGCAAACCTAACCTAGCTCCCGCGTGACTTTGGTCTTGCTTGAGAAAGAAAGGGAAAGGCTAGCGAAAAACCCCTCCTCGCGCGGTTTCTCGTCGATCCCGCCGTCGCATCCCGTAAACCCCGCCTCAGGGTCGTAGCCGCTCCTCCCGTTGTGACTTTTCCTCCTAGTCGAGGTCCCCCGTCACATCGAGGGCAGGTGAGGAAGGCCGAGACAGCAAGACAAAAAAGCTAGCGCTCTGAAAAGGTTTCTCGGTCATTTCCCCGGCTTTTTCCCGGGTACCCGGGTACCTGTCTGGGAAATCAGCCAACGATCGTACCCTCCACCCGCCGTTTGCGCGTCCATCGAGCACCCTTTTTTTGAGTGCGAGCCTCCGCACTCTCTAATGTTAGGTGTGCGTAGCGATAGTGGGTAGCGGCGGGGTAGTGCACGGTCGCAATGGCCGGATTCAAAAAGGCCGCGGGTGTGCGGATTTCATTCAAATCCTCCGAATCGGGTTTTCCGGCGGCGGCTGATCCTGCGGATCACCCCGCCGCTAGACCTTGCCGCTCCTCCCGACGCGATAGTCGTCCTCCGTGTTGGTTTCGTGCTGCCATCTTTCGGCCGGCTCGACGCCATGAGGTTGGTCGACGTCGAGCGAGCGCCGTACCCTAGCGCCGTACCCTAGCGCCGCCGGCGGGCGCCTCCGTATGGTACTTAGAGACGTTGATACCCGCCGATGTAAGGGAGAAGTAGAGGGGGTGGGGGGCAAGATCAGCCTCGAGCGGTATCTAGGTGGCAATTGATGGAGTCGGTGATCGCAGCTGGCATCTAGTCGGCCGGGGGTGGGATTAAGTTGGTAAAATCCGAGTTTTTCACCATAATGCAATCAAGGCCCCAACGGTAGAGCTGTCGGGGAACATTAGGGGTGTAGGCGGTATGTTTGTTGTTGAGAGGGACAAGGCCTCCCACAGTAAAGTTGGTGAACCTGTCCCCCATAGGAAGGGCCACGAGGGTGTCCTCGAGGGAATCGATAAGACATTCGGTAAGTTGTGATGATACGAGCTCCATGCGGGCTATTGGGTTGGGTCGGTGCGGCTTGTAGATGTCCCGTAGCTCGAGGGCCTCAAGGATGGTACCTCGATGGAGTAGACGACTGGGCTTGGGTAACGGGGAGTGTCCGTAGCTTACTACTCCTTCCACGCTTCATCAATAGCTGCGTATTGTGTTTTCTCGACGTCATGTAGCTGTGCGTAGACATTGTCCCATAGATAGGCTAGGGCTGAGAGGAGGAGCTCCTTAGCTTGATAGTTATGTATTCCTTGTAACCATGGGCCCCATATCCATATATGTTGGCCTCCTTTCTCATTGTTGTTCAAGTGGGGAGCTACCTTGATAGAGGTATCGCAGGGGCTGCCTTCGTGGTCTGTGAGGACTCGGGTGTGATCGTGAGAGTGGGTTTCCCGGTGGAGGAGCTCTTTAGCGACTTCCCGGCGTTTAAATCGGATGAGGACTGTGCTGGTAGTAAGGGAGAAGTTGCGTCGTCCTCCCGGGTCTTGAGTGCTAGAGGGTTCGGCCCAGAGCAAATCTTGACATTGTCGGGGAGAAGTTTTACGCCCTAGCGTTTGCTTGCCTCCTCATTATGTTTTTGGTGGTGTTGGTAGAGGTTGCGAGGGAGAGTCCGATCGTGGGTCGGGTGAGCTTCTTCAGCTTGAGCACTACCGGGTCTTTTCTAGGTGCGCTAGAGACTTCGCCATTGACGGCCGGGTGGGGGGTGGGGGGGGGGGGGGGGGGGGGGGGGTAGGCGAGAGGTCGGGGAGTTACGGGGTGGGTGAGATGGGGTGCCCGGTTGGCGAAGTCGGCATAGGCTGGGAGTGAGGGATGGGTTGGTGGGGCGGGAGGGGGAACGCGGACTGCAGAGGCCCAGGTGACGGGGGCCTGGGTAGCGGGCTGGATGTTGGTCGCCGGTGGGGGCGCCGGCTGGGGCTTTGATAGTGCCTCCTTTGGAGTCTTGGGGTGGGCTGCGTCATGGCGGGTCTCGTTGGTCCAGTCCGTTTTGGTGGGATGGTTGGGCGAGGATGGGTAGGTAGGACAAATCGACGGGGAGAGTGCGCGTGATCCAGCAGGGTCGCCGCAGGAGCTGAAACTCGGGCAAGTGTTGTTTCCAAGTGTAGAGCTGATCATGGCAAAATTGGGAGTGCTTTTGAGTAGCAAACTGGTAGTGCTGTGTGTGTGTGTGTGTGTGTGTGTGTGTGTGTGTGTGTGTGTGTGTGTGTGTGTGTGTGTGTGTGTGTGTGTGTGTGTGTGAATGTGTGTGAATGTGTGAATGTGTGTGTGTGTGTGTGTGTGTGTGTGTGTGTGTGTGTGTGTGTTTGTGATCTGTGAGGTGAGGTGAGCCGATGGCCGGGGGATCGCCGGTGTAGCCGGGGACACGGTTGAGCCACCAATTGTTCGGAGGTTCAGCGAACCGAGCCGAAACCCACGTGACGGCGTTGTACTAGTCAGGATTAATGCCTAGTATTGTAAGACGTTGTGGCCAATCTCCAAGTTGTCGAGCGTCTCGACTAGTCCGTAGTGGCGGTTGGATTGCCGCTTTACGCTGTATTTGTGTTACCGTTACACTCAGTTCAGCACAATTAGTTACTAGAGGTGGAAATCGCATGCGTAGGTATGTCGGTGCATCACCAACCCGCTGATTGATGTAACCTCAACTACTCATCCTGACCGGGCCGTAGTCGACGACAGTAAAACGAGGCACGACGAAGAGATCATACGGCAACGAAGTGTCACGATGAAGGAAGGACTTTAGTCGAGAAATTACCGACAACCTGAATTCTTGTCAATGAGCCACCACGAAGCCAAAATATAACAGCTCGTACTTCGGTTGAGTAGGTTTAACAACGCCAGTAAAACGCGGCGTAAGGTTTAAACAGTCAATCGCATTTGAAGCCGGAACGGCGTAAGAACCATAAAGCTACACAATCAACTGAGGTATTACAAAATGTTATTCGACCTTAGCCGGCGTGCGAAGGTTAATGGTCACGTAAGGCAACGGGTACATAAGTAACGTACACGTATGCATGCTGCGCCTTGCTGTCGGTAAAATGTACGCGAACAACTTAACCACTCAAGAAGGATACTTCGTCGCGAGCCGGGATCATGCCGGTCTCTTCTACCAGTTCGCGAACGGCAACAACGATAGTTTCCGCTTTGGGTAAGATTATACCGACAAGAAACAACACCTTACCGGACTACGGCTCTCGCTGCAAAACAAATCTAATGTCACTCGCATTGGGACTTCAAATACAGCACGACCACCGCGTAGTTACGAGGACTAGCATATGCCATGTCGAATCAAACGAGCACCAGCGAATAGATAACGTAGCGAAAGCGTAAGCGTGCTACGGGCGCAGCTCCGAAACGAGAGTGCCGGTTTACCTCCTTTCAAGTCGATGACGCAAATTAATTGCTTATCTATGTGTGAGGGCGGATCGAAAGATTGAAGATGTTTGAGTGTTTAGCGTTCACAATAGAATGTAAGTAAAAAAAAATGTAATGGAGTTTGTCATTTCCCTCCATTGCACAAGGATCAAATAAGGGCGTCCTATCTAGCTCCATATGGTGTCGTGTGCTTCTCGTGGCTTGCGCGTTAGAGCTCTCGGCAATGTCTCAAGAGACTAGCGTATAGCTTGTATGTCTCGGGAAATGAGGCAAGAACGTCGTGCAGAATGTTAAACTAACTATGCGTACTATGCATACCGGGAGGTACTGGTCGTACAATATTGTACAGTGTCCTTGAGCTCTTGAATTTGTAAAGTATCCACGGCACGTCCTTCCATTGGAAAAGTGCGGATCAAATTAGTAACGAATACATGCGCAATGTTATGTAATGTACTATTACATGACAATACTCGCCACATGCTGTGGGTGTTACTTCAATTTGTCCATTGTATATAATGTGTTCGTGGATACATATACTGCTATCATACTTGCGAGGCTACCGGGCCATTGGTGATTGTTTAGCCGGTGATGAAGCAAAGCATTTGGGCGCTCACAAAGCAAGTCCATAATTTGAAATTTGAAAATATATAGACATAAATTAGATATCTAGACTGTATGGAGAGCCTCCGCGCAAGCAACTCAACCGCCCTTGCATCCATAATGGCATATTAAACAAGCCATGATCTGGGTGTCACTAAGGGCGTCGTGGGAGGGAACTGTCGCGGCACTTGCAATTGTTGGGTAGGGGCTGAGGTCGTGCAAGGGGTTGACAACAGTAGTATAACCTACAGTTTGATGCTCTTGTTTCGTTAATATCATGCCTAATATGTTACCCAATTCCCTCCTCCCCACGCTTCGGGGTCCACAAGTGCACATGCATACGTGTCATGCAATGGAAATGTCGCAACAACTTTTGATAGATAAGAAAATGCGCTTACGGGGACAAAAACACAGTGGCGTGGTGTATTCACATTATAGTTTAGTACTAAAATAAAAGTACAACCTTTCTTGAGGGAGAGGGTTGACTTAATCAAGGGGGAGGGTTGGCCAAAAACAGGGGGGAGGGTTGACCTTAAACAATGCATTAAATCTCAATTATATAATATGAATATCGGCTTGGGTTACGCATTTGATGCTCGATATATGTGGTACGTAGTCATCATGTGTGGCGATGGCTATTTATATGGTCAACCTCGATGTCGCATGGCCCACCTCTATTGCCTGAGCATGCAGCGGCGGTTTTGCTCATAAGAGCGGGTAATCGCACCAACACAGCGACGGAGGAAGCCGCTCGTACTCGATTGGGCTTCGTTCGCCTCACCAAGAGCAGAAAAGCGAACTCAGACGCGGACCGCGTCTTTGCTGAGTTGGTGCACGAACGCTTCTGTCGCCCACGCCCTACCGCGGTCTCCGGGCCACTTGATACGTTGCGCCAAGCTTTCGTCGACCGCACGCTTGAAGTCAGCCTACACACCACCAGCAAAGCGGCCGTTGGCGTAGCATTCGTCAGAGTCACGCATTACAAGCCTACCGGGCAAGATGCTAAAGCCCGCAAAGCAACAACCGACAAACGCCGAGCAGCAACAACAACAGCTGCCGCCCCGCCCCCCCTCCTTCGACCGCCAAGCCATATGGCGCTCCGCGACCACCACCGAAGAAGTGATGGTGTGGCTCGCCGCGCCGATACCTTCTCCTCCCTATCTCCCTTCATTAGTCATCGCGTGCGACGAAGATGGTAGGAGTGGGAACGCATCGGTGCGAGCGGCCAAGTCCTCCACCGGATCCGCCATGGCGTCCGCGTGAAGTTCAAACGGGGCGAGCGTCCCCGCCCGTTCAATCACGGCATCTCCATGCAAGACGCTACACCAACACAATCGGACTTTCTAAGCACATAGCTCCCACGTTTCGAGGCATACGCAGCGTGGGAACGCGCCCACAACTATCACCACGTGTCCCGCATGTTCCTCGTCCCCAAGCCCGGTCACAACAACAAGTGGGGGTTGATTATCGACCTCCGCGAACTCAACTGCTAATATATACAATAGTTCAGACTTCGCCATGTCATGCGAAACCCTCAAACACTTGCGCCACCTCTCCCGTCCGGGGGACTGCTTCGTCTCCCTCGACCTCACCAACGGATACTACACCCTTGGCATCCGGGAGGAAGACCGCGACTACTGCACCGTCAACTACCGCGGTGGTTCACCGTCAACTACACCCTTTGGTGCATCGCGTGCCTCCCGATGGGGTGGTCCGGCTCAGCCTAATACTTTTGCAAACTCACCGAGATGTTCACGAACTACCTCTGCCGATCCCTTCCACCGACCCCAACAGGAAACCCTACAACGCGCCGCCCGTCCAAACGTTTCCTCCACAACACCCGGTGGCGCGGTACATGCCTCTTACCTTATATAGACGACTTCATATTCCTCGCCGACTCTTACGACGCCGCACTCCTACTCCAGCAACGCGTGGACTCGCTGCTCGAACGACTCGGCCTCCTACGCAACCCCACGAAGGGCGTTTGGACGCCTACCCAAGTCGGTGACCACTTAGGCCTAATAGTCGACCTCAAGCGCGGGAAATTCCGCGCCCCACCCGACAAACTTCGCCAACTCGCTCAGCAACCCTCTCCTCTACTCGGCCGAGCAGCCTCGAACGCTCGTTGGCTACCATCGCGACAGGTCGCGGCGTTTGCAAGAAAACCACAGTTCCTCCACCACGCCATCGCCCCCGCACGCTTCTCTCTACGCGAGTTGCACAATGTGCTCGCCACGCGACGTGGGTGGGGAGGACGCGTCCTCCCCACCCACGAGGTCCGGCGAGACCTCAAGTGGTGGCGCACTGTTCCTACCTAGAACAACGGCATGTCCATCTACAAGCCCATCGAGACCGCCTATTTCGACGCCGACTCCAGCGACTACGGATGGGGTGCCGTGCGGAACGACTACCCAACCCACGGTTTATGGAACGCCACAGAACGGCACCATCACATCGCCGGGAAGTAACTTCGCGCAGTTCGACACGTGATCGAATTCTTCCTCCCCAAGCTCCGAGGTCGCAACATCCACCTCCGTGAGGGCAACACTGCCGTGGTAGCTACCCTCACCAAGCTAACAACCCGGTCACCCGTTGTGATGACCGAGCTGCGCCGCCTGTGGTACTTGCTCGACGCCTACGACATCTACATCCGGCCCTACTACACGCGTTCGGCCGCGAATATCTCGGCAGATACGCTCAACCGCGAACTAGACCTCGAAGACTGGCAACTCAACCCACGCATCTTCGCACACCTACAAGACCGGTGGGGCCCTCACTCTATCGACCGCTTCGCGTCTATGCTCAACACCCAGCTACCGCGTTTCAACGTCAAGTGGCGCGAACCACAATGCGAGGACGTCGATTGTCTACACCTTTCCGACGCGGCATGGCGTCGCTAAAACAACTATTACAATCCCCCGGGATTGCTCTTCCCACTCTCGCTGCCAAAACAGCGTCAGTCCGGCGCAGCGGCAACCGTTGTGGCCCCCTACTGGCCCCACAAGCCGTGGCACCAAGACCTACACCGACTCGCAGCCCAGTCTCTACATCCCCCCCCCCCCCCCCCCCCCCCCCCCCCCCCGCACGGGACTTGTTCTTCCCCGGCAGGCTCGGCAAGCCCGAGGGGGTCGGACCACCCGGCTGGAGCATCGTGGTCTTTCGAGTCACACCTCCGCATGGCTCTACACCCGCCGTGGCGCAATAGGTCAGTCCCTACGCGCTACACATGTTGCCTGTTGCGCGCCGGCACCCATTCCGTTAAGGATTTCTAGGGCTACACAACGCTACCGCCTCACGGCGGACACACCCCACGCCCCATGGTCCGCCTCAATGGCTACCAAGTTCCGGGACCTCCTCAACACTGGCCGCTTGGGTACCACAGCGATCGACCCCCTCAGCAGCTCCCTCGCGCCGTCTACGTACGCTAACTACGACAACGCCCTCCGCCACTACTTCTCTTTCTGCGCCGCAGAAAACCTCCCCCCCTTACATGCCACCTCCGCTACCATGGTCCGCTACACAACCTGGCTCGGCCTACTCGGCACCATCG
Source organism: Tetraselmis chui (assembly GCA_026401115.1). Lineage (NCBI taxonomy): Eukaryota > Viridiplantae > Chlorophyta > Chlorodendrophyceae > Chlorodendrales > Chlorodendraceae > Tetraselmis > Tetraselmis chui. The sequence goes on along the minus strand of JAPMLY010000394.1, from coordinate 58,486 downwards.
CTACTAGCTCGATGCAGCCTTACTTTTCGGTAGTCAACAAGTACTTTCGCGACCACCAGCTACCCCCCGTCGCCGTAGGCGACCTTTTAGCCAATACTCGCCGCGGGCTAGAAATGCATCAGCAACGCCTAGTCCCGTCCGACACCCGGCTACCTCCTCCATCACCGGTCGCCCTCGACGCTATCCTAGTAGCCGACACACTCCGCGACAACCTAACATGGACTCCGGCCCCCCTAACGTCAGTCACACGTTTTCGTGCTTTGCTCGCGGTTTGCTCGCGTCAATTACATTTTTTTCTGTCGCGAAGAAACATGCACCCACTGCCTTACCGGTGACCTTACACTCTATGGACCCTCCCAACAAATATGCTTGTTCGTGCGCAAGTCCAAAGGAGACCAACGCTGCGACATTCGCGACAAACTCGTACTGGCCGTTCCAATTCCCACAAACCTCATGTTAGCGGACGTGCTGGACTACTACCTCATCCATCGTACAACCTTTTGCGTGACCTACTATAAACGCCCTCCCCCTGCCGCTATTTGGAGCGTCTCACCTTTGAAACCCTCCGCAGAGTGGCAGGCCGCCGCAACAATTTCGTCGTGGCTCGCCCTCGCCCTCGCGCTCAGCGCGATTAACACCACCGCGCCAACCGGCTTCAAGTGGACATCGCACAACCTCCGGAAAGGGGCAGCTTCCGCCGCTAGATGCATCGGCGCCCCCCTCCCCGTCATCAAATCCATGGGTGGCTGGGCCAAGAACAGCTCCGTGACCGAAGGCAAATACATCGACCCCACCATGACCCTATCACGTGTTGCTTGGCGTTTCTTTGGTTGGCTCACGCCGTCTACCCAGTAACACTAAGATTAGGCCATGCAAGCCTTGGGCTTTAGGTTAATGGCAAAGCGTGCCTCATGGTAAATGGTCAGATTGTTTTAAATCTAGAGGTTTGCATATCCAACGCCCATTTGTACGGGACAGTGACCCTAGCAGTTAACATTACCGTTAGTCATGGCGCGTCGCACCTACAAGACAACAACCTTGTCCTCGCAATTAGACGCAACCAACGACCAGATGACTTCCCCAACGGTCAGCTCTAGCTAGCCCTCGCCTCACAAGCCGGAACTAGCTACGAGCATGGCACTCTCTGCTTTCGCGCTCAGCCAATCTTGGCTTCGCGCGAACCCACCCACCCAACCCTTAATACGCGCTAATCGATTCGCCCAAAGTCCAGCCTCTGCGTGTCCCTTGATCAAATTATAAAACAACTGAAAACTTTGGCAAAGCGTGCCCAAGAGTAAATCGCATTATTATTATGCCGTACGGGTACCTGTACCTGTAGCTTCTACAAACAGTACGATCAGCAAGCAGTATGTCTGACACTAAAATAAGCTTGTATTCAGGTTCGTAGCTTTAGGTTTAGCTATCTAGGTTATGATGACGCGCTACGCCAGGTCATCAGGTCGGTTCCAACGTGAGCAGCGTCCTTGTACTACTTTACGGTACAGTGGTACGTGATGGGGTTTCTTTCCTGCGCGCAGCTTCCCGGCACCTTGATAGCCTGCCACCTTGATTTTGAGCGTTTGCGCCAATCGGCAAGCAAAAACTGACAAGGACATTGCTCCACGCCGCGCAGAGGCATTCCCACGACACCCAACCACTATAACTTTGTCGTGGAACCCAATTCGCCGGGACATATACCCGTGAGTTGAGAAGTTACAACAGGTACTATGGTGTCCAAGATGCTGGCGGCGGTTGCCCTACTGCTGCTGGCTGCTACTCCCATGGGCGTGTCAGCTGAGGGTTGCCACGAAGGCCGTTACCACGACCTCGTTAGCCTGGAGACTGCGCGGCTAGCCCCACTTGAGGCCTTCACCACGTATGAACCCTTCGTTGTCGCTCTACATAGTAGACATTTCCGAGTATCATCACCTCTTATTAATCTTACCTTGGCGCCAGCCCTCTCAGGCGAAGGTGCTACATTTAGGTCTCTCGTGTCGGGTTTCCGCCGCAGACTTCTTTCTCTGATCGATCATCACAGACACTGCCCCACTCTTTCCCGGCTTAGATCTGGGACACTGCTGAGTTTCACTTTAGGGTGTGGCATCAAATTTGCCGTTGATAAACCCCACTGCTGTGTTGCGTGAGTTTTAGAGTTTGTCCTCCTGCATTTGCCTCACTTTGTTTGATCAAACCCTTTCGACAGCTTATGTGCTATTTCGCTCTGGTGGGTTTCCCGCGCTCTTGGAGGATTCGTTACTCCGTAGTCGATATGTTCCACTTCGCACTCTGAGGTAACATTCTGTCGTTGGCTGCTTTCCGTGCAAATTATCATATTGACGTGCAACATGCGTACGTCCGGCTCTCTTCAACGCGGACACCCCCCCCCCCCCCCCCCCCCCCCCCCAAACTCTTGCCACGATTCACAGTTTAGCCTCGCACTACCGCGGCCTATCTTAATAACGTGGCCTATCCCGGAGAATCCTTGTCAGTTATCCCGATGTGCTAATGCTGGATTGTTGTACTGAACATTGTATGACTGCTTGTGCAGCTGGGCGACCCACCACGCCAAGGAGTACCTGCAGGATGCCGTGGAGTTTGCTCGTCGCTTCGAGATCTTCAAGGACAACATGGCGTACGTAGTAGAGTACAATGCGCAGCACACCAGCCACTGGCTGCACCTGAACGCCTTCGCTGACCTCAGCATTTCGGAGTATCGGAAGCACTACTTGGGTCTGTCGGTGACCGAGGAGTCGCTCGCTGCTCGTGCCGAGCGCAGTAGCAACAGCGAGTTCGTGCACGCCGACGTGGAGGCAGCCGGGTCTGTCGACTGGCGCTCTTCAGGGGCAGTGAGCGAGGTGAAGAACCAAGGACAATGCGGATCTTGCTGGGCTTTCTCTACTACCGGGTCCATCGAGGGTGCTAACCAAATCATGACTGGTAAGATGATCTCCCTGAGCGAGCAGGAGCTCGTGGACTGCGACCCCAGTGACAACGGCTGCCAGGGCGGCCTCATGGACAATGCGTTCCAATACATTATCCGTAATGGCGGTCTCGACACTGAGTCTGACTACCCTTACCATGCCACTGCTGGCAGCTGCAACGGGGCTAAAAAGAATCGCCACATCGTCAGCATCGACAGCTTCCAGGATGTTCCTGCAAACAGCGAGGGCGCGCTCATGAAGGCGGTGACAAAGCAGCCGGTGAGCGTCGCCATCCAGGCCAATGAGCGTGCGTTTCAGCTTTACGGAGGCGGCGTCCTGGACGCGCCCTGCGGCACTCAGCTCGACCACGGCGTGCTGGCTGTGGGCTATGACTCGGGCGAGGGCTACTGGATCGTGAAGAACTCTTGGGGTGACTGGTGGGGCGAGAAGGGATACATTCGTTTGGCGTTTGGCAAGAATGGCGGTGCGGGGCAGTGCGGTATCTGCACCATGGCTTCCTTCCCGATCAAGACCAACCCGAACCCTCCCCCCGCCCCCCCTGGCCCCCCTCCCTCCCCTACCCCCGAGCCCCCCGGCCCCAAGAACTGCGACCAGATGGGCACCTTCCAGTGCGAGCAGGACCAGACCTGCTGCTGCGAGTTTGAGATCAGCGGCTACTGCCTCATGTACGCGTGCTGCCCCTACCCCGAGGCCACATGCTGCGATGACCACAAGAGCTGCTGCCCCAGCGACCACCCCATCTGTGACACCGATGCCGGACAATGCAAGGCCGCTGGCGATGCGCTGGATTGGGTGGAGATGGGACGCAAGCAGGCGCCCGTGAAGAAGCCCGAGTTCCTGAACCGCACCTCTCGCAAGCAGGGCACCATCCAGGACGTCATCATGGCGTAGATCGCGTGATGGGGCTGAAGGAGGGCATACCAAGGAAGGGCGCATGCGAATGGTGATGGGCTAATTCTGCTTTTTACCTGTGTACTATGAATGTTAGGTGTGTACGATTGAGGGGAATGCATTTACATGATCGCATGTAACAGTATGCTATAGCTGTCCTGTTGTTTGCACCACCGCAACGTGGCCATCCGCCCTACTGATGAACATCTGATTTGTTTTAGTCGAAAGGGGGGGGGTTGCAGTTGCGTTTCATATGCAAGGGTTCGAGCCAGTCGACACGAGCAATTTATAGAGCCGTGCAACGGGATTACTCGCGATAAGCGAGGCGCAGAAGTCGAGGTAGATGAATAGCTACTGTCGGAGCAAGGTTGGACATATAATAGAAGGTCGGGCAAGGGGTGGGAGCGATTATAAGATATGACTTAAAGAGCCACAACCCTGACTATTGATAGTTATGCCATCTTGATGTGTACCAAGTTATTCACAGTTTGGTAGGGGTAAAGGCACCCGAAATTAATTGGGACTCGAGGTGAATCTGCGTACAGGGCACATGCCAAAGTCGAGGAAGATACTATCGAATATAACCCGTGTTCGAGCGAGCGTAGCAAATGAGTGGCTGAGTCGGTGGGCTCTTCACGGCACTCGAGGACAAATGCCTCGACGTAAGTATGCATGCAACAACATGTTAGTCGCATGCATCAAACTAGTTCCACTAGACAAGAGGAGGGGGCAAGCCAAAAGGGAGTTCCACATGTAACAATGGAGATGCCACGGGAGGCAAGCCAAAAGACAAGGGGAACGCACCCGACACGGAAACCAGGCACGAAAGGCAACAAGCCCAAATTAGCCCCGCCCAGAAGCATATGAAGGCCGAAGTCGACCGCGAGATTCGTGGCTTACGGGGTGAACCGCTTGGCCGATTTGTGCTAACCCAACCGCCTTCATGCGTCATTGCGTGCGGCGAAGTTTGAAAGATTGGGAGAACATCAGCGAGACCAAGGAAGTCATCCAACGGCAATGGATCATGGATGAGGTTTCTATCCCTTTTCGACACAACCGCCCCCTCCCCCCCCCCCCCCCCCCCCCCCAAACCAAGGCGTTTCAACTAAGGAATAAGTTTCATTATTGGACGGAACACTACTAAACTACCGGAGGAGCTACTCTCCTTTGTCGGCGGGGAAATGGCAGGATTCGTTAAAACATGAGCGTCGGAACACTTGCAAATGGCATATTCATTTGGCCGTTAAACCTTTGTTCGCCACCTACGGATAGCGAAACCCCTAGCTAGCAAAGACGTCCCTACATGGGAAGAAAGCGGTGGAGCGGCAGGCGTTTAGAACCTTTCAGCCAATTTCATGTTTTATTACAATCTTCTGTTAAACACTAACAGTCGGACATCTTCAATCCCTCTCCATCTAAACTTCCACATGCAGCAACAACAACACGCAATAACATATTGTGTCAACACTTAGCTCTTAGTAAGCAAATTGCCACACTGTTTTCGGAGCACTTTATTTTCATACGTCTTCGCTATTGATTGACTTGCTCGACGTTCTGCTTTGGTTCGACATGGCTTCGACATGGTTCGTTCGTTTGGTTCGACACGGCTTCCGGTGGTCATGGACATTGCGGTGCTGTCGTAGTGCATGTCGGACGAGCTTCCAAAGCCTCAAACATAAAACTCGTGTTATAGTGTAAACCCCGTATTCCTTTAACTTAGTTACATGCAAGTTCGATTTTGTCTAATGAAGAGCATGTCGACGCGGCCATTCGTGAGTTGTTTTAGGAATCTGACCAAACCATGCCGACGGAGTTTGTCACCGGCGGAGTGGGTAGGTTCTGGGGGCTAGGCGGGTGTAGATCGGCGGGGGGTGTCGTATGGTGATATATCCGCTGCCGCGGGGGGAGGAGAAACTAAGAGGGCAAGACTGACAAGAGAGTCACGGAATCCGAGACACGGAAAAATGAAGCAATAATGTTATCAGTAAAACGTGTATGAAGTAAGGTCAACAACAAAAACGAAAATAATAAGGCGAGCAAGAAGAGTTTAAGGCTTCGAAATAACTATATGTATTTAATTTGATCGCGTCTAGCCCGGTGGTGCCCTCTGCGAAAGCGAACTCCGATGTATATAGGGCTAGGGCGTCGATGTTGTCGAGCAGTTGCGCGGCTATGGGAGTCCAGAGCTTGCTAAATATACCTCACGCCATGTGGGTGTCGGGGTTGGGCGGAAGGCCGGAAGGTGGGGTTTAAATCATGCTCATGGCAACGGCCAACGTGGTGAAGCTGCTAGAGCCGCCCGCGGGGATATCAACAATTCGTAGGCCGTTGCCTTGAAGGTAGGCAACAACATCCGCACCACCCTCTTGCGCACCACCTTGATGCAAGGCATCACGAAGATAGGAGCCTAGTACAATATTTTACACTTGCGCCTCGTGTGGCATACGGTTTACCGGCCGTAAATGGCGCTCTAATTTCGCCACACACAATATGTTCATTAATGGCAATGCCCCCTCCACTTCTGCACACCGTCGCCAAGGTCGCCACCTCGTGACTTCGTCTCCGGCCTTATTTCCCTTTGTGCCTCGGGCGCTCACCTTTTATCTTCCACCCAAGCTCGCCGTGTTACCGTTGCATGTCTTCATTGAGTGGCCGCTCCCGTTTCTCCAATGTCATTTCATCACTATGCTGGCCGCTCCCGCCCGCCGCACCTTGGACCATGGCCCCTCCAAAAAGTTATCACCCCTCCCCCCCCTGCCTCTGGTGGACTCCACCCCTTGGCTCCAGTCCCTTCCCCACCCCGAGCCGAGCCGCTGTATTCCCCCCTCCCCCGCCCACCTCCATATGATGGACTCTACTTACCTCATGGACAACCTTTACGCTAATATATTATGATGCCGCACTCCGCCGAGAGGCCGCTCTCCGATTCCCCCCCTCGCGCTGATGTTCCTCCCTCATGGTGCTCCGACAACCACCATGTCACTTGCATGTTGCAGCTCAAACTTGTCAGTACGCCCCGGGGGGTTTATGCGATTGCAAGACATGACCCCAATTCTGCTCTCCAAGACACCCTCGAATATGCGACGTCCCTTCCCTCAACGGACTCTCGTGTCGCCGGAGCTTTTTTAGCAATTCACCTCTTTGGTGGCCTCCTCCTCCGACAGTTTCTGGCGGCGGCCGGTGCTCGCATCTGCTCCCTTGTCCAACCTCTAGTCCGTCTTTGGTTCTCTACGTCCGGAGAGGACGGATTCACGGGCAATCACACCTTTCGACGTAATATTTGAGATGGAGGTGAGCTTGCGCGTGCGTGCCCGGAACTTCTGTGTCTAGACGCTCCGGCGGTCGGGGCCGGGGTGGGGGGTTCTCGTCGTCGCCGGGCCTAGCCCTGTTAGCACTAGCATCCCGTTGCATAGTGCTTATGTACAAGGTAGCTATTTGTCATTCTAGTACTTAGTGTTATGCTATTAGCGGTACTCTATTCCCTATTTGTGGCGGTCGGCCGGCCCTTGCCGGTGCCTTCGCCGGCCGCCATCTCTCTCCTCTCACTTCTCTAGTCACCACAGCCGGCCCCCTTGTGGGCCGGCACAACCTCGGTGTAACTATCCGTTCCCAACTCTAACAGGTTATGGGCCCTCCACCAAGTTACGCTATAGAAGAGCGTGTGTAAAGCGCTCGGCGCCACGCTAGTCCTACCTACTCCCACGTAAAAAAGAGTAGAGCGTGTGTAAAGCGCTCGGCGCCACGCTAGTAATTCATCGTCCCACCGACCCCACGCTTCGCTTTCGAGCTGGTTGTCCGCGACTGTGCTACCATCTCCCACGTAAAAAGGAGAAGAGCGTGTGTAAAGCGCCCAGCGCCACGTTCGCCCCACCTAGCTTTCTGTCTCACCTAGCCTTCAGCCTACCGATGCTCTCGACCGGATCTGGTTTTTAAGACCGACCCGCGAAAAGTCGGCCCGTGCGTACTTTAATTAGTACTGTTATTGTTTTTTCCCGAGGCAATGCCGCAACGCTCACCTTACTTAGCGAGGAGCTTAACTTTCCCACGGCGAAAAGGGGGAGTCAACACGAGCGCCCGTCTATGTTTTTTGCGTGCCTACACGCTCCTAACGGCCTTGTTGGCTGTGCTTCTTCCTCGCCGGTCGCTCTCATGCGTCGGCTAATTCCCCCGTGGACAGTTTTTTCCGCTACACGTCAGAATAGTACATTACGCAGTACATTTGGAACTGCTTCATATCGGCAACTCGCCGGTAGCGGCACGTTCTTGTGAGCGCATGTCGCTACACCTACCCGGCCGGAGACACACGCTACAAGCACTACACCTTCTACCAAGATGACACCTTCCTCAACGCAAGCTAGGACGACGTCAAGACCTCGGCTACCTTGAGGGGGGGTGTTAGCACTAGCATCCCGTTGCATAGTGCTTATGTACAAGGTAGCTATTTGTCATTCTAGTACTTAGTGTTATGCTATTAGCGGTACTCTATTCCCTATTTGTGGCGGTCGGCCGGCCCTTGCCGGCGCCTTCGCCGGCCGCCATCTCTCTCCTCTCACTTCTCTAGTCACCACAGCCGGCCCCCTTGTGGGCCGGCACAACCTCCGTGTAACTATCCGTTCCCAACTCTAACAGGTTATGGGCCCTCCACCAAGTTACGCTATAGAAGAGCGTGTGTAAAGCGCTCGGCGCCACGCTAGTCCTACCTACTCCCACGTAAAAAAGAGTAGAGCGTGTGTAAAGCGCTCGGCGCCACGCTAGTAATTCATCGTCCCACCGACCCCACGCTTCGCTTTCGAGCTGGTTGTCCGCGACTGTGCTACCATCTCCCACGTAAAAAGGAGAAGAGCGTGTGTAAAGCGCCCGGCGCCACGTTCGCCCCACCTAGCTTTCTGTCTCACCTAGCCTTCAGCCTACCGATGCTCTCGACCGGATATGGTTTTTAAGACCGACCCGCGAAAATTCGGCCCGTGCGTACTTTAATTAGTACTGTTATTGTTTTTTCCCGAGGCAATGCCGCAACGCTCACCTTACTTAGCGAGGAGCTTAACTTTCCCACGGCGAAAAGGGGGAGTCAACACGAGCGCCCGTCTATGTTTTTTGCGTGCCTACACGCTCCTAACGGCCTTGTTGGCTGTGCTTCTTCCTCGCCGGTCGCTCTCATGCGTCGGCTAATTCCCCCGTGGACAGTTTTTCCCGCTACACGTCAGAATAGTACATTACGCAGTACATTTGGAACTGCTTCATATCGGCAACTCGCCGGTAGCGGCACGTTCTTGTGAGCGCATGTCGCTACACCTACCCGGCCGGAGACACACGCTACAAGCACTACACCTTCTACCAAGATGACACCTTCCTCAACGCAAGCTAGGACGACGTCAAGACCTCGGCTACCTTGAGGGGGGGTGTTAGCACTAGCATCCCGTTGCATAGTGCTTATGTACAAGGTAGCTATTTGTCATTCTAGTACTTAGTGTTATGCTATTAGCGGTACTCTATTCCCTATTTGTGGCGGTCGGCCGGCCCTTGCCGGTGCCTTCGCCGGCCGCCATCTCTCTCCTCTCACTTCTCTAGTCACCACAGCCGGCCCCCTTGTGGGCCGGCACAACCTCCGTGTAACTATCCGTTCCCAACTCTAACAAGCCCACTCAACGGGAGCATCATCACCCACCGGCTCATCTCTCTTAAGGTGACCTCCTATGCCGTGCCTCCTTCCGTCGGGCCCGTGAGCTAGCGGAAGTTGGTTAGATGCGACGGGCCCGTATGACCTTGGACGGAGTCAGCTTCGGAATGGTGGAGGACGCGGGCGCGGCTCTGACGGCTCTTCAGCGGTTGCATCCTCCGCTCGGTACTCCCCACCCTGACTGTGATCTCCCCGACCCCTTGTCCCCCCCCCGGCGCGCCCACCCCTCACTTATCTAGATGACCGTGACAACCTCAAAATATGAGAGGAGTCTATGCTCCTTGTCTTGGGAAAAGCACCTCGCTTGTCAGCCCCCCACGTTGATGGTTGGCGATGGGAGCATGTCGGTGACTTGAATGTTCCGGCATAGCGTGAGTGGGTTAACCGCTACTCTATGGGAAAGATTCCCGAGGCTGCGGCTGACTTTCGGGCGAGTGCGACCGGTTGGCCCCTTCACAAGCAAACAAGGGTCGATCGGGACGCCATTCGCCTTCGGGGTGAAGATCCTAAAGTTCGGCTGCTTGGTGCCGGTAACGTCTTGTCGCGATTAGCTCATTGTCACGCCATTGCGCGGATAGCGACTGCTGCGGCCGACCACCTAGGTCATGTACAAAGATCGGTTTTCACCAAAAAATGAAATTGAAATTGTTCACAACGAGCCGGCAAACTGGACCGGAGGCCATCTATCGGGCCACTATACCTAGCCATACATGACTTATGAGCAAGTTGGGCCCGGGTCTCTTCGACCTGGTACACCTATCGACACACCTAGCTTCACGGTGTGTCGACGTTCCTCGGGAGTTTAAGAATTGTAAGCAATCACATCAGTAACAACGTTAAAATTTCTAAATTTTTCTAAAATTTCTAAAATTTTGTAATCAAGAAAATAGATCTAAAAGTAAATCCACTTGTCAAGAAATGCAAAACTAAACTGCTGCTCGACCTTCACGATGCACGGCCCGCTCCCACCGAACCGGGGTGCCGACCGGCCTAGGCCGGTCCGCGTTCGGGAGGGACGACGGGCCAGCCTAATCTAGCTCCCGCGTGACTTCGGTCTTGCCGAAGAAAGGAGGGAAACGGCTAGTAAAAAACCCTACTGGCGTGGTCGCTCGTCGATCCCGCCGTCGCAACCCGTACACCCCGCCCCAAGGTCGTTGCCGCGTCTACCGACGCGACGGTCCTCCTTGTCGAGGTCCCCCGTCACCTCGAGGGCATGTGGGGGGGACCGAGACACACAGACATAGAGAAAACTGGCGCTCCTGCTTCCACGCCTGAATTCCCCCGCTCATTTCCTCGATTTTTTTTCTCTGTCTGGTACCTGGGTACCTGTCAGATAGCCCGACATGCGCCCGTACTCTCCACCCTCTGATCGCGCGTCCACCGAGCAGCCTTTTTTGAGCGGGGGCCTCCGCGCCCACCCGGGCCCACACTCAAGAGTATGTAGGTCTATCAGGGTAGTGGGTGTCGAAGAGGGGGGGGCACGTCACCGTAGTCGGATCCGTCGGGCCGCGGGTGTACGGAAATAAGTCAAAACCCTCCGTACGGGGTTTTCCGGCGGCGCAGACCCGGAGGGTTGTCGTCGCCAGATCGTGTCGCTCCCTCCGTCGCGACCGGCCTCCTTGCCGCCCAAGTTTACTCCTCCCCCCGGGAGATGTAACTTGTCGACGTAGCGGTTCGCTAGTGAGCGCCCGGCCATGGTGCTGCTCCCCAACTAGCTCGACGCCGGGTACGGACATTAGCTTAGTTTCCGAAAAAGCCCTCCGTACAGGGCTTTCCGGCGGCGGCTTATCTTGAGGATTGCCACCACCTCACATTGCCGCTGCTCCTCCGCATGCGACCGACCTCCGGCTTGTGCCATGTCGTGCCTCACCCCCCGGGGAGTTTCGACTCGCACATGGCTGGTCGGTGGCTAGCGAACGCCCTTTCCTGGCGCTGCTTCCCGGCTTTCCACCTCTAGCTCCAACACCCGCGTCCCACCGCGGATCCGGCCGTACCCTCCTCGCCATGAAACGCTCCTAGATTTTTGGGGGTGCTTTTGACCAGTCGTCTGCCGCTCCGAGACAAGCACACTCATGCACCTCTCGCCGACCAGCCGCCTTACACCCAACCCCTTAAGCTCGTCAACTGTTCACGATGGGGTTATATAAGTTACACCAACATATTCCGCTTCTGCATTAAGGACCCTCATGTGGACGTCGCCGTCGCCGTAGACGCCGAAGGTACAGTGCCGCCTCGCCGCCCTCCCACATCCCGTACTCCCCCCCCCCCCCACCGCATCCCAAGATACTCCACATCCATCCATCCGCCTTTCTCCGCATAGACCTCTTTTTATAGTCGCTGCGCTCATCTAGCTCCCCCTCGAAGTAGGATTGTATTCAATAGTATCTTACCGCGAAAAAAACAATCGGAGGGGCCGAGCGGGAGATCTTGGTGCCGGTATTGCACATAAATCGTTTATTTCAAAAGCCATGTGTACATGGCGTACCTTGTACAAAAGCCCCATATACATGGCCCTTTGTACATGGATGATCCTGTGGATCGAGCTGTCGGCCCCCTACCGTGCCAGGCATGGCACGGCTACGGGGTTTCCAGCGCCCACCACGGGGAGGTGAGGGGATGCCGACCGGCCTGCGAGCGCACCCCCCTTAGGGGCCGCCGCCGCTGCGCCGCCGGCGGGCGCCCGGTTTTCACCAAAGCTTGTATCGAGCGAGCCATTCATACCACTCGTATTAATGGCCTACAAGCTATTCTTGATGGCAGCCTACTAAGCTTGGACATAGAAAACGCTCTTAACACCATTTCCCGCCGGAGTTTCCTTGCAGAGTTGTACAAGAATCCCTGCTTGCATCCTATTATCCCGTTGGTTGAGATGATATATTCATGTTATCGCACGGTGTATTATTTCGACCCCAACGATGCTTCGCCCCTGCACGGCACGGTTTAGTCTCGTACGGGTGTCCGGCAAGGGGATCCTCTGGGCCCGCTTTTGTTCAACTTGGCGATAAGCACCCCCTCCGGAATATTGGGGGACGGTGCAAGGATTCCGCGGCGATCCTAGCCTTTTCTGACGATGGAAAGTATTTGATAAAAACGCCTTTCGTCCCGACTGTGATAACGGTGGCTACGGAGGAATTGGGGAAAGTCTGCTCGAATGTTCAACCAATGAAATCTTCGTGCATGGTACCTCCGGATACGGCTCCTGAACTTGTTGAGGTGAAACGGGCGATGGTCCCCGTTGTTTCGGGTACTTATATCCTTGGAGCCCCTTTGGCGATGGACTTCTCGATGGCATATGGCTCTCCAACATCTCAAAATGAGAACTATGTTCATTCTTGATGGCTGCAAGACAACGTGGAGGCTCATCAACTCCTCTTGGACAAGATCGTTTGCTTTGCAGTATGTTGGACTTCGGAGGGACACACGCCGCTTTTCGCTTAATGATCACGTGTGCGGTACGCCGCTATGGGTTTTTGCCCCGCACCCTCCCCCCAAATATCTGCCGACCGTACATTGCTACTGCAGATAGGGCCGTTCGTACTTTCGGTTTACCGAATCTTGGGCGTTTCTAATGACGTACAAACACTCGATAAACTGAATTCTGCTAAGCGCCAGCTTTCTCTCCCTGCGGAGTTTGGGGGGCTTAATGCACCGTCCCTCGAGCTCGACGTCGAACTTGCTCACTATGCTTTATTCACTACGACCCTCGCCAACATGATTATTAATTACGAGTCCAAGTCGCTAGGTCATTTGCACGGTCTCATCCGATAGGAACGAGTGAATGTTGCCCCTTCTACTTAACCGTGGGCGGTCCAATTGCGCAATTCGCATGATTCGATCTCCACTTATCTACTATAGGCGGGTTTTCGGAATCGAATCTCGTGGTGTTGACCAACACACTAAACCAAAACCTTTCCGATTATGCGGGGCCCGATGGCGAGTCGGTGGTATCTCCGGTCAACAATGCGGTGGCGCCCGCTACCAAATTGACTTGCCTACAACTTCCGACTCCCGATGCTCTCACTCGCTTGGGAGATTCCGGGGGCCACATTCACCGGGGCATTTTGGGCATGCATTCTTCGTGCCCGTGCCTACCTTGACCTTTTGGCGTTTTGCACACCTTCCCCACCATACTATATGAGGGTGATCTCGGGTACGGGTCACGGGGATTTGGCTCTCTTTTTCGTTTCATATGAGTCCAGTTTCAAGGTGCCATCCGATTGCTATGTGATGGCAGCTCACCGCGTGCTTGGTTTCACTGCGGAGTGCGCTTTTGTTGAACCGTGCAGACACGTTAAGTATGGAAGGTATAACTAACGCAAATGTAGCTACAATCACATTTACACAATAGGACACTCACAAAGACAACCAACCCGAGGCGTGGTGTCGGGATAAAGCTGAGGTTTAGAAAACGAAGTCGACTTTCGACTTTTGGGCGGAACCGTTATCGTTCGCGTAGCGATGTGCTGACGTCGGCATGTTACGTAAACCCAGGTTTAGAAAATGAAATCGAAGTTTCATGGACACAGCCAGTATGAGTACCGGTATCCGTACATGTACCGTACCAGTACCCGTACGAATATATGTAGGAGTATCCAGCGCATCACCACCCGCGCGCGCACCCGGCGCGCGAATTCAAACATGACGAGCATCAGCTCGGCGGCGTTGCTGTTTTTCAAACTCGGCGGAACCCCCCGGAAGCAGTCAAACGTGCTGCCCAGCCGTCACGCACCCCCCTCGGCTTCGCAGCCGCAAACCGCTATCGTGTGCGAGTGCGTGTGCACGATGCGCCTCAACGTTGCCTCCGTGATTGCGCTGGTCGTATTTGCGGCGTTGTGCGATGGCGCCGCTGCAACTCACAACTTCGACCCCACCCACAAACGCAAACTTCTACTTCTCGTTGTCGTAGCTGCCATGGCTATGACACTGGCAGCGGCAGCCGTTGCGTCGCGCAAGGCGAGGCAGCACGCTGAGAACATTGCAGAGCCGCGTGGCCGGAAGCGTAAGGCCGAGATCGCACAACGCCAATACTATTGGAAGGAGGACGGTTTTGCTGGCCTCAACGCCATCAGAAATAAGCCCCCCAGCGCAGAACTAGGCAAGGTCATGCCATGGAAGCAATTCCTGAATCGCAAATACACGAGCTACCGCCGCCGACTTTTCCGTGAGACGTTTCGAGTCCCTCCTGAGGTGTTTTGGAAGATCCACGACATAGCTGTGGCTAGCGGCAAGTGGAAAGTCGGCAATGAGGAACTAGTGGGGCGGGGAGGCGGATCAGGACAACCCACCCTTTTGGCATACAAGGTATGCCGGCGCCTGCGCTGATGTGTGATGGCTATATCCTGCGTACTATGGCTGCTCCCTAGGTACATAGATATGCGTAGTGACCTCGTGTCATTGTGCTGCGCAACAGATAATGACGTTCTTGCGCATCCTGGCCATTGGCGGCTATATGGATGAAGGGCGCTTCGCCGGCGGCATCAGTAAAAGCACCATGAAAGTTTTCTTTCACAAATGGGCTGCATGGATGGAGGACACCTACGGCGGGGAGGTGCTCAAGTGGCCTCAGACACCTGAGGAGCTCGCTCACCTGGAAGCGCCGTTCCGCGGGCTGGGCTTCCCTGGCTGCATTGGCAGTATGGACGGCATCCATCTGGCTGTGGATACCCTTCCTATCGTGCACATTGGAGAGAATGTCGATAAGGAGGGCTATCCTACCGTTGTCTTCAATATGGTGTCCAGCCACAGCCACCGGGTGTTGTCGGTGGCGGGCCCTTTCCCGGGAGCATTCAATGACAAGACAACAGTCAAGAGGGATGACTTTGTGGACGCAGTGCGCAACCAGCGCCTATTTACCGACTGGAAATTTCAGATGTTTGTTGACGCCGGTGCGTCGGTGTGGATTAAGGGTGCCTGGATCATGTGTGATGCCGGTTATCTGTCATGGAGGGCCACCATATCCGTCTTCGACGGCATTTGCACCGGCGTGAGGGCCATTTGGAACTCACGCGTCGGCTCAGTCCGCAAAGACATCGAAGACACATTTGGTATTATCAAACAGCGGTTTAGAATCCTAAAGAAACCGCTATTGTATAGGCCAGCAAGCAAGATAGGGACTGTGTTTAGATGTTGTTGCATTCTGCACAACATGCTATTGGACCATGACGGCCTAGATGGCATTGGCCAGGAAGAGAGCCACTAGATAAAGAGCGATATTAGAAAAGCTGTAGCTGCTGCACGGGCCAGGGGGAGAAATTCCCATTTTACCTCAGACATCGATTACTCCTCCCTTGGCAGAGCCTTCCGGTCAAACGACAACTCAATTCATGCAGATCAAGTGCAACATGCGTGGTTGAAAGACGCACTTTGCAAACATTACATATCCCAGGCAGATGCGGGCCAGACACAATGGCTAAGGACAGCAGCCCATATTAGGACTGCGGAGTCTCAAGCATCAGACGGGACAGAGTTCAATGGCTAGATGTGATTTAACAAGGGGAATTTATTACATATGATATTATCGCCAGCGGCGCCGTCATCACTGGGTGTGGCGTCAAGGGGGGGGGGGGCATTTCCCCCAGAAAGTAGGCCTCCATATGATCCATGCACGTGGCCTTGCATGCAGCTCTTGCGGGGTCATCCCCACACAGTTCCACCATTTTTGTGAGTTGTTGGAAGCGCACAGGGTCAATAACCGGCGCTCCGGCTGGTGTAAGTCATGCAGCTGGTGGGGGTGCTTCTGGCTGCAAGACAGACTTCACCAGCGAATTCAACACCTCAAGGGTGCTGCCTATCTTTTCTTCAAATGTTACAGCCGCATTGGCCTCATTGGTAGCCACGGCCTTCTCCTGCTTGGCTGCGTCGCGGGCATCCTGCCTGGAGGCCGGGTCTCCATCTTGTGGATCTGGATCAGTTCGCTCTGGGTTCAAAGCAAAGGGGGTTGTCTCCAAATCAATATACTCAGCGTGGGAGCGATCCCTCCCCTTGCCAAACAGCTCGCACACCTGCGTAGGTGTACAATAAACAAAAAATGAAATATGAGAACAAATATGTGGAATGAAATAAAACACATAAATGTTGAAACAACATCGAAGGGAGGGGGCTGTTGTTGTCACAAGCAAGCCTGCGGACGTCCAACCCTTTGGCATTTCTCCGGATCTGAGGTGGGATTTGCCTCTTTGTATGCAAGGCGCCGCACATCGTCATGCACAGGACCCCATCCCGAATATCCAGATCTTGGTTGCCAAAGCCCATGCTGGTCCTTGACGAGGTCCTTGCGGCATGGACCCCCTTCTGCCGAGATACTGGTGGCTTGGTAGTAGTATCCAACCACAGCTTTCACGTCGGGCTTCACACCGCCTTTGTATCTGCACAACAAAAAATGAACATAAACATGATTTAGCTAACATGGACAACGTATTTAAAATGTGAAAATGAGCACTGTGTGTGTGTGTGTGTGTGTGTGTGTGTGTGTGTGTGTGTGTGTGTGTGTGTGTGCAAAGGGGGGGGACCTTTTGTATGCACTCTTCGCCCGACGCTCTGTGGAGAGCTCTGGAGAGCGGAAGTGAGTGTCTTGAAAATGGCGCTGCCAGTGACCGTGCTCGACCAGCCAGGCAACGGCTTGGGGATATTGCACGGCACCCTCTTGGCCAAGGAGCTTGTCCGACGCAGAGCTCTCCATCTTCCTGGATGCTTTCCATCCAGCCATGAAAGCGGCCACCTCCTCGATCGTACTCCAAGATGGGTTTGCCGGGTTACCATCGGCGGCTTTTCGCTTAGTGCCGCCGCGGCCCGCTCGCCCCCCCCCGCCGAGGCGCTCGCCCTCTGCCTCGGAGAGTGGCCCCGCCCCGCTGTGCGCCACCAGTGTGCACGCCCGCTACTTCGACGTCGCCATCAATGTCCCCCTCCGGAGGGTCGGCGTCGCGGCTGCCCTCGTCCTCGACCTCTTCCGCAGAACCATCGTCGGGGTCCTCAGAAGAATCGCCCATGTCCAGCTGGCGCGGATTGGGCTTCGGGCTGCTGGGCGGGCCGCCTAAAAGCAGCAACGCGACGGCAGGATCGGCGTGAGTGGCCGGCTTGTTGACCGAGCCCGCGCCGTATTCGGCCGCGGGAAACAAGCCAGATCCCTCGGTGCGCTGGGTGTTCTCGCCAGAGTCCGTGCCAGCCACGGCCTGGCTAGATGTGGACGGAATGGCGGCGCGGGGTGGGCCGGACGGAAAGAGGGCGGCCGCCCGCTGCTCGGCTGACATCGAGCTGAGCAGTGCCAGAAGCTCTTGCGGCAGAGGATTCTCCGGCACGTTCGCCCGGTCCATTCTAGCAAGCGAGGCCTGTAGACCCCTTCCATAGGTGGAGGCGTGGCTTGCGGATGTAGTCGCCTACTGGTGTTCGGGCGGTGCGGGTGGCCATGCTACCGGTCGCGCGCGCACACATGTCGTAATGTACAGCCACGACTTCGTTTTCGACTTTGTTTCGGACTTCGAAACGAAAACAAAGTCGCCCGACTTTGTTTTCATTTTGGGTTTGAAACAAAGTCCGAAACAAAGTCCGTGGTACGTTTTGGGGTTGACTTTGTTTTCTAAACCCCGTACGAGGGCGAATCGACTTTTAAAATGTACGGGTTATCGGAAATAAAAAGTCGACTTCATTTTCTAAACCTCAGCTTAAGGGAAGTGAGTTAGCTGTAGCGCCCAGCGACAACTATGTACCGAATCAAACAGAGTATCGGTATGTCCGATCTCGACATGTACTAATCACATCTAGAATAGCTTTGAGTAGCTATCTGCAACTAATAAGTAAAAGGTATGACTTACAACACTCCCCCTGAAGGTAGCTACGGGATGAAGCGTTGCATTGGATCCGCTCCTCCCAGGATTGCACTTCGGTGTCTTGTAAGTGCAGGTCCTTGTAGTGGTTTGGTGAACATGTCACCCACCATTTGGTCAGTGGGGAGATGCCTTAACTTGATTGTCCTTTGTTCTA
>JAPMLY010000394.1:0-30000 GCA_026401115.1 Tetraselmis chui | reverse complement strand
GGATTCCTACGCTGGCGCAACTACGCTGTTTATATGTAGGCAAGTAAAATCGACAGCCACGGGTATCAGAGAAAGCAGGAGGGGAAGGAAACGGAAGGGCAAGAGTAACAAGCGGATCACGGAATCCAATAAAGCACGGCAAAAGGAAAGCACTACATTGTGCACCAACAAACCTAGCAGATTTAGGTGAGGAAACTCTGAGTTAAACTTAGCCACCATCCGCGAAGGATGAGATCCTAACGTAAACTCCTAAGGCCACGCCGAGAATGCAACACGGGTATCATAGATTCAACTATTACGGGTATTATCACCCCTGTGCCAAAAAGACTATGTTCTCATCCCCATACAGCAGGGCGTCATTTTTGTAGGGTGCGTATAAAACCGCGTTTTTCCTGCGCTGTAGGGCCACCCGCCGCGTCGCGATGCCTACGTGCTCGACCGAGGCCGCTCATTGACTTGGAGAATTACTGACGACACTTGAAATGAGAGTCCCAGGAGATACAAATAAAACGCTCGTTGTCGCTTATCATACGCAGGGGTCCATTCGCCGTAGCGACTAGTTAATATGTTTTGGGTCTTCGTGGACAGGCTTACCTGTTCCAGAGTATATTTATAGGAATATATATAGTGAGTGACAATTCATAGTAGACACTTCTCGTTTCTTGTTTCAACTACCGAGCTATCGATACTACGGCGGCATGGCGGATAGGCATCCGAAAACAGCGGGGCGGATACGGCCAGCTGTCGTGCAAGTGGAGGAGGAGCAGATGCTGTTGATGCAGCGTAGTATGCCGGAGGAGTTGATGTCTCGACTAGCTTACGAAGCAGCCAACGAGCTGATAACATGCGCGGACGGTTCATGTAGACCAGAAGACGGCTGCAGTACGGGAATGGCTGAGAGGCACGGCTCATCACCAAGTAAGCTCCCACTGGCGGGCCGCAAGCGCGACAGCGAGACGGAATGGACGCCGTGGAATGGGCCCCCACCGCCGCACCGTCGTAACCCGCGCTTCGATGACCCTACTGATACTTGGAGCAGCCGTGGCGTTCGACGAAATGGTGGGACGAAGCGTCAGTACGGACAGAGCACCGGCGACGGCTTTATTGAAGACACCGCCGTCGACGATGGACGCAAGCCCGCCGGGCCACCAACCGACGCGGGGTTAGGGCGCGAAGCGTTCGGCGAGATTGTGTTTGCGAGCCCCGGCGATCTGGCGCAGGGGTTGGGTCGCCAGCGGGTGGAGAACCCTTTCGCTGCGTCGTTACTAGCCGCGGTGGACTGTCGGCAACCCGCTGCACTCAGCGCGCAGGCGGGGGTGGAGGGACCGCCGCGCTTGAACTCCCGTCGCGACGCCATCGCACACCAGTTGCTGGACCGCTATCTGGCGGGACGGGAGGCAGGGACCCAAGGGGAGCGGGGGGGCGGTACCCTGACACAGAAGGAGGAGGTACGTCCGTTGCGCCAATACTAAACCATGACATCAACTTTCATTAACGACATTTCTTATATTCCATCAACGACCCCCGTCCTTCCATATTTTTTCCATTCACTGGGCCCTCTGGTGTACCCTTCTCCCTTGACCTGCACTGCTCAGCGAGTGTCGCGTGAATTAGGTCCTTCATGACTGGGTGTGATGCAAAGTGAATCGTCACTTGGGTTATACTGTTGCATGGTTGCTTTTCCGCATAACCTCATCCCGTCATTGCAAAGCAGCCTAGCCTTACTGCAACAACAGCTGATGCGTGCCTTTGTTGCTGCAGCGGAGGGGAGAGGAGGGAGTGGCGTTCGAGGGAGGTGGGGTGGCAGAGGAGGAGGAGCGGGCGCCCGTCCCACTTCGCCGCAAGTCGCGTCATCACAGTCTTGAGGCGGAGATGCTAAAGGCGCAGTGGCCTCAGGCCGATGCGCTGTTCGACCTGTCACCCTTTCAGGAGGTTCCACGCGTCCCTGGGCTACGCACGGCTGCGGAGCGAGCCAGCAGTCGCCCACTGTCAGCGCGCGTCACGGGGAAAGGGCAGCTGGAGCCGAAGAGTAGCAACTCAGCGGACCAAGCGGCAGCCAATGCGTTCACGCTCTTCCTGCATGGGAGGTCTGGGGGGGCGACAGCGGACAGTGGGAGCAGCCCAGAAGATAGGGAGGGGAGTGTGGTGAAGCGCCTGCAGGCACGGGTGGCACAGCTGGAGGCGCAGAACTTAGCGGAGGTGGAGCGGGCTAAAGCTGCGGCTGCTCGCGCGGCGCACCTTGAGGACAAACTTGGAAAGGCTAAGCAGCAGGTGCAGAGCTGGCGCAAGCTGTACCTCGAGGAGGTCCACGCCAACAAGCAGCGTAGATGACCGCTGACCTAGGGTCGTAAGGACAGCCTGCAAAGCATCGGTTCTCGCAATGTGAATAATGTTGCGCGGGCACAGTAACCTTTGGAATATAATAATTGCCACCATCTCCAAACTGTATCACACACACACACACACACACACACACACACACACACACACACACACACCTTAACGTTATCAAGTGCAATCTCTCCAGACTGTCAGAAATGAATTGAATTTCCGCAGCGCCCGGACATACGGATGTGCGTTGCCGTCATTCTCAACTTTATATAGTTTCTAACTAAGACACGACCACCGCACTAATTGTGATAGGAAGAGAATAAATGAAAATTACATGGCGAGAGTGTCTCCGGAATGTCCCACGCCCTTATTTCTCAACTGGTTTAGGGGTATCTACCACACACCCTAACAAGCTGCTTTCGGATGTGAAGCCCTACCCGCCCCTTCCCTCCTGCCGCTGCTAAAGGAACCTCTTTACCGCTCGCGGCCCTCAGGCTCGTCCGCTTTGGCTGGGTCAGGCCGCAGAGAGCGCAGGAAGCGTTTGGTATACCAGCCGCAACGCCCCGAGCTCGCCTGCAGACCCAACAGGAGTAATAGCAACAGCACCACACCGCCCGCTCCTAATACAGCCCACTTAGTTCCAGGTAGAAGGCCCAAGGATTCACCAGCCCCGCCCTCAGCTCGCGCCTGAGGCAATAGACCAGCGTCCACAGAGCGCCCACTTGCGGCACTGACCACACCCATATCGTTATGATCGCCACTGTCAGCTGAATGCTGAAGCACAGCGGCAGAACGGTCCCGCAGTACAGAGCTGCTGCTCGTCCGCTGCTGCTGATGCTCAGGTTGAGGTCGTGCCCCTCTGCCTTCCATACTACCGGAGCGAGGAGCGGCACCAACTGCCTGACGAGCCACTCCGTGTCGTTCTTGCTGCTGCTGATGATGAGGTGCAACACTACCAGATGCCATAGACTGCACGCCCGCCATCTATACAGCCGACACACCGCAAGTGGCTTTTTAGGTAGAAAGAGAATGCCTGCAGACAAACCCAGTCAAGCGAAGGAAAATTGTGGTCCGCAAAAGGTACCACCAAAGCCTAGAAAGGTCTGAGGCGAACCTTGTTGGAGGTAGGCGCTTCACCCAAGATGCGGTGCGCATCGGGATCCACCTAAAAAGGCAGGCATGATCAGCACATTGCACAAGCTTGGTAATGTCGAGCTTTACACCACATCGAAAGCTAGGTCATGGGGACTTGGTGCGAAAGGACGCGGGGCGTACCAGTGGTGTCAGGGGGATCCCACTCTGCTCCATAAACAGACGGGTAGTGGGGTGGCTGGGAAGGAGTGCTATAAGATAAAGGAAGCCAGGAGTCCAAGCGTTCACCACCGACTGGGAACGACAACAACCATTTGATTAGAAACACCCAATTCCTGTATTACCATGATGCCAACATGGGGGCTTCTAAACTAGTGATTGTTGGCCATGCTGTGCATGCAGCTGTGTGTGTGTGTGTGTGTGTGTGTGTGTGTGTGTGTGTGTGTGTGTGTGTGTGAAGGAGTGAAGGTACCTCGAGGTGCTCTCTGGTGAGTGGGTTGAACATGCGGAAGCAGTCCATGTAGTGGGCCTTCATGTCGCCATATATCTCCCAGGTGAATGAAAGCGGAACAGCTTCCTGCAGGTGATTGAGCCCGTTAAAAGCGCGAACAGCAAATTAGCTGTCCCAAATCTCATACACACCAGGTCACCCATCCTGACAGCCCAAGTTGTTGCAAGGACACCCCCCCCTTTTTGCGCCCATCTCCCCCTCCCCCCCCCCCGCATCCGCACAGACAAACACACACACACACACATACACACGCACCTTTAGAAACATGTGGTCAGTGGCGGTTCCATGTGCGAGATAGCCGACTGACTTGCCGCCGCTGCCCACCGCACAGCGGTTGCCGCAGATGAGACTGTTAAGATGCTTTAGCATCCCTAGCTGCGCCAGCCCTGCGGCTCCTGCAGGGATTGTCGCCTGTGTAGCGTCATCATCAGCACCGCCATTGTGGAATGAGTGACGAGGGCAAGTCACAGTAAGCTAATGTCTATGTTTCCACTGAAAGAGGAAGGAATAAGGAACGTGGAGGACCTGGTGGTCGAAGGGCATGAAGAGCGCTTCCATGCCCGAGTGAACGTTGACCCAAGCGTGCGGCTTCCACTCACGCACAATGCCGTTCACGATCTGCACTTCTGGCTCGCTCAGAGGATATTCGCCCGGGTACTCTTCCTGTGATATCACACTGCCCCGTATGAGCAAACCGAAAGTGCGTGCGCTTCTGTTTACACACCATAGTGTGCGGATGCACTGCGGAGAGAGAGAGAGAGAGAGAGAGAGAGAGAGAGAGAGAGAGAGAGGAGGGGGGGGGGGGGGGGGGGGGGGGGTGGGGGGGGGGGGGAGGGGGAGAGAGAGAGAGAGAAAGAGAGTGCATCAGTGTGTGTGTGTGTGTGTGTGTGTGTGTGTGTGTGTGTGTGTTCATCACAGTGTGTGTGTGTGTGTGTGTGTGTGTGCATCACAATATGTATGTGTATGTGTATGTGTGCATTGCACCCCAGGTATATGCGTGAGTAGTGTAAGAGGGAGGCTGGCAGAGAGAGAGAGAGAGAAAGAGAGTGCATCAGTGTGTGTGTGTGTGTGTGTGTGTGTGTGTGTGTGTGTTCATCACAGTGTGTGTGTGTGTGTGCATCACAGTATGTATGTGTATGTGTATGTGTGCATTGCACCCCAGGTATATACGTGAGTAGTGTAAGAGGGAGGCTGGCAGATTTGGATTTGATGCCTTCCTGAAGTATGATAATGAGAGCCTAAGGTGTCGTTTGATTGATCCACTCACAGTATTGATCATATGCATAAGATCGCAACCCCGTATGATGCTTCGCTTCACTGGCGAGTTGCAATAGGCGAGACGAGTATGTTAGCGGGAAAGAGTGAGGGGTGTTGAGCACCCTGGGGTCGTAGTCCCGTTCCTTCACGCCCCAGTGGACCACATAGTTGCGGTTAGGGTCCACGCCGCGCCCGTTTTTCCGCTCACACAGGTCCCCTGCCTCCACTTTATCTCGGCCGCGAGTGTTCTCCATAGGCAGAATCTACAAGCACGCGACGACGGGCGCAATTTTCTGTCGTGTCCGAAACTGTTGGCTTAGCGAGGTTTCACAGTGACTTGGGGGGTGTACTTACGACGAACACGACGTGCGGGAGGAGCTCTAGGACGCGGTGAGAGTAGGCGCCCGTGACGCGCGCTACTTCGTCCAAGTCACCCAGAGTACGCAGCAGTTGCAGCCCAGTCTCACTCGACACCAACTCCCTAGCGTGTTCCCCGAAATCGATCAGAATGCGCAGCTTCCGTGAATGGTCAGTTGTGTGGCCCCCGATCTCCACAGTCACCATCTGCATATCTACCGCATACCCCTTATCCTCGCTGTGCCGCACCTCCAACTGTATACGACGGACCGGCACGCCACGTTACGAGTGTTTCCGTCAACCTCGACTGTGTCGTCGAGGACCTCGAGCCCGTTCCCGACATAGCAGCAAAATTATGCGCCAAATCCCACACAGCCAGGACTTACCTTCATGATATCGGGGTGCTGATTCACTATCTGTTCCACCTCCAGCTGCAGAGATTCCCTTTCGTAAGCAGCCACGTATTATGTATGAGACGTTGACGAGGGTGGAGACCGGGTCAGACAAAAACCGAGACACGACACTGATGTCCTTGCGCGCACCTATTGTGGTAGACGCTGTAATCAGGCTTGGCCCAGATGCCAGGGTGCATGACAGGGCGTGCATACGCTACAGTCACAAGCGCAAAAAGTAACAACCAGCGCGCCACGCCGGCTGGGGGTGCCGCTGATGTCTCCATAGATGCGACCGCCTTTCAAACCGATGTAACCTGCGCCCGCAGCAGGGCCACCCTGCGGCCTCGCGGCGCTGTGTAAAGACCTTCAAAACTCCTAAAGCATACGGACGCCCTGTTTTTGGCAGTTCCTGTCATATGCGGTAACGTGAAACGACGTCGTCTGCCCCGGGCCAGTGCTAGCGATATTCCTTACTGGGCTTAGCTAGCTCCGCGGTTTCGGCGCTATCTGGCTGACCGAGTTACCGAAGCGTGCGGCGGAAGTGCGGATCGACTTCCGCCGTATCTGCACATGAATCCGAAAATTCAAATTGCGTGTGAGCATTAAATCAACCATTAATGCTATTATTTCAAAATATACAATTATATCGAATCTTCTAGCTAGGCTATGGAGTCAAGTTCAATAATAAACATGCTGAAATAAAGCGCTCGAATGCATCAGCGATAATTTGCTTACAAATCTGCTTGGATATTCGTCGATATTCGTCACTGCTCACTGC
This sequence comes from Tetraselmis chui, assembly GCA_026401115.1. Taxonomy (NCBI): domain Eukaryota; kingdom Viridiplantae; phylum Chlorophyta; class Chlorodendrophyceae; order Chlorodendrales; family Chlorodendraceae; genus Tetraselmis; species Tetraselmis chui. The sequence goes on along the minus strand of JAPMLY010000394.1, from coordinate 23,279 downwards.
ATCTGCTGTCGATCTCTCCTCCACGCAGGAAGGCGTGCGCGGTACCTTTCGATTCTCAAAGAGACAGGGAGACCCGCCTCCGCAGGGCGAATGCAGTAGACTAGTAGTTGTTAAAGATCACTTACTTTACAGTGGACGAAACGCCTTGGAGCAGGGCCTTGCTTTTCCTCCGTTGTCGTATTTTATTGGACCTCCCAAAATTCGAACGATTGCGGCGCGATGGCAGACGACAAAAAGGAGCCCGAGCCCGAAACGGCCCCCGCAGAGGCTGAGACGCTCGAAATGCAGGTATATTGACGTGGGATACTACATTAGCACGAGCACACTGTGGGAGGCGAAGGATTATATGCTGGAAATGGGTCAGAACGCAGGCCAGCAGGACGAGTTACGACTGAGTGCTGACCCTGTTGGCTCGCGCCGCAACTACCTCACAACAGAAAGGGCCGTCTGGGAAGGGGAAACGCGTTATGGCCACTGGCGGCAACGTGCCTGGCGTGGATGGAGGTGAAGAGCAGAATGAAGAGGCGGGCACCTTTCATGGCGAGCGGAAAGACCCCACACAGGTAGGCACGCTCACCAACTCATACTATCCCCCCTTTTCTCTTTCCTCTTCCTTGCAACACACATAAACATATTAACACACACACACACACACACACACACACACACAATCACCTTGTCTCTCTTCTTCATTTCCAAGCACAAGCACCTTAACGCTACACACACACACGCACACACACACACACACACACACACGCACACACACACACACACACACACACACACACACACACACACACACACACACACACACACACACACACACACACGCACACTCAATGCATCAAAATACACACCTAATAGTCAAAGTATACCATATTTCGCCCTGGCGTGGTGTATTGTGACTGCTGAGGGCAACATTTATGGGATCAGACAGTTATGCCAGCTGTGTCTCCCGCCCGAACCGCCGCACTCCTTTACTTCCCACTAGGTGAAACTCCCGCTGGATGTGGGCACCCGTGTGGACTGCCTTTGGCGGGACGGCAAGTACCACACCGTGCGCGTCATCGAGAAGCGGATACTCCCCAACTCGCAGGGGCATGAGTACTACGTGCACTACAACGGATGTAAGACGCTGGTGGATGTGGATGTCATTCTGTGGATGGGAAGGGGGTATTCTGTGTTGAACGAATGTAAAGGGCGTTCTTTGGATTGCAGTCAATCGGAGAATGGACGAATGGGTTGGGCTGCCGCAGATGGACCTGTCGACAGTTGATGACTCTATGTCAGAGGCCAACCTGGCCAAGAATAAAAACCTAAAGCGGAAGCACGACGAGGCACACTCTGACGATGTGCGGGCACTGCCGTCAGCCCACTCATTAGCAGCTGTGATTGTGATGGGGCGCTAGGTTGGCAGTGTTGGAGTTCAACGATGCCAATATGATGTCATGACTGATGCTGTGTGCGTAAATGTGTCCAGGAGGGGCACGCGGAATTTGACCCCAACGCGCTAAGAGAACACGAGGAGTTCACAAAGGTGAAGAACATCGAGACCATCGAGTTGGGTCGCCACGATATGGACACGTGGTACTTCTCGCCCTTCCCACAAGAGTATAACGACGTGAAGGTGATGCCTGTATTACTCTTTTCACCCACAATCCGCAGCTCGCTCACAGCTATTACTACTGTGTTTATTATAATAATTGACTGCCTTCGATTTCTGAGGATTCACACACACACACACACACACACACACACACACACACACACACACACACACACACACACACACACACACACACACAAACACACACACAAACACAAACACACACACAAACACACACTCAGGCGTTTTTGGGAGTCCATCTGATGTTCTTTTTCCACATCTATTCCGTAGAAACTTTACTTTTGCGAGTTCACCCTCAACTTCTTCAAGGAGCGGGACGCCATGCTACGACACCTACGGAAGAACACCGTGCTGCACCCACCCGGTGACGAGATATACCGCCACGGTAAGGTCTCCATGTTTGAGGTGGACGGGCGCAAAGAGAAAATATACTGCCAAAACCTTTGCTACCTCGCCAAGCTCTTCCTCGACCACAAGACACTCTACTACGACGTGGACCTCTTTCTGTTCTACATCATGTGCGAGTGCGACGAGCGCGGCGCCCACATTGTGGGGTAATCTCCCAGCACCAACTCACAGACCACTCTCACCGAACTCGTGACGTGTTTGGGAAATGAGACGATCTAAGTCGTGGAATACTCTTTACTGTTAGCACATTCTATTGTGCATACGTGGCCATGCGGGGCGGACTGATCGTTTGCATATATCCTCATTGGCAGTTACTTTTCAAAGGAAAAGTGCTCTGAGGAGGGGTACAACCTGGCCTGCATCCTCACTCTCCCGGCCTACCAGCGCCGTGGCTACGGCAAATTCCTCATTGCTTTTTCTTACGAGCTCTCGAAAATCGAGCACAAGGTGTGTGTGCATGCGCAGTATCATCCCCTCTCCCCGCCACGGATGTCTGTCCTGTTTGCAGTATCGATGTCAAATCAGGTGCACTGGTGTGTGTGGAATTGGGTCCTTTGTGTTTACCAGAATCGAAATGAGTTGCACATCCTATCAGTTGAACGCTCGAAATGGGATAGAAATGGTAGTGGAATCTAGCTTGTGAATCATGCAAGCTGAGCGCCCTTCGCCGATGGGGCTGGTTGTAGGTGGGGACGCCAGAGCGGCCGCTGTCCGACCTGGGGCTGGTCAGCTACCGCGGGTACTGGACGCGAGAGCTGCTGCAGGTCATCCGCTCCCGCGATTCGAAAATTTCCATCAAGGAGCTCAGCGACATCACGGCCATCAAAACGGATGACATCATCTCCACGCTCAACCACCTCCAGCTGATCCAGTACCAAAAGGGGCAGCACGTCATCTTTGCCGCCCCAAAGCTACTCGAAAAGTGAGCCCCCCATCCCACAAAGCATTTCACTTGCATTCTGCAGTTGGTGGCATTTTCACTACCATTCTAAAACGGTGAACTCATCCATACGCACGCACGCACACACACACACACACACACACTCACACACACACACACACACACGCATACACACACGCATAGACGTGAATATTGTTGTAATCGTAAAATGTTTGTTACACAATGAGCAGTGTGTTTAGACTGCTAGCAGGATGTGTATGTTGACTCTATTTTGTCCGTTGGTGCCGGTGGCTAGACACTTGAAGGAGGCAGGCTCCGCCGGCGTTGTTGTCGACCCCAGCAAGATCATCTGGATGCCGTACAACGCAGAGCGGGACTACGCCACGTATCGCCCGCTGTGAAGAGAGCAGACAGTCGGCCGCGCCCCGGGTAGACTAACTACCAGCAGATCGTGCACCTGTAAACTCGCACTCATGGGGTTACGCATCCGTGTCTCGCTGCGGAAGAGGCTTGAGTTGCTTTGAATTTGGGCATTGGTATTTTCGAAACAACTACACTCGTTTATTTGTCGTTCGTCCGTAGAAGCTTTGTTATCTGCTGCCGGTCATAGCGCACTCGATGGTGTACATGCGGGCCATAGAGTTGAACCCTCGCGTGTCTCCGTTACGAAGCAAGTTCCCTATCGTGCCGCAAGCATGTAGTCAGTAGGTCATCGGCCATCAGTGAGCGGAAAAGGGGGGGGGGAGAGGTGAGGGAAGACGGGTCGTACCCGCGTCACAGTTCAGCGGGCTATCAGCCGCGGGCTCAGACATCAGAGCAATGATGGCCTGACAGACCGACTGCAGTGTCCATGCCGGGCTCCACGCGTTCTTAAGAATATCGAGGCAGATCTCCCCAGTCTGAAAAGGTCAGCCGAAACTGCTTAGGTTACAGCCACGGTGACGGGAAGAACAAGAAAAAGGGGTTGGCGAGGGTGCTTACCTTGAAATGCACGTTGGGGTGGAAGATCTTGGTCCTATAACGCATCTTCGGTGGGGCGAGAGGATACTGCTCTGGCACGTTTAGTATCAGCTCGAAAGTCCCGTTTTCGTAGGGTGTGTCCTGAGGCCCCTGTGTGTTCCACAATGGCAAAAGGTTTCAGAAAAATAGCTTGACCAAAAAATAGCAGACATGGTTTTGGAAGACAACGGACAACCTTGATCAGAGCCGTCCAGACGAAAATATTCGACTCATCCGGGGTTAGTCTTATCTCTTTCCTGAGAGTCGTTTCTCGTTGCAACTCCTTAAACTCCTATGGTCAGCCATATCGGTTAGAAAACCGGCACAATTAAAGGGTGACAGGCGGAAGCACGAACATAGTCCGTCCCTTGAAAGAGTCGCTGACGAGCTGCTGGCCCAAAACGATACAAACGAACGTACCTTGAAGAGGCGTGTACGGGCTGCCATACCGAGGTATACGGCACTCTCAGGGCGGCACTTCAGTGGGTATAAATATATTGCTGCTAGTGTCCTACTTTCGTGGCACAAACCAGCCTACGAGATCAACTGTCAGAACGCGCTAGCTTGCACCAGCGGGTAATTCGCGCTGGTGATGTGTTAATAATCGCGCGCGACACAACACTGCAGTGCGCGCTGTTCCGCGCGCGAGAGGTGCGGAGAGCGGATAGATGAGTTCCCCTCCGCCAAGTAGGGAAGCATGGCAGGAGAAAGACTTGCTTACATAACAATTTTGCTGAGGAATAAAACCCGATTACAAGACGGACTTCAGAAACATGGATGACGACAGGGATGAAGAAAGGGGCGGGGAGGGGAGTGGATGAGAAAAATAAAATAAACATTATCATGAAATTGATTTTTTTCTGCAGTAAGCACAGGTACGGGCAAAAAAAAAAAAAAAACATATAAAAAAAGGAATTGTCTATATCGATCCCGGGGATCTACATCCCCGGGATGGAGATCCCCCATGTACGGCACGTACGCCCTTGTGCATCCGACGTACGCGTACATGCATGCGATACATGAGCGACCGCTGGCCCGGCCGGTTCTAGTCAGCGCACGGCCCATCGCCTCTGTAGTAGGAGTCAACGCAGCAGATGCGCGCGCCCAGTCGCCTCGCGACGTTGCGTAGGTTGGCGTCTTGCATGTGTCCATCACAGATTTGCATAGATAGAGAAGCAACAAATGAGTGAAGCACCGTTGCTGCCGACGAAAGCATCTCCGCTCGCTCGCGGCATAGAGGCCGAGGCCGCCCGGACAACCCTTCTCCGTCCGTCAACGCCGAACCTGGCACCTTTCCGGACCTTTCCGGACCTACTTGACCTCTCCGGTGCCACCACGCTTGACATATGCCGGAAAGAGAACCAAGAGTGGGCCAAGGCTTGTGGTTTGCGAGCCTGAAGCGGCAGTTGCTGGAGCTCTTGTCCGAGGCTGGCATTGTTAGACCGGTGAGTGGTCCCCGCCCACCCACACAGACATATCCGCCCTTTCCTCTCTTTTTGTCTCGCACACACACACACACACACACACACACACACACACACACACACACCACGGCGTTCTTAAGTACCGCAAAAGCGTGCGCGCTAATTTTGGTCGGAAAACATGTACTAGCGACGTTTTCGACGCGGCACCAAACCGCCGTACGCCCTCGTTAACCTGTGGCCACCCTAGCCGCGATTGTGTAGCGCGAACACAGACATTGTCCTCCACAACCAGCAAACCTTCAACTCTTTCATAAACGCACTTGTTGCCGGTGGTGGGCGGTCAATTGGTGCTCAGGCGGCTACAGGCGGGTCGTTCTTGCAGCACGGAACGGTAAGCATGCTACCGTCTCACCACTCTCTTGTCAACCACCACCGCCTACTCCGGCTTGAATACTGGAGCATCCACTTGCCCTTCCAACCGGTAAACAAGATACAATAGTAGGAAAGAGTATTTTTTAGCTGACGTCCAAAGCGGATTTTTGTTTATCCTTTCCAATCGTTCTTTCTGTGCGCTCTGTTCTACAGGTGCAGATTGCGAAAAAACGCCGACGCGGATGAGCGGTGCGTTTTGTATGCCTTTGTGCGAAAATGCGTACACTGTGCCTTGTCGTCACCACTTACCGCCGCCGTTTTTCTTCGTCAAAGTGGCAGGTCAACCGCCGTAGATGGAGTAGCGACTGTTGGCAAGGGAGTTTTGACGTTTGCTGTGACTAAAACGCTTCAAAACGACAGTCGTGGTCGGCTTGGCCCGACGGGGACCTACAGCTATTGCAGTGACGGTGACGGGCTACCCAGTCACTACGTCTTCTAGGTTCGCATGGCCCATTCTGACTCACTATGCTGAGCCCAAAGGACATTTCAGGTGAGAAGCCTCAGTTAAAACGCCGCGATAACTCCCAGCAGGTTTTGGAGTGACGGAGATGTCGGACGCGCTGCGGTCCGTCCGTATAGGGCTGCGATTGTACAACACCAACCCCACCACCTAACACTTCACCACCATGACAGCACCAAAGCATATTAACATAGCTATGTAATAATCAAGTCTTATAACATTCTGCGCTTCCTTGCATACTCGGGCAGTTTCAACATGATTGCATCGGTCTTCTGATGGGGTATATGTGTGTGTGTGTGTGTTTGGGAACAATGGGCGCATCAGTGTGTGTGTGTGTGTGTGTGTTTGTTTGTGTGTGTTTGTGTGTGTGTGTGCGCGCATGTGTGTTGTGATTGGAGAACATTCCCACTTTGGCTGAGGGCGAGCTGGTCATCGTGCTGTGTTCTTGATGGTTACTGCCATACCATACCCTTGCCTTTTCAGCAGCCGCAGCACCGTCGTCACTAGATGCATAAATCACAACAACAATGGCAGTGCAAATGGACCATCTGTGGTGGCAATACAGCAGGAGCGAAATGTGCATCCCCATGTAGCGGGAATAGTGGTATGTGACGAGTACAGTCCTGCAACAGTACATTGCAGGACATTGTACAGGTACTCGTTACGGATATCAATTCGTGCTTTTCCACAGGACGGACGTATACTCGTGGGTACGTCGCTACTGCAATAATGTAATGGTGCTGATGCTACAGTACGACCAGTACCTCCCGGTACGTACAGATATGCATAATTAATCTAACTAGCGAGATGACGCGCCAGAACGAGCTCTTCAATGCAGAAGGAGCCGCGTCGTGAAACCCAATGCTAGGCAGGCCGCGTCTCGAGGACAGATGACGACGGTTGAGCAGCACTAGCGCCTGACACGTAAGCGAAGCTTGCAGGCGTGACTAGTCTGGGCTGAAACCTATTTAAGCCCAGTGCAGTAGAGGGAGGTGACAGAACCTTTAAACAATTCCCTTGTTTATTTACAACATCTACTGCCCAAGTACAGCAGTGAAACATCTTTCATCAATTGCCTCTCGACAACATCATTTTGCCATCTTGCAACAACAGAACTAGACAGACTAGAACAGATTTGTGCTAGTGCCTCGGGAGAATTGGTGGTACACGTACCACGTTTGTGGTACATGTACCACAGAAAATGGTCATTTTTGGAACCTCCAAACAGACCGCTGATTTAAGCAATCTTTGCAGAAATAGGTCCAAAACGTGCAGAAGGTCCCAGTCAACTTATTTTTCAAGAAATACCGGTTACCGGCCGCGGCTATTCGCCATGGCGACGATTTTGCCCCCATCTACCCCCCGCGGTAGCACCGCTCGGCACGTCCGGATAGGCCAAAGATTATCGGCTCGCAGAGGCCCTACAGAGGACCAATGGCCCGGCTCGAGGCGCCATCAGCGTGCCCGGAAGTATGGCTTAGTTACTGCGTCGGTAGGGCCGAAGTTGTGGACACCCGTACTTCACCGTCACTAAAGACAGTAAAAAGATCCAACGTACTACTAAAGTACTACTGACATTAAAAATACAAGGGATGGGTCGGTAGCTCGGATGAGCAACGCCGACCGTCTTCGCTCCGGGCTTGGCCTCCCTATGAGCGATAGACTGGTGACCACAGGGCCCGTCGGACGACGGGCACCGATCACCTCTCCCCACCCGAGCCTCGCTCACCCAGGTCAGTGGATCCGTAGGCACATCAGACGGTACACACTCCAAGGCGCAGCTTTCACAAATTTGAATTCGATTCACATGCCGGAATCTGCGCCGCCTACATCTCAAACATTCCGAGTACTCCGTCCAATACTACGACACTCGTGCGTATCAAACATATTACAAAAATCACTCTCCCACGGAGCCGGCGCACTATCACGCGCCCCTCCGAGCGTCCGGACGTTCCCATCAGACGTCCGTGAAAAACAAACCCAGGTCCCATCAGACCTGGTCGTGTGCCGCCAACACACGCTGACCACCTCTAACCCTTCCTCTCCCCACATTACAAACACCCAACCAAATCACATCGACATCCTACGACAGATCAACATGTCTACTTCAAACCTCCCGGACTCCTACAAGCAGGTCCTTCTTAAGGACCGCCCTACACCCCTCTTCGCGGACGACCACATCGGACCCCGCAACCGCCTCGTGGGTCACCCCCTTGCACCCTTCCTCACTGCCCCACAACTCGAGAACGCGGAACATGGGCGAGGAACGCCACTGGACCCTACTCCGGGCACGGGCCTTCAAACTCCCCTCGTCCTTTCAGTTCCAACGACTGCCCCAGTTCTCGGTAGGGCCGTTGACCTCTCGGCTCGCCTGATCGACTCATACCTCCTGACAGGCCAATACTCCTCTACCCCCCCTGACACTGCCAGCTTCTGACCCCCACCTCCTCAACACTCTGAGACAGCAGGAAATTCAGATAATCCGAGCTGTAGTCGTTCCCGCAGTTTCAGGCCGACGAGTGAAAATTAGCTCCCCCCTGTTCACTCATCTCTCCGGCCCAGACGTCGTTCCTTTGTTACAGGCCCTCCTCCTCGATCGACTCACCACGGAACTCGTCGACACCTGGAACACCAGCGCCTCCGACCCTACCCCCTGTATGGAAGACCTCCCTGAACCCGTCCAACTCCTCCTTCAGATCGCGGACGCCCTTCAACCGACACGCGACCCCATACAGGTTGAGAACGATCCCACCTCCTTCTGGATGAATATCCTCCACCCGTCCCATAACCCACTCCTTTCACAATCAGGCCCTGTACATTTTCACGCAACACTTCAAAATGCCATTCATTCAGTACCCCCTACCCCCCAAAACTACACAATCATCATCACACCCCCCCCACTCACAGGCCATGTCCCAGGCACTTCCTGGGCTGACACCTGCCTCACCACAGTCCTCATCCAATCACCCCACCCCCTCCCACTGCCTTGCCCCACACCCAATGGCTCCATTCCTCCTTCACACTGGCTCTCCACCCTCCTCCACCAAACAGCTTCTGAATACGCACACTCCCACACCCACTCACACCGACCCTCCCCCCCGCCCTTCAACCTATCCCTTCATGCCTCCCTCCAAAAATTTCCTGATGGCTCATACTTCCGCTCCCACCCTTCCCCTTCCCCTCACATCGCCACCAGCATCCAAATTTCCCTCACCACCACCATGTACTGCATCCTCGTCTCCACCAACGGCACCGCCACCATTCCCCTACCCCACACCTACATCCACCGCGGCACCCCCACCCACACCACATGCTCACTCTACATCACACCACACCACTACTCCATCTTCGGCAGGTCCCGCATCTCGGACCCCATTTTCCACACCACCCCCTCCCCCCCCCCACTCACCATCACAAAAAACAAAACCCTCCTCCGCAACCCCCCCTCCCTCCTCCTTGAATGGACAGGTCACCTCCAGGCCACCAACACCTACGAGGCCTGGCAACAGGAACCTGCAGATGGCTCAATGCTCGACACCCCCGATGATGCCCCCCTCGACTTTGACTCCCTCCCTGACATCCTACTGGCCACCTCCCACTCACCCACGCCCCCTCACTCTCACACCCCACGCCCTTCCAAAAAACGTCGCTCCCCCTCCCCCGCCCCCTCTACACAACCCTCCCCGACTCACCATCAAGCCCCTCCATCCATACCCGCCACAGCTCCACCCCCCCCAACCTCCCTCCCCACCATCTTCGAATCCTCAGCGGACCACATGGACTCCTCATCCACCCCTCTCACACAACCCGCCCCTGCCTCCTCTCACCCATCCCAGGGACACCAACCCCCTCCCCCCCCCTCCCCCCCACACCCAGATTCTGACCGCAACACAACACCAACCCCCCACCACCCCCTGGCCCCCTCCCCTCCCCGCCACGACCCCATGGACTCCTCCCCATCAAAGCGTACCCCCACAGACCCCGCACTTAAACCCGCCCCCCCATCAAGAGTATTAAAACACTCCCGACCCACGCCCAAAAAGACCCAGGCCTCACCCCCACACCGCCACACAACACGCACACCCCCGACAGTCCAGAGCCACACCCCCCCCCCTACCCAGCATAACACCCAACCCGATTACCAGTCCCCAACCCGCACACCCACAACACACCCTTCCAGCCTCCCCCTTCCAGACTCCTCCCCTGCAAACTCGGCCCTCGACCTCGACGACCTCCCAGACGAAGACCTGTCCTACGACGAAGCCGCTGCGGAGCCATCCCCATCCACTGGACCTCTCGTCACTCCTTCTGACTTCTCTTCGGCCAATAGGGCCACCCGCCGTCCCTAACTCCACCACAGACGGGCCAACAGGCCCGGAGGTCCGACCCCAACCCCTTCTCCCCCACCCTCCCAATGACATCCGTAACCATAGTGTAACCAACCCACACAGGGACACTCTACCGCCGCACTTCTCACCCACAACCTGCGCCATTCAACTTCACAACTACCTGTACGATTTGAACCTTGAACGCGGCCTTCCCACCCCTATCGGGCCCCTCGACCCCTCGGCCATTCTCTCTTTCCAATGGGGCCACTACCAGGACCTCTCAAACCTCTCCTGCATTGCCACCTCCCTTGCTAAACTTCACTCTAACTCCCGCAACACTTACTCTATCATCACAAACATTGAAGTGGACACATTTCATAACCATCGCGTTTACCCCAGCCAATGGACTAACCTCGCCAACAGGGGGGCACCTCCCCGACCGGGCACACCCAACAACTCCCTCCTTGTCCTCACATGGCAACACTCCCACTTTGGCCTCCTCCACGTGACGCACGACTCCGCCACCTGGGTCGACTCACTCCACCACAACCCTCCACCGTTCCTCCTCACCCGCACTCTCTCCCTCCTCGCCTCTTGGAACTCGTCCCCCCCCCCCCATCCTCCCCTCTCCTCGCCTCCTCAACCCCCCTCGACAGAACGACATATCTCGCGCGTGGTCCTGCGGCACCCACGTCCTCCTTCACACATACTTTGTTCTCACGGCCCCTGCAGACCAAGCCTACAACCCCCCGCAATTCGACCCCAGGACCTCTGTCTACTCCCTCCACTCTTTATTGTGGCACCACGTCTTTCGCTCCACCCCCCTTCCTATCGGACGCGCACACCTTTTGGCAGCCCTTCACCCTCATCAAACCTCCCCCTCACCCACACAAACACACCCCTCTCCAACCCCCTTACCCGTACCCACCCCCACTCCACCCCTCCCCCCACCCCCCCCCCCCCCCATTCTACCTGCCCTACCCCCCACCCACCACCACACCACACCCCCTCACCTGACACACCCTTCCACCTCTAACACTCACACACCCGACAACAACACTCCCCTCCAAACCCAACCCCCCCTCAAGCCATGCCCGCACCCCACACCAATCCTCCCCCATCACCTTCCACAACCTCTACACCTCATCAACCTTAATACCAGGGGACTCCACACATCTATCCTGGATGTGGAGCACCTAGCCGCCACTCACAGCCCAGATATCCTCATCCTCACCGAAACCACCCACACCACTCACAAATCACGCTGGCGAGTCGCCCTTCCCCAATACCTCCTCAAGAGCTCACGTCCTCGCTACTCAGCTGTGCCACTACCCTCCGCAGGTGTTCTTTTTGCGGTCCGCAGAGAATCATTCAGCACCGCAACCGTCCTCACCCCTCCTCCCCACCTAATCCCACACATCGCAGGACTTAAACTCGTGCCCCACTCAGGTGACCCTTACCTCCTTCTCGGGGTCTACATGCCGCAACTCCACAGCACTCAGCTCACCCGCCTATACGCGGAGGTCGCGGCATGGGGCCTCAGACTCACGGACGACTACCCAACACACCGTGTCCTCTGGGGAGGCGACTTCCAAACGACCACCACACCAGGTCAGGGCAACCCCGCCCTCACCACCCTCCTCAAACACCACCTTCGACCGCTCCACCCCCCCCTCCCCACCTTCCCCCGCAGCGACGGATGCCTCGACCACTGGCTCACTCCACCCCCCTCCCCCTTAAGCCTCAACCCTCCGGCATGCTCAACATTTACCTCTCCATCACACTTCTCCGACCACTCGGCGATTCACCTCGTCATTCCCGCCCCCTCCTCCCTAATCGCTCGACCACCCGCGGCCCACGACACACCACGCCCTCACCACACCACCCGCAAATTCTCCTTTAAACTCCCCCTCCAGCCACATCACATTACATCCTACCAACGTAGCACACCCCATCTTCTCAACAGCACAGCCTCCCTCCACGCGGAAATCATAAATACCTCCCCTTACCAGGCCACTCCAGACACCCTCGACACCCTAGCATCCAAATTCACCACACTACTCTCCCAACACATGGACCACGCAGCCACTATCTGGCCCCTCCTTCCCCCGAAAAAACCCCGCCCCACTACTGCATCCGTTAACCCTACCTGGCTATCTAAAAAGACGCGTAAACTCATACGCACACTCCGTCGCTGTAGTACCAACAAAGGCCCCCTTCCCCTCGCCCAAACCCTCCTGCAAACCTCCGACTACCTTTCCCCTACCGAAATCAGTCAAAGATGCCAGGCACGCATCCGCCTTCTCCTCAGAACCACCACCACGGATATACTACAAAAAATTAAAAACCGCACCAATACTGCCTATGACGCCTCCCCGAAATCCTCCCACCGCGGATTGAAAATTAAAAGTGGCCTCCTCCCGGCGACCACCGCAACCACTACACTACACCGCATTACCAAGCCCGATGCGACCGTGGCGTCCTCCCCCTCGACCGTCATTGACGCAATCCACTCCCATTTCACCACTGAACTCATGCGAGCCACCCCGCCCGACCTACCCATACCCCCCTGGGAACACCCTGACAACCCCGACAACTACACCATCGAACCTCGCGGGGACCCTACACTCACTCTAGCCGATATGATTACCCGTGCTACATTTGATAAAACCCTCAACTCGCTAGGCACAGGCAAGGCCCCCGGCCCCGACGGTATCCCCAACGAAATTCTCAAGTTCCTACCCCCCGAGACCCGCTCTGCCCTCTACTCTCTCCTATCCCTCTTCGCCCATACCTCCTACACACCCCCCGAATGGTGCCATAGCACAACATGCCTCCTACATAAAAAAGGAGACCCCACCCTCCTCGACAACTATCGCCCCATCGCCCTCATGAATAACCTCCTTAAGCTCTGGACAGCACTAATAAAAGACGCAGGCTCGAAATACGCCGAAACCCACGGCATCCTCAGCGACCAACAAGACGGCTTTCGACAACACCGCAGCATCCACGACGCCCTCTCCTCCATAATCATGGCCATGGAGGACGCCAAACTCCACAAGAAAGACATCTATGTTATGTACGCGGACTTCAAAGGCGCCTTCAACGCAGCAGACCACCGCATCATGTTCAAACACATGAGACAACTCGGTATGCCCTCCACTTTTGTAGATACATGCGAACACCTCTACGGGGTCTCCTCCACGGACTACATTACCCCTTATGGTCCCACCCCCTCCATCGACATTAATAGAGGTACCCTGCAGGGCGATACCCTCTCCCCCTTCCTTTTCACCCTCTTCCTTGAACCCTTTCTCCGCTGGCTCACGGTCGGCAGCCGGGGCTACCGGCCCGGGCCCCCCGCCACTAACGTTGACCCTACAGAACCCACAGCCACTTACCCCGGACACGGATTCGCCGACGACCTCAGCATAGCCACGGGCTCGACCCCCAACATGGCCATCCAACTAAAGAAACTCTCCCTCTTCAGCGCCTACACAGGTATGACCGTCAACATCCAAAAATGTTGTATCACCGGAGCCCTTTGGCGTTTGGGTAACGCCCTCTCCCTTGCCAACTCCACCCTACTCACATCCCACCTCCAATCGCAGTTCCTAACCATCAACTCCACTCCCTCGCCCATTCCCTCCATTGGCCCCTCGGACACATACCGCGTCCTCGGGGTCGAACTTAACACCTCCCTCACCTTCACCAAACACTGGCATGAACTCAAACGCACCACCACCTCCCTCATCGACGCCCTTTCCACCTCCCTACTAACCCAATCTCGCAGGATACGCGTCATCCGTGGCCTCCTACTCGGCAAACATTTTACCCTTCAACTTGGTCTCTTCAGCGACTCCCAACTGGACACCCTTGAAGGTCAAATCTGCCGCGCCCTCCGCTCAGCCGTCTCCTCGGTACGCAGCCTCCCCCGCACCGCCCTTCACCGACCCACCTCCGACCTCGGCTACGGTCTCCCCTCCCTCAAAGCCCATGCCGCACAACTCACAGTCTGCCACCTCCACAAAACCCTGAACTCCCCCGGATACAGAGGCCAAATGGCCAGAGCCCACATACACAAAATCTCCACCACATACTCCCACTGGCCCATTGAATCCATAATGTCAGGCAACCTATCCTTCCCCACGCTCAGATGCCTTGTACGTGCCCAACGTGATGCCGGCACCTTATTTCACAACATCCCTCCCCTTTCCCTCACCAACCCCATTGCCACCACTATCCGCACCCACTTCACCAGACAAGACGCAAACCTCCGTACATCACTCAGAGACAGAGCCACGCACATTACCGACCCACTCCATTACAAACAAGCCTACCGCGAATTCTCACCCCGCAAGACACATACCTCCCTCCTTCCCCGCCTTAACCCACTATGGCAAAATCACATAACCACATGGCCGCAAGTCCTCCTCCGCGCCACACCTTCCTCCTTCATCCTCAAATCCAGTCAGTCCATCTCCAAACTCACAGGGTCCGACACTTCTCTCACTATCCCAGTTCGCCTACTCGCCGCAATTCTCACCGAACCCACTGACACTATCCACAACCGCCTTCCCGTCACGAACCTCAACATCAAACAAGCCTCCCTCCCCACCACCCTACATCCCTCCTGGATTCCCCTCCTCAACCCACACCTCCCCAGACACCCTTCTACCCTCTCCCCAGACATCCACTCCTCCCGCACCACCACTACCAACCCCACAGCCCGCATCACACACATAGACACGGAATACCTCACCCCCACAGACCACCACTACCCCCCTTGCGACGTGACACGCATCATATCCAAACACAAAGACACAGAATACGGACAAACACAATACATGGTCGAATGGGCCCCGGAACACCTCACGGAATGGGACATCCACCTCCAACTCGACGAAGGCTTCCAACTCATCTCTTCCACCCCCACATCGGTAACCCTACCCCCCCCCTCCCCCACTGACTGCTCCATATGCCATAACCCTCTTCACTTGGAACCCACTTCCACCTGCTCCACATGCCCGCACTTTGCAATCCACTCACAATGCCGCCCAGCTCAGGGTCCTGCCACGTGGCAGTGCGACTGGTGTACTGGTGGCCAACAGCACGACCTCACCCGTCTCCACGAGGTCCAATGGGCCCCATGCCTTCAACTTCACGACACCATTAGTGAGACCCCCTCCGGCCCCACCGCCCTCACAGCATTTAACTCTGGCTTTGTCCCATCCACCACACCCATCCTGCCAGACCCCGGACCTCCTCCGTGGTCACACCCCCTAATCACATTCAACCACGCCCCCATTAACCCCGACCTTGACATGCTCCCTACCGGTAAATTCGCCATCCACGCACACCCATCCCTCCACGACACCACCATACTCTGCACTCCTGACGGCCGCGCAATCACCACCCTTAACGGCCCCCGCGTCCGTCATCTCTACCAACTCTTTCGCCCCGACCTCTCGCAGCATACGTTCGAGGAGGAGGTCTATCGCCTCCTTACTCGCCTAGGCTCTCGGTCGGAAATCCAATCCCCCACACCCACCACCACCACACGCAACAGATGGGCCACTCGAGAGGACCTCCTCTCCGCTCTACGGCACACATTCCACATCCAGACAGAACTCTACTCCGACCCCCTTAACAAATCACTCCACTCACACACCTACCACTCGCTCTACCCAGAAGACATAGTCTTCTCGTCCAGCGGCAGTAACGCTCCACACACATGGCAGGGTACCAATATCGCAAATCCCGAATACGACCACGAATGCATGCGCCGTGCCATGGAACATGCAATCACCAGCGCACATCTCACAAACACACACACCCCCAGCGCTACCATCCTCATTCTCCCCCGATGGGAACACACACCTTACCGCCACTCTAAATACATCAACTCCCCCTACACACATCACCTATACACCCTCCCCAACGACGCGAACACCTTCCTACCCCCCGACCAACACACCGGCCATCCCACCCCCACCCCTTTCGGCACACGCTGGATGGTAGACATCTACCTCGTCGCTAACTCACTCGCACTCCACAACCTTCCCTCACGCACAGCCATGACCGCACTCCACAACACCCTAGAATCTATCTACGGCACACACCTCCCAAACCCCATCCTCAACATCCCACCGCCACACCACAACACCCCCTACTCCCCTCACTCCGCAGGCATCTACCATCTCCCCCCAAACCCCACCCACCCCCTTACCCACCCCCTACAAGAACGAACAAGACTAACATACTTCCCGACCAGAGGAATCCTTGCTTGGAACTCGCAGGACTTCGTATACACAGACGGCTCGAAGAAAGGAGGCAACTCCCCTCTTGGAGCAGCAGCTACCCACCCCGCCTCGAACACCAACATCAGAATCCTGGTGACCTCTACCCCCCCCTCCCATACCATTAATCGAGCCGAACTAGCTGGTATCGCCATAGGCCTCCAACTAGGACATACCCACCTCCTTACTGACAGTGCGTGCTCCCTCAGCCTCATACAAGGTTACCTTAACTGCCCCTCCGCTTATAGGCACAACATCCACCGAGACACACTCCTCTCCATCACACACACCCTCAAAACCCGATGCGACGCAGGCATCCGCACACATCTAGGTAAAATTAAAGCACACAACCACTCACCCGGCAACGAACTAGCAGACACACTCGCTAACCAGGTCGCTGATGGTCACCCGCCAGATACAACATACACCACAGGCTCGGAGGTGTCCATTGGACATTGGACCTGGCCTTACACCCTCATACCACAAACCCAAGGCGAACCCTTACCCCACATTTACACAAACCTAAAAGCCGACGCACACACACACAGCTGCAAACACACACTTACACCCCTCTCGCAATCATCCAAACACGGCGCCCTACTCGCCCGCGCCGCGGCGGACGGTGCCGACTTCACCTTCCACAAAAAACACTCAACACTCACCAACACACAATTCACCCACAAACAAGAATTCATTTGGGGCGTCCACAACACCCGCCTCCTCCCACACAATCCCACCCTGCGATGTCCCATGTGTGGCCAATTCACCAGCAACGGCCACATGGCCGGTAACTGCCCATCCATGTCTGGCCTGAGACAGGACCGACACAACAGCGCGCTACAACTCCTCATGTCTCTCCTCGAACGCCACAATGGAGGTCGATGGGAAACTATCACTGCAGACTTCGGTAACAAACCCATCAAGTCTTTCCCCCACCCCACCACCTCCTACACCCCTCTTGACTGCCATCCCCCACACCCCTCCCACATGCCTACCCGCCTTGTTGATGCTGACGAAGGTCTCTCGACCGACTCCCTAACCTCCTGTCCCGCTATACTCCCCTCCGACATCCTCCCGTCTGAGCTGCGTCCCCCGGCACATAAACCCGATTTCATACGCCTCCTCGAACCTCGCTTCGTTGGCCACAACAACGGCCGCCGTAGATACTCGTCTATCAAAAAAATTCAGATAGGGGAATGGAAATACTGCACCGACCACAACCTCTCACACACAACCCGCCTGATTAGGACCAAATACACACCCCTCGCAAACGCCATCCGCAACCATTGGCCGGGTACCGAAGTCGACATCCTACCCATAGTCATGAGCCGCACGGGCACACCGCACTCATCCACCATCGAAAGTCTCACCTCCCTACTCACCCTCCGCACCGACCCTCCGGACAAACTCATCACCAAAACTCGCCTAGACACGTCTCGCATCCTTTCCACCCTCCACACACACACCGTCCAATGGCTGCACTATCTCCTCCTCGTCTACCGCACCAAATCACGCAAGACCACTCGCCAAGCATCCGCATAAAGACCTACCTCATGCCCCTTCTTGCACACCACCTTTAAACCGCTCCAGACCCTCCCCGGGGGGGAGTAAAACCCCCGACCACATTTGGAGAGGTTGGACACAGGAGGTTCACGGTCTAGCCCTGACTTGTAAGTTCCCTGTTTGACGTAGTTGGGAGGGCCCAGAGACAGCAGCCGACGCATCCGGCTTTTTGGTGAAAAACCGGCGCATACGGTACATGTTGTAAACAATTTCAATTTCAATTTTCAATAGGCAGTAGATGTTGTAAGTGAACAAAGGAATTGTTAAAAGGTTCTGTCACCTCCCTCTACTGCACTGGGCTTAAATAGGTTTCAGCCCAGACTAGTTACGCCTGCAAGCACCGTCGTCATCTGTCCTCGAGACACGGCCTGCCTAGCATTGGATTTCACGACGCGGCTCCTTCTGCATTGAAGAGCTCGTTCTGGCGCGTCATCTGGCTGGTTAGATTAATTATGCATATCTGTACGTACCGGGAGGTACTGGTCGTACTGTAGCATCAGCACCATTATAATATTGCAGTAGCGACGTACCCACGAGTATACGTCCGTCCTGTGGAAAAGCACGAATTGGTATCCGTAACGAGTACTTGTACAATGTCCTGCAATGTACTGTTGCAGGACTGTACTCGTGGCACTCGTACCCTCCCCCTCTTGACAGATCAATGAGGCCGCCGCGAGGCAGACCTCCGTGGTTCTTGGCTCCTTTACTGAAGCAGTTACTGGGACTCAGGAATGCGCGCTGGGTGAGCGTGCATGAAGTCAACATACGCCTGAGTCTTGGCGAACTTGCGCCATTGGGGCGTCTCCAAGAATTCTTGTAACGCAATTGTTCGATGCACCTCGTTCAAACGGTGCCAGACAGGTGGAATGTCGTCATCACTGAAGTGCGTCATGAAGAGCAAATATTTGCCTCGTCGCCCAGGTAGCGACTTGATGCACACAGCAGAAATGTGTGAGACGTCAAACTCCCCATCATCTCCTTCAGGTACAGTTACTGGAACAGCAGGTCGTAGCGGAGCGGTAGAGCAGGGTCGTAAGTTATTAACATGGAACACAGGATGTAAGCGTACAATCGCTGGTAGTTTCAATCTGTAACTGTGTTTTCCAATCTGCTCCTCCACTGAAAAAGGGCCGAGCTGTCTGTCCCTGAGTTTCCTGTTCGGTTGTCCTCGTAGAAAAAGATTTGCTGTGACGACTGACACATTGTCTCCCTTAGCGAAGTGTGGCGCTGTAGACGGTTCTGTGCGCGCCTGCATCTCGTCCTTATGTAGTTGTAACACATAGCGTACCAAGGTGTGTACTTCCTGTAACAGTCTCAACCGTTATGTTGCGTCTTGCGAAATTGGAATCGACGGTCGCATGCTGAAAAGCAGGTCAGGAGGCTCCTCAGGAGAAAAACCAAAGTTAGCCTCGAACGGTGTGTGCTCAATTCCGAGTGCACGCGAAGCGTTGTACGCAAACTCCACTTGCGGTAAAAGTGTTGACCAATCAGAGCCATCATAGCAACAGAACCAACGAAGAAGCTGCTGAAACGTGCTGTTCACGCGTTCTGTCAGTCCGTCTGTTTCTGGGTGTCGGCTGGAAGACATGTTCAGACGCGTTCCAAGGCGTCTCCATAGTGTATGCCAGAAGGCGCTGACAAATTTTGGGTCGCGGTCGCTGATCAGCACACGGGGCAGTCCATGTAAACGGTAGACTCCCTGTAAAAATAAAGTGGCAGTTTATTCGGCAGTAATCGACTCTGTGCATGGCAGAAAATGGGCCATTCGAGTTAGATGGTCTACTACAATCAGCACAATGTTAAAGCCGTTGCTCTCATGCAAGTGTGTCAGGTAGTCAAGACCAACTGTGTGCCACGGTCTGGGTGGAACAGGCAATGGGTAAAGAGTCGCAGCCATTTGCGGTCGAATCTTCGCTCGTCGGCACACGACGCAGCGTTCACAAAAATCTTTCACGTCTTGGCGAATTCGTTTCCACCAGAATCTGTCGAGTGCTTTAGCAAGAGTGCTAGCAACTCCTCTGTGACCAGCTGACGAACTTTCGTGCATCTCTGTGATCAATCTCAGTCGGAGCTCAGAGTTCTGTGGAATACAGAGGCGATTGAGACGCCAAAAGTACCCGTCTCTGGCTTCTATCCGGCTGTCTCTTGTCCACTCACCATCGTCCCCATAAAACGAATCTCGTGAGAACCCCTCGCGAATGAGATCAGCGAACTCAGGGCTCAGCTGCAACGCTTCAACAGTCAGTGAATTTAACTGTGCGTCTTCAAACAGCAGCTGGGACTTCCGTCGTAATTCTCGATCTGACGGAACCTCGCCATCCCAAAACAAGGGTACTGTGGCCTGAGGTACGAAGTTTGGACGCCGGCTTAACGGGTCGGCTTCGTTCAGAGCTCCCTTGCGATATGCAAGTGTCATCGAGCCCACAAACGGTTGCAAATCCCGCAGGTATCTTGCTTGCCGCTTGTTTAGCCTGTTGTTCGGTTACCTGAGCAGATGCCGCAGTGTGTCGTGGTCTGTTACGACAAGGAACTTAGAACAGCCTTCAAGATAGCACCTCCAATGCTTGACAGCTTCGCATACGGCCAAAGCTTCTAAGTCGTACGCAGAGTAAGTGTTACCACGCTCAGCTGGATTTAGCTTACGCGCCCAGTAAGAGACTGGTTGAAGACCGCCTCCTTGGTCTTGCAACAGGACTGCTGCAATCCCCACTGTTGAAGCATCTGTAGCCACGGTGAACGTCGCGTCCGAGCTGACCTCCGGAAGGATCAGGCATGGCGCGGAAATGAGCCGTAACTTGAGAGTCTCGAAGGCTTCCAAACAGGCAGGCGTCAGCGTAACCTTCTGTGGCTGGGACTTCCGCAGTAAGTCCGTCAGTGGAGCCGTAAGGTCGCTAAAATGGTGTATAAATCTCGCATAGAAGTTGCAGAACTGTACGAAACTGCGAACCTCCTTTTGCGTCTTGGGCACTGGCCAGTCTGCAACGGCCTCGACTTTCTTTGTGGAAACCGAAATTTTACCAGCTGACACAGTGTAGCCCAGGTACTCCATTTCTTGCAATCCGAAGAAGCATTTCTTAAGGCGTAATTTCAGCCCTTCCTCCTTGAATCGTTGCAGCACTAGTCGTAGGTGCTCCAGGTGCTCCTCCAGTGTTCGACTGTAAATACAGACGTCATCCATGTAGACTGTCACGAACTTATGTAAAAAGTCGCGAAGAATGTCGTTCATCATCCTCTGAAACGTAGCTGGTGCATTGCACAGCCCAAACGGCATGGCGACCCATTCCATTAAGCCATCAGGGGTCTGAAAAGCCGTCTTGTGAACGTCCTGATCACGCACTCGAACTTGCCAGAATCCAGAAGCGAGGTCGAGGTGTGTGTAAAAATTCGCGTCTTTAAGTTCGTCCAGAGTGTCGTCCACAAGCGGTAGCGGGTAAGCATCTTTACGCGTAACCTCGTTAAGGCCACGGTAGTCAATGCACAGACGTAGCGAGCTATCAGCTTTTCGCACAAAAAGAATTGGCGAGCCGAACTCACTGTAGCTGGGGCGTATTAAACTAGCTTCCACTGCGTCTTTAAGCTGTCGATTAAGCTCAGCACGTTCTGCTGGAGACAGTCGGTTCAGACGTTGACGTCGCATCGGGCCAGTAGTGTCAATGGGGTGATCCCACTGTCTGCTTACTGGCGGAGAGTCGACAGGTTGCAGTAGCTCCGGGAAGTCTTCAAAAAGTAACGACCGGAAGTTGTCACGTTGTTCTGCTGTTAGTTCCTCTCCAGTGTGAAAGTCTGTTAATTGTTCGGCAGTTGACGTAAGTTCAATGACGTAAAAATCAGCATGACGTCTTCTGTTGCGGCGCGTCTTGCGCATAAGCTTCTGAACTTTCGTAGATGACAGGAGTAGACACTAAGGGCGTCGTTCCTCAAGTGTGGTCTCCACTGTTGTGCCGTCCATTAGTGTAAAAATTCTGGTTGTACCAAATTGTAAAGAGGCTTGTTCGTCATCAAGCCATGGTAAACCCAAGATTAAATCAGCTGTGTGTAAATCACGTAAGACGTTGAAAGTCCGTTGAAACTCGTGTCGAGCCAGCTCAAATGTGACGTCACAGACTGTCGTAGAGGTCACTCGTTGTCCGTTAGCGAGTCGAACTTGAGTCTTACTTGCAGACTTCCGAGTCTGTAAAGCAAAGCGTCGTACAAAGTCCTCTGACACAAAATCAAGTGTCGCAGCGCAGTCCACTAATCCAGAAATTTGGTGTCCGCCATCAGGATTTTTCACAGTCAGCTCAGTTCGAATTAACGGGCGAGCTTCCGTGAGGTCAGTCAGTAGTGATGTAGCTGGCGAGGAAAATTGTTGCAGCGTAGCGATGGACTGTTCCGAGTCGTCTGCTTGTACAGGTACCGAGTCGGGTTGATCAGGTGCTGTAGTTTCTGGTGAGTCGTTAAACGCACAATCTGCGTCGACTAACCACAGCTGTACAGGCCAAGGGGTTGGAGCAACCACCTCCTGTTGCGCTGGGTTCTCCTGTGACTGACGTGTAAAAAGCTGCGTCCTTGCTGGGAATTATAGGTAGAGTTTCCAGTGTTTAGTCATCTGAGTAAATTTTGCCCACTTTGGTAGTACAAATACAGCCATCGTAGATGTCGGAGATGTTCGACGACAATCCTCAAAATGCTGCGCAATCTGCTCAGCTAACTCCCAAGGTGGATTGATGAACACCCGTTCTCCTGTTAAATCTCTGTCTAGAATCGAGTCACTCGGCGAACAGTGAGGTAAGTCACCGTGCGAGTTAAGACCTTCATCATCAGCACATCCCTCCAACGTGAAGTTGAATCGTGCATGC
>JAPMLY010000393.1:132500-224362 GCA_026401115.1 Tetraselmis chui | reverse complement strand
GCTGCAGAGTAGTAGTCGGCTTCACACGTGGATTGAGCCACACAAGTCTGTTGTTTGGACTTGTAACTGACTGGCCCGCGTCCGAGGGTGAAGAGATAGCCGGAGCGAGACTTGCGGGTGCTTTTGTCGTTGGCCCAGTCAGCGTCGGCAAAGCCTGTGAGTTGGAGGCTGTGGTCCTGCCCCCCCCCCCCAACGTCAGGCGCATGTCGATGGTGCCATGGAGGTAGCGGAGGACCTTTTTCAGAGCCTGCAAGTGTGCCTCGGTGGGTGAGGCTTGGGCAGAGCCGAGGATGCTCAACGCCGTGGAGACATCGGGGCGTGTACAAACGGCTGCGTACAGGAGGCTGCCCAGGAGGCTGGGGTAGACGTCCTTGGCCACCCCTGTGAGAGAGGGCGAATTCAAGTGTGCAAGGCCGGCGAGAAAACCCGGGTCCATCGGAAGTGACGACGGCTTAGAGTCGGACATGCCGTATATGGCGAGGATGTCGCGCAGGTACATGGACTGGTCCAGCGAGATTGTGCGCGTGGAGCGATCGCGGGTAATGTGCATGCCGAGGAGTTGGGAGAGGTCGCCTAGGTCCTTGATCTTGAACCGTGCTCCGAGTTGGGCTTTGAACGATGCGAGCCAAGTGGCATCATTGCAGGCCGCGGGAATGTCATCGACGTACATGGCGATCATGGCGAAAACGTGGCCGGTGCGAAAGATGTAGATGCACGGGTCGGAGACGCATTGTTGCCATCCATGGTCGACGAGCCATGCACGAAGTAGCATGTTGAACTCGCGGGGGGACTGCTTAAGGCCGTAGAGGCAGCGCTTGAGGTGACAAACCTTGGACGTTCCATCGGTGAAGCCGAGGGGCTGGCTGATGTACACATCCTCCCGGATGGGAGCGTAGAGAAACGCTGTGTCGATGTCAAGCTGGCAGAGTTCAAGGTCGCGGGCGGCTGCGATGGTTAGGAAGAGACGGAGGCTGGCCATGCGGATGACCGGGGAGAAGGTCTCCGTGTAGTCCAGTCCAGCGCGTTGACTGCACCCCTTGGCGACGAACCGCGCTTTGAAGCGGGAGACGTCGCCGGTTGTATCCGACTTGACTTTGAAGATCCAAATGTTGTTAACGACCATGCGGCATGGGGGGAGGTCCACAAGGTCCCACGTGCCATTGCTGATTAGGGAGGAATACTCATGTTGCATAGCGGCTTGCCATTGGGGGGCTTGGGCGCTGTCCAGCGCAGCCCGGTAGGATTTTGGTTCCACACACTCTCGGGCGGAGAGGAGGGCGACGGTAGTAGGGGACGTGCCGGCAGGTGTGTGTGGGGGACTGTTGCGAGACATGATTTTGTGTGGTAATCAAGTTGCTACACAGCAATGTTGTTCGAGTAGCATCGTGATAGTACGGCTGTGACTCAGCACAATAAGATGATAAGCCAATCAACAATAGAGAGGATTAGCTTGCTGATATTGGCAAGTTGCTGAGCGTTAGATATCATCTAAAGGCTCCGAATATATGTTGGCGTGTGCTCACCACAAGGTGAATACGTGTCTTGTGATAGGCAAGTGCTAGGCACTTGCTGAGGGTGCGATGACATGCAGTGTCACTCACCGAGTGTAAGCATTCCTTATTTCCCCCTCAACTTTGACAGGTTATGGGCCCTCTAGCTGCTAGTTGTTGGAGTCATTTGTCTTGACTGGAACCTAGAGCTTGCTTCTCGAAGAGTGGTAGACCTTTGTGGTGTCGCACGATACGTGAGGTGCGGCTGGCTCACAAAGTGGCTGGCTCTTGCTTGTGTTTGTAGCTTTACTTCGATACCCGGCTGGTAGCGACTTGTTTGTGTCGCTTGGAGCCGGCTTGAACCCCCGAACGCCGTCTCGTGTGACGTGAACATCGGCTTGCTTTCCTTTGTTATAGCTTGGCGCTTTCTGGAATTTTATTCGCTTCCGGAGCTTGTCACCCGCCAGTTTCTTTTCTCGTGAAAGCCTATAGTGGTCCGGCTGAATTTTTGGAAAGGCATCTTACCAC
Organism: Tetraselmis chui; assembly: GCA_026401115.1. Lineage (NCBI taxonomy): Eukaryota > Viridiplantae > Chlorophyta > Chlorodendrophyceae > Chlorodendrales > Chlorodendraceae > Tetraselmis > Tetraselmis chui. The sequence continues at coordinate 222,344 of JAPMLY010000393.1, read as the reverse complement.
AAGTGTACTAGCACTCATGTACGACGTCACTTGACCGACCTTGTGAGACTCGTTTCTGATTGCCTTGGCTGTATAGACTCCGGGAGTACAACTGCGTGTTCGGTCAGCCCTTTGTCGTCTTATTTTCTGAGCCGTGTTGCCCGCCTCTTCACCGGTACTTGGTGCTTTTCTTGTTGGCATTTTTCCTGATTTTCTGGTGCTCTTGCGAGCGCATCCGACGTACCTGCTATGGACTCCGTGAAACTACCCAAGTTCAGTGGGGAGAGACGAGATTTTGACGTGTGGAAGAAACGTTTCAGTGCATTTGGCTTGATGCAAAAGTGGGCTCCGGCTTTGTCGTCGGATGGTGCCGCTTCCTCTCAACAACAAGTCGACATGTACTCCACATTGATTCTTGTGCTGCCGGAGGACGACCTTTCCATTATCGAGAATGTTAGCGAGGATGACAATACCTGCGGCCACACTGCATGGACTGCGTTAGTCAATCATTATGAGGACGATGGTATTTACCGGTGTACGGAACTATTGCAGGACTTGGAGACGCCGCAAGCGGACGGCGAGAGCGGCATTCAATACCTGAACCGGTTAGTCCGACTGCAACGACAGCTTGCCCGAGTTGGGGACGTCGTCCACGACCGGCGTATCATCATGTACTTGGTGAAGGGTTTGCGCAGCGAATACCACTCCATCACCGACACGTGGGACGTACACGACCTCAGCATGGATACCGTCAAGCGTGATCTTCGTCAAAAGGGCATGCGCATCGAGAGTCGTGCGCAATCACATTCAACGGAGCCCCAAACGCCTACGGCTTTTGCAGCGTCTCATGATGACTCAACGACTGAACTTTTGAAGCGCCAAGTCTCCGAGCTCCAAGACCAACTGAAATCTCTTCAAGGAGCTGCGACTACTCGTCGTACCTCATATGGCAGAGGCGGAGCGAGAATTTTTCGTGGTGTTTGCTATGGATGTGGTAAGAAGGGCCATCGCAGGTCCGAGTGCCCCGTCAACAACACCGGAGGTAACTCTGCGCAAGTGGACTCCCCGGTTGCTTTTCCGGCGGTCATGGACGTGACAGCCACCCCTGCGAGGCCATTCTCCGAGGCTCGACACATGTTCGAGCGCGATGGGGAAACGTGGATGTGGCTGGCCGACAGCGGCGCCAGCCATCACATGACTAGTGTACGCCGTGACTTCTGTGAGTATCGAGCGCTCACCGACCGGCTTTGGGTGAAGGGTATCAGCGCCCGCGCTGTTGGAGTGGGCTCGGTCCGCATCATTGTGAAGACTGAAGATGGAGAGGAGATTCTTGTCACGCTAAAGAATGTGCTCCACGTTCCTGAGCTATCCCGTCGTGCGTCGTGGTCTTACCATCGGCTTTTCAGCCTCACCCAAGCTCGGCGACAAGGTCATTCTGTGGTGTTAGCTGATCCCGTGGACCACCTTCGTCTTCACGCCGGTCATGGTGGTGGCGTGGTGGTTCCGTTGGAGCGCGCGCATTTGTTGGTGTGGTTGCCGGTGCGGGTTGCTTCGTTGACTCCTACCGCTTCGGTCGCCACTGCGCCATTGGAAAAACGGTTGTGGCATTCCCGACTCGATCACCTTGGCGAGTCGCAATTGGACGGGCTCTTGGCCACTGAGGTGGAGGGTGTGGCGTTTTCTGCGTCGGAGAAGTTGGGCTTCTGTGAGACGTATGCTGTGTGTAAGTCGCACGTCCGCCGTATCTCTCGTGAGCCGGCTGACCGGAACGTTGGTGTCTTTGAGGTCCTCGGCTTAGACTTCTGCGGTCCTATGAGTGTTCCATTCTTGGGAGGACGACGGTACAGCTTGTGTGCGGTTGATTTCCGGAGCCGTTTCGTGCTGCATGATGCGGTCCGCTCCAAGGATGAGGCTCCCGCCTCGTTCCGTCGCATGTTGACTACCATCCGCTCTCTTGGGCACACGGTTCGTCGTCTTAGGGTGGACAATGACACGGTGTTCTTAGGTGCTGCCTTCCGAAACCTCTTGGATGAGTTCAACATCGCTGTGGAGATCACTGCCCCTTACGCGCATTGGCAACATGGCCGGATTGAGCGGCAGTGGGGGACATTGGTCCCGATGGCGCAGTCAATGATCCGGCAAGCCGCGCTGCCTAAATCGTATTGGGCTCTAGCGATGGCCGCTGCGTGGCATGTCCGCAATCGTGCGCATAGTAGCGGAGCCGGCGGTGTACCTTTCACCTTGGCGACCGGTAGACGAGCTGATCTGAGCTCCATGCGGGTCTTCGGCTGTCCAGCCTATGTCCACGTTGACAAGTCTCAACGCCGCAAACTTGACGATCGCGCGTGGAAGGGTGTCTTTGTGGGCTATGCTTCCGAATCCCCTGCGTGGTTGGTGTACAATCCTGCTACTCGTCGGGTGGTGAGCAGCCGTAACGTGGCGTTCGATGAGGCTGCAGTCCTCTCCATGGGGGAGAGCACTGCGGAGCAACGCACTGATGATGAAGAGGACAGCATCCCGCGCACCATGTGTAGCGAAGAACGGGATACACCTTCGGGGGAGTCGCCGCTACGGGAGTCGCGGCAGCATTCCGGGTCGACGGAAGATGAACGGGACATGCATTCGGGGGAAACTCCACGTCCAAGGTATAATCTTCGATCCACTGCCGCACCACAGCAATGCGTACCCAGTCCAAGGTATAATCTCCGTTCAGCGGGCGCTTCGGGAGATGGATGGACTACGGGAAGTACCACGGCTATTAAGTCATCCAGCAGCCCGACCGTTCAAGAGCCGGTGTTATACAAGCAAGCGTTGAGGAGTCCCCAATCGGGGGAGTGGGAGGCAGCTATCAAGAGCGAGTACGACTCACTTGTATCTCGGAAAACCTGGACATTGGTCCCTTGTCCTGCCGGTCGCAAACTCGTAGATTCCAAGTGGGTGTTCAAGCTGAAGCGCGATGCCAATGGACAGATTGCAAGGTACAAAGCAAGACTTGTGGCTCGCGGGTTTACTCAGGAGAAGGGTGTGGACTACCACGAGACCTTCGCTCCCAAAGTGAGGGTGATTTCTATTCGAACGTTGCTCGCGCTTGCTGCTTATAATGATTGGGAGGTGGAGCAGCTTGATGTGGTGACGGCATTTTTGGAGGCCGATATCGAGGAGGAAATCTACATGAGGCAGCCGGAAGGATTCCGTCACTTCGACATCAATAGAGAGGAGCGAGTGTGCTTGTTGAAGAAATCATTGTATGGCCTCAAGCAAGCTCCTAGGAACTGGAATAAGACCATCACAGCATGGCTAGAGGAGTATGGCTTTACCCAATCCAAGGTGGATCCCGGCATTTACGTCTTCATCAAGGAGGGTGAGCTTTATGTCTTGGCGTTGTACGTGGACGACAGCATCATCGTCGGACCAGCGGGTAGCTTCATCGTTGGGTTCAAGTCGCCGAAAGCCGACTTGCCGGTTCAACGTGCAAGACCTCGGTCCAGTGTCTTGGTTGCTTGGCATGAAATTAAAATTGAAATTGAAATTGTTCACAACATGTGCCGGCAAACTGGACCGATTGCTGTCTCTCGGGCCACTCTACTTCGCCATACAGGACTTATTAGCAAGTTGGGCCCGGGTCTCTTCGACCATGTACACCTATCGACACACCTAGCTTCACTGTGTGTCGACGTTCCTCGGGAGTTAAAAAACTGTAAGCAACCGCAGTAATTGCCACAGTCCCCCCGCCTAAGCAGTAACAGCGTAATATTTTTGTAATCAAGAAAAACAGATCTAAAAATAAATCCACTTGTCGAGAAATGCAAAACTAAACTGCTGCTCGACCTTCACGATGCTCGGCCCGCACCCACCGAACCGGGGTGCCGACCGGCCGAGGCCGGTCGGCGTTCGGGAGGGACGACGGGCCAGCCTAATCTAGCTCCCGCGTGACTTCGGTCTTGCCGAAGATAGGAGGGGAAAGGCTGGCAAAAAACCCCTCCTCGCGCGGTCGCTCGTCGATCCCGCCGCCCCATCCCGTAAGCCCCGCCAAGGTCGCCGCCGCATCCGCCGACGCGACGGTCCTCCTTGTCGAGGTCCCCCGTCACCTCCATGGCAGGTGGGGGAGACCGAGACACATAGACATAGAAAAAATGGGCGCTCCTGCCTCCGCACCTGAATTTTCCCCGCTCATTTCCCCGGTTTTTTCTCTGTCTGGTACCCGGGTGTCTGTCAGGTAGTCCGGCCTGCGTCCGTACCCTCCCCCCCTCTGATGCGCGTCCACCTAGCAGACTTTGTTGAAACAGGGGCCTCCGCGCTCACCCGGGCCCCCCCGCAAGGGTCTCGTCTATCCGGTAGTGGGTATCGAGGAGGGGGGGGGGGGGGGGGTCAGGTCGCCGTAGCCGGATCCGTCGGGCCGCGGGTGCACGGAAATTAGTCAAAACCCTCCGTACGGGGTTTTCCGGCGGCGCCGACCCGGAGGGTCGTCGTCGCCAGATCTTGTCGCTCCGTCCTTCGCGACAGGCCTCCTTGCCGCCCAAGCCTACTCCTCCCCCCTCGGGAGATGTATCCTGTCGGCGTGGCGGCTCGCTAGTGAGCGCCCTACCCTGGTGCTGCTCCCCAACTAGCTCGACGCCGGGTACGGACATTATTTTAATTTTCCAAAAAAGCCCTCCGTACAGGGCTTTCCGGCGGCGGCTGATCCAGAGGATCTCCGCCGCCTCACATAGCCGCTCCTCCGCCTGCGACCGGCCACCGGCCTGTACCAGGTCTTGCTTCCCCCCTTGAGAAGTGTCGACCGGCACAGGGCTGGTCGGCGGCTAGCGAGCGCCCTTTCCTGGCGCTACTTCCCGGCTGGCCACCACCTGCTCCAACACCCACCCCCCACCGCAGATCCGGCCGTACCCTCCTCGCAATCAAACGCTCCTGAAGTACAGGTCCCACCCCCTCGAGGTAGGACTGTCCTTAGTAGTATATGTACGCGAAAAAAATATCGGACGGGCCGAGCGAGAGATCTTGGCGCCGGTATCGCACAGAAATTATTTTATTCAAAAGCCCTCTGTACAGGGCTTTCCCGACAGCTGCTGATCCCGCGGATCGAGCTGTCGGCCCTCTTAGCCCCCTACCGTGCCAGGCCTGGCACGGCTACGGGGTTTCCAGCGCCCACCACGGGGAGGTGAGGGGATGCCGACGGGCCTGCGAGCGCACCCCCCTCCGGGGCCGCCGCCGCTGCGCCGCCGGCGGGCGCCGCTTGGCATGACAGTCGAGCGTGATCGTGGCAGCCGCACCATCAGGATTGAACAACAACAATACGTCTTACATATGTTGGAGCATTTCAACATGATGGGCTGCAAGCCGGTGGGCTCACCTATGGCGGTCGATGCTTTGAGCAATTGTGTGGAGACGTCGACATCAAGGTTGCCTTCCGGTCTAGTGCCGTACCAAAGCTTGATCGGCAGCTTGTTGTACGCTTCCGTAAGCACACGGCCCGACATCACCATGGCTGTTAGCCACCTTAGTAGGTACATGTCCGACCCCTCTCAGTCACATTGGGAGCAAGCCAAGAGGGTGCTCCGCTACCTCAAGGGGACCGCAGATTCGGTCTTGATGTACGGTGGCGCACCCTCATCAAAGGTGGTAGGATGGTCAGATTCTGACTACGCGAGTGATATTGGCGAGCGGCGCTCTCGCACGGGGTATGTGTTCATGCTCAACGGTGCAGCGGTGAGCTGGAAAAGTCAGCGGCAACAAACTGTGGCGTTGTCGACAGCGGAGGCAGAGTATATGGCGCTGACTGCGGCCACTCAGGAGGAGATGTTTTTGAAGCAACTACTCCACCAGTTTCACCAAGACTCCGGGTCTCCCATCACAATTCACGAGGACAATCAGAGTTGTATTGCACTCAGCAAGAATAGCATGACGACCGGACGCAGCAAGCACACGGACGTGAGGTACCACTTCTGTCGGGAGAAGGTGGAGAGCGGAGACATCGAGGTGCAGTATTGTGCGACGGAGAACATGCTTGCTGATGTGCTTACCAAACTATTATTGAGTGCAAGGCATAGCAAGTTGTGCAATGCCATCATGGGATTGCCTGCGTAGCAAGGGGGAGTGTTGCGAGACATGGTTTTGTGTGGTAATCAAGTTGCTACACAGCAATGTTGTTCGAGTAGCATCGTGATAGTACGGCTGTGACTCAGCACAATAAGATGATAAGCCAATCAACAATAGAGAGGATTAGCTTGCTGATAGTGGCAAGTTGCTGAGCGTTAGATATCATCTAAAGGCTCAGAATATATGTTGGCGTGTGCTCACCACAAGGTGAGTACGTGTCTTGTGATAGGCAAGTGCTAGGCACTTGCTGAGGGTGAGATGACATGCAGTGTCACTCACCGAGTGTAAGCATTCCTTATTGCCCCCTCAACTTTGACAGGGACCCGTGACAAGGTCGGGGACGTGAGGGTGCTCAAATATGTCCTCTTGAGCTTTGCCTTGTTCAGGATCACAACACGCCGTTACGAGGGTCGGTGGGTAGTCGGACAAGTGGGCAACCATATCGCCGTAGCGAATGGGGTGGGAGCGGAGCCGAGCATGGCGAGGGGCTGCCGGGGGGGGTAGGGGTGTGGGTAATGTGAGGTCAATGGGGTGGGATAGGGGTGAGTCTGCGGGTACGTCTTCCGAAGAGTCGGTGATGGCCGAGTCGACGGAGGGTTGTCTATCGAAGCCTGGGGTGTCTTCTTGTAAGACAACATGTACGGAAGTGGTGATGCGACGCGTTTCAGGATTGTAGACACGATACCCGGGTGCGTCAGGGGGATAGCCCACCATGACGCCGCGAAATGCTTTTTCACTGAGTTTCCGACGTTGTTTGTCGGGGACCTTGGCGAAAACGGCGCAGCCGAAGACGCAGAACTTGGAGGCGTTGGGCACCGACGACGTAAGGAGTGTGAGGGGGACGCCCCCATTAGGTCCGACCGAGCGACTGTACGTGCGGTTGCGAAGGTACACAACAGTGCTGACAGCGCACGACCACATGGAGTTGGGAACGGTCATGTTGTGGAGCATCGCCGTTGCATTGTCCCGGATAGTGCGCCAGGGACGTTCGGCCGTGCCGAGCATGTGGTGGGCGTATGGGGCCGAGAACTGCACCCCGACGCCGAGGTGGGCGCACATCCGGCGAGTGACAGCAGCTTCAAACACAAAGTCGGAGTCAAACTTGAGGACCGGTGCGAACGCGCCCGTCTGGGAGTCATGGCGGGCATGCAAGTGTTTGATGTCCAAGAGTATGGTTTCCAATTCCGAACAGGCGTCGTCTTTAGACTTAAGGAACCGCACCCACATGTAGTTGGTGTGGTGGTCGATGACGAGCAAGCAGTAACGGAGGCCATGTGGGGAGGGGACATTGACCGGGCCCCAGAGGTCAGCGGACATGTTGAGGAGGGGGTGGGATGGCTTCGCGCAAGCGGCTGTGTTGCGTGGTGCAGCTGTGGCTTTGTGAAGTAAGCAAGTGTCGCAAGAAACTTTGGTTACAACGCTAGCTAACACAGGGCTAGTCGGGACACCGTGATTATGCTGGGCCTGAAGGGTGTGCATGTTGAGGTGGCCAAACCGACGGTGCCACATGACGGGATCACACTGGGCAGTAAGGGCAACTTGAGGTGAGGCGTCAAGTTCCGCCGGTGCGGATGGGCTGGAAGGGAGGTCCGGCTGGTGGGGAAGGAGGTAGAGACCATTTCCGGACGGTTCTAGCATACCCATGCATGTGGGTACCAAAAGCATACCAGTGTCAGAGTTGGAGGGGAAGATGAATTCACATCCGCTGTGAGTTTGCATCCAGCTGTAACTAAGTAGTCTGCCGATACGCTGTGCGGAGCGAGATGATAGGTAAGGGGTGTAGAGTGCAAACACAGTGCGGTGAATGAGCTGGCCAAAGGCAAGTCTGACAGAACTCCGCACTGAGCCACTGCCCTTAACGTCAACGCCGACACCGCCCACGCGAGAGGGAGCGGAGGGGGGCTTGAATTTCACGAAGTCATCTCGGAACGCGGTGAGGTTAATCGAGCAGGCGGAATCAACGACCCAAAACTGTGACAGGTTACGACCCGGGGCGAGGGAAGAGGAGAATGCCACAGAGCTGAATGGGACACTCACCTCGTCGTCATCGTAGTCATCAGCGCAGTCCTCGAGGGTGGGTAGGCAGTCGGTGTCATCGGCGGGGGCGTCGTCGGCAGGGACGTCGCTCAGCAGCGCAGCGTGAGCAGAGGGGGTGCCGTCGGCGGCGCCGTACTTCTGGACTGTCATCCTACGCTTGGCGAGATTCCACTTAAGGATAGCGTCATCCGTGGCAGTGCAAGCGGACATGAGATGGTTGAGGCTGCCACAAACGCCACACTTGTTGGGTCGATGGCCGCGAGGGTTACGGTGTGGTGGGCCTCGACCGCTGTGCGAGCCGCGGCCCGCAGCGACGAACGCGGAGATGGGAGGGGGTGATATGGCCGGAGCGGGTGTGTCCGGGGCAGGGTCGTCGTCCATGTTGTGCGCGAGGTGGAGAATGCTAGCCATCACTTCATCAGCCGACATGATGTAGTCCGTGTCAAAGGCGTTGATGACGCATTGCTTCGCCTGACCGTGTGGGCCGCTGCTGGAAATACCGCGCAGCATGAGGAGACCGAGGTGGTGGGGGTGGATGGCAACGGAGCCATCAACCAATTGGCATGTGTCGTTGTAGTCGTCAAAGGTCTGGCGCATGTAGTGGACATAGTCACTGAGTGATTGACCAGGGCGCTGTCTGACCGTCAGGTTGTCCAGGAGGGACAAGGAGCGAGCAAAAGACCGACAGTCGAGGCGTTCACACAAGATGTCCCACGCGGCAGCGGCGCAGTCAGGGCGGGCTGGAGAAACGCATTTCATCGCTTGGTCAGCGCGCTGATTCGCGCTGGCTGCATGGAGAAGCAGCGTGTAGGCGTAGTGCTGTGCTGGTTCGTCGAGCCAAACGCCGGAGTCGCGTATGGCCAGCTGTGGAATGAGGTATGCGGCCTTGATGGAGAGGAAATTAAGGAAGGTCCTCTTCCATTGCTTAAAGTCCGTGGTCGGGCCCATGACGGGGACCGACATCTTCATGGACCGGTTGAGGGCGTCCTTGTCGAAGCCGGGGGCTTCGTGTGCCGCCCGGCCGATGACCACCGGGTCAATAGTGGGGCGACGACGGCCACGGGTGGCGGGGTCGCCATGTTGGACTGGGGGAGAATGCCGGCCATGAAAGGGAGGAGGTGGGCCACCGGGAAAGGGAGAGCGGCCGGCCATGGGACGCGGCGGGCCGTACGAGTGCGGGTGGTCACGGTAGGGGGGGACGAGGTGAGAGGGCGCCTCCGGGATGTGAGGGCCGGGGTGGTGAAGGGCATATCCAGCGGGGGGGAAGGGGGGAGGTGGTGGGAGGTGATCAACCTGGAGGGCGTGACGCGAGGGGTCGTGGTGCGCATCGGCACGCGAGGGCTCGCGGGGCGCATCGTGACGGCGCTGTGCGACTGTGGGGTCGCCAACATGAGCTGCAGGAGTAGCAGCAGCGAAGACTGTTTCTGCGTCCGGGGGGACGTATCCAGGCTGGGGATGTTCAAGCAGGGGGAGGGTGTGCACGTCGTGGCTGTCCCGGACGGGTTCGAGCTGAGCATCGTGGCGGCGCTGAGCGACAGGGGGGTGCGGATTAGCACCCGCAGCAGCAACAACAGCAGCCTCGGCCGACTGCGAGTCGAGACGAGCTGTTATGCGCGCCACTTGCGCAACGAGCAGCGCTAGAGTATCCGGGGGGGGATCGAGGTTGCTCTGTTGAGAGCCTGAGTCAGGGGAGTCAGGAGGTGAAACAGGCGGAGTTTTCGGCGCCATTTCGACAGAGGGCGAAAAAGAAAGAGCTGAATAAAAAACAGGCAGCGGTAAAAACCGCTAGCCGGACTCGTGCCTAACAGCGGTTTCAAAGAGACGGCCTGATGCCCGCCGACCCCTCGGCCTGTAGCCCCGGGGTGTCTCAGAGCACCTTCTCTGTATCCTCCACCCAGTGTGGGGCACAAGTCGAGGCCAAGGCCAAGACAGGTGGAGCGCTGCGCTGGTGGCTGAGTCGCTAGGCTGGCGTGCAACCTGTGGATGCGTATTCATCCGATGGTGCGCCCCCCCGCTCTCCTGCTTGGACCTGTGTGCACCCTGTCCACACACGACGAGTGCGTCGGTGTGGGTGGCTGGCTATCGCCGTCGAGTGGCTGACTTAAGAGGGGTGGTGGCGGGTTTTAAATCGCAGTTTATACTGGCGATACCGCCGACTACAAGTTGAAAGTACTAGGTGTCTAGATAAACTTGCCTTCTGCGGGAGAGCTGTCGATCGCAGCTCGCCGAACCAGGTTGTCGCGCGTGAGTGACGTGAGGCGGGGGCCCATAACCTATTGAACCATGCAAACATAGTTAGTGTGGAAGATAACTTACGCAAACGTAGTTACAGTCACAGTCCCGCAAACGGAACAGTTACGGCGACAACCAGCCTACATGCGTGGTGTCGGGACAACAGAAGTGAGAGAGCTGTAGCCTAGCGACAGCTCTGTGCCGAGTCAAACAGTTTATCGGTATGTCCGATCTAGACATGTACTAATCATATCTAGAGTAGCTTACAGTAGCTATCTGCAACTAATACGTATACGGTATTACTTACAACAGGACCCGCCCCATGGACGCACCCCCTCATCTCATTCAACACGACCCCATCAGCCCCGACCTCGACATACTCCCCCCCCCCCCCCCCCCCCCCCCCCCCCGGCAAATCACAATCCATACCCACCACACCTTTCATGACACAAACATCCTCTGCACCCCCGACGGTCGCGCGGTCACAACCCTCTCCGCCCCCCGCACCCGACACCTCTACCACTTTTTCCGCCTCGACCTCACCCACCGCACATTCGAAGAGGAGGTCTACCGCCTCATCACACAACTAGGCACCCTCTCAGAAATACAACCACCAACACATGCTACCACCACACGCAAGAGATGAGCCACTCATAATGGCCAATTCACAGCAATCCGCAACACCTTCCATACCCATACAAAACTCTACTCCGACCCCGTCAACAGATCAATACACTCACAAACCTACCACTCCCTCTACCCGGAAGACATCGTCTTCTCATCCAGCGGAAGCACCGCACCCCGCAACCGACACGGCACCAACATCGCTAGTCAAGAATACGACCACGAATGCATGCTCCGCGTCATGGAATATGCAATCACTAGCGCATCCTCCACAGCCTCTCACTCCCCCAGCGCCACTATCCTCATTCTCGCCACATACCACAACGCCACTCATAATACCACCGTACGCCCACCACCTCTACACCCTCCCCAACGACGCCAACACCTTCCTACCCCCCGACCAACACACCGGCACCCCCACCCCCACCCTCACACCATTCGGCACTCGCTGGATGATGGACATCTACCTCGTCGCCAACCTCCTCGCACTCTCCACTCAGCCCTCCAGCACAATAATGACTGCCCTCCACAATACCCTCGAATCCATTTACAATACCTACCTTCCGAACCCCTCCATCAACATCCCGCCCCCGACTCTCCTCTGCAAATACTCACCGCATTCCACATGCATCTACAAACTCCCCCCCCCCCCCCCCCCGCGCCCACCGCACCCACCCCATCACACACTTTCTTCTTCAACGCACTTTACTAACATACACCCCCACTAGAGGCGTTCTTGCTTGAAAATGGCAGGACTTCGTTTGGACAGACGGCTCAAAAAGGGAAGCTCCTTCCCCCTTAGAGTAGCTGCCACCCACCCCGCCTCCATCAAAATAGTCGAAGTTTTGGTAACCTCTACCCCTCCCTCTCACACCATCAATCGAGCGGAACTCGCGGGCATTGACCTCGGCCTACAACTCGGACATACCCACCTTCTAACAAATAGTGCATGCTCGCTCCGCCTTATCTAAGGCTATATGAACTGCCGCCCTACCACCTACCGACACCACATCCGCCGTGATACACTTGACTCTTACAACAAACCTATTCTTACGTGGGCAAACAAACACGAAGCTAAAGGACATACATCTTGGCCCTTTTATAGTGGAGGAGCATATTGGAAATCGCAGTTACAAATTAAAACTTCCAGCCACATTACGCTTACATAATGTGTTTCATGTGAACAACTTACGACCATGCTCTACCGCTCCACTACGACCGGTCGTCTTGGTGATTGTTCTTGAAGGAGACGATGACGAATTCGATGTCTCTCACATCTTTGTTGTGTGCATCAAGTCGTTACCTCGACGACGAGGCAAATATTTGAGCTTCATGACGAATTTCAATGATGACGACATTCCTCCTTTGTGGCACCGGCTAAACAAGGTGCATAGAACTAAAGCGTTACAATATTTCTTGGAGACGCCCCAATGGCAAAAGTCTGCCAAGACTCGGGCGTACATCGACTTCATGCACATTTACCAAGCGCGCATTCCAAAGGAAATGTTTCAATAAAGGAGCTTAGACCATGGAGGTCTACCTCGCGGCGGCCTCAAGATCTGTCAAGAGGAGGAGGGTACGAGTGTGACGAGTACAGTCATACAACAATACATTGCACGAAATTGTACATGTACGCGTTACTAACTACAATTCGTGCTTTTCCATCGGAATCACGTACAACGTGGGTACGTCGCTACTGCAATTTAGCGAGGGTTCTAATGCATATTGTAATACCAATACCCCCGGTATGTACAAGTACGCGCAGTAAATCTAACTATCATGACGACGCGCCAAGCGAGGTTTCCAATGTCAGTAGAATGTGAGTCACTAGACTGGACGAGCCGCGGCACTTGACTCTATCTCGTCGCGGCGCTGGTCCCGGAGGGGGGTGCGCTCGCACTCTCGTAGGCCCGCTAGCACTCGCCCCCACCTTCACATGGTGGGCGCGAGTAACCCTATAGCCGTGCCTTGCTTGGCACGGTCGAGGGCTAGGCGGGGTGAACGCCGACAGCTGTGATCCGCGTGATCTAACACTCTCGGGAAGCCTCGGTACGGAGGGCTTTTAGAAATATAAATTGTTCACCAACGTCACGATCTCCCGCTCGCTCGGGTAGTCCGATAATTCCTTCAAAGGCTTTTTACTCCTGAAATACTCCCCTATGTACGGGCGGGACCTATATCTTAAGATTTATTTTGCGGCAATAAGGATACGGACGGATCTGAGTTGGCGACGGGCGTTGTTGGGAAACAACGCCACGGCACGGCACGGCGTTCGCTTACTCGAGTCTCCATTGGGGCGAGGCGAGAAGATACGACGCAGGCCAGCAAAGGGTCGTAGCCAGATGAGCGACACGGTCTTGCGGTCTAGCGGCGGAGGTCCATATGATCGTGAACCGCCGTAAAACCTCGGTACGGAGGGTTTTCGAATAATCTTTTCCGTACCCAACACCTTTTGCCCAGAGATGCTTTTCGATCCGTGTGTTCGACCAAGCCCTTCCCTAGTCCGTACCCAATTACCAATAGGGTGTCTTAGGCAATGTGCCGTCCGGCTTGCCGTCCTCAGTTTTTTGCCACATCTCGTTGGCCGCAACATCCTTCTCCACGAAGACAACCATACCATGTGCTACGTCTTGGCCGGCCTGCCTTCCCGATCGCCGGTAATGATGAACGAACTCGGGCGGCTCTCGTACCTATTGGACAACAACAACATTCATATGAGAACCCGGTACATGAAATCCGCGGCAACCATGTGGCCAGACAAGCTCAGCCGCCACCCAGACAACGACGACTAGCCCCTAGACCCCTCAGTATTTCACGAGATTGACACCCAGTTCGGCCCCCACACGATCGACCGCTTCGCGTCGGCGCTCATAATGTTACTCCGCCGTTACAACGCAAATTTGCTAGACCGGTCGTGCGAGGCGGTGGACTCCCTACACCTCGCCGACACCCAATGGCGAGAGGAAAACAACTAGTGCAACCCCCTTGGAGACTACTACCCGACCTCGCCCAAAAACTACAACAGAGCGGCGCATCAACCACAATGGTCGCCCCCCGTTGGCAAGGAAAAACGTGGCACGAAGCACTTACCAAGTTGGCGGGCCACAAGGCGGTCCTACCGGCCCGCGCTCACTTGTTCCGTCCCGGGAGGCGGCACGGACGTGGTACAATCGGCAAGCCTCACTGGCCCGTCATTGTCTTCCGGATTCCCTTCCGGCGTGGTTGTACCTCCCCTGGGGAGCATTGAGTGCTACCGTGACCATGCTCAACACGCGACATATCAAGCCGGCAATTTAAAGCTACCCTGCCCGTGCAACTAAGGTACGCTACATGATCAAAGTTGCGGGCTGCAACAACCCTTGGGCCGACTCGATGCGCTCCTACATGCAGCGAATAAAGGGAACGGACAGCCTTGGCGCAAAAACGCTCGAATTAATGATCGCCGCCAAGGTGAAATTCACGTCCGATACATACCGTAACGCGATCAAACCATACTTCGAGTTTTGCGAGGAATAAGGCCTACCCCAAGTTACTGCGACGGCCATTACTATGGCCCACTACATCGCATGGAGCCGGGAACGTGGCACCATCAAGGCAACAAGTTTGCAGCCATACCTCTTAGCGGTGAACGGGTTCTTCAAAGACCACGGCGTTGAACCAGTCGCACAAGGCGACTCATTGGGAAAAGCCAGGCGTGGTCTCGCAGCGTCCCATGTACCCCGGCCGCACACGCATGCACCTTCCTTCCCGGATTCTCGTCTCATCGCCACGCCTCGCCAAGGATATGCGCACGTTGCTGACGGAACCTTGGGTACAAGCCCCTTCGGACCATTATATTATTCAGAGCGTGTATGGCGATTGTGATTTTGTTCACTTTTTTTGTCGCGGGGGAGCATGAGTTGAGTGCCTATCTTGAGACATGCTGGGGTGTACCCTAACATGTGGAGTCCTCCTTTACTACATAACGAGATTAGGACAACGCGGTAATTCCACGGAGCGAAAACTCCTCTCTAAACAACCGAACTATGCTCACCATGGTATCGCGAAACTACTAGGATACTGCGACGCTGCCCGTACCAAGTTTTCCGCCGGGAAAACTCCTGACAAGTGATGGGCCATTACTCTGCGCGAGCCTACGACAAACTAGACAACGGACACCCTCACAACATGGCTACAACTGGTACTTCACGGAGTACACGAACAACCTCCGGACGGTTTCGCATGGACTTCGCACTCCTTGCGAAAATGTGCAGGTACAACCGCGTACAATATCGGTACCTCGATGCATAATATCAAGTTCTTCGTCGGTTGGACACGAGAATCGGACGTAGTCCTCAACGACATCGATCCAACACTACTCCCGAGCCCGGGAGCTTGGCAACTATTTGGATGGATGACCCATGGCGGAGCCCCACTTGACGTCACACACTAGACGGCGACATATGGCATAAGTGAGCCCCAATAACACATCTTAAATGGTCATATATTGGTTATTATATAGATAGAGGTTTGAATTACATGGCGAGAATTACGCAATAACGTGCGTTACCTCCGATGGTACAACTCCCGTAACGGTTCATGCGTGCACGCGCGCACGGACAATAAAATGTCCGCACACTATATGACGCACTAGTAGCGCTTGTGTGTCCACCTTCTGCCTTTTGCGAGAGCTATCGCTCATCCAAACCCACCCACCCATTCCCTCTCACATTGCGTGTAGGGTGGCTTAAGGGCCACCAATACCAAATTCTGTAAGTGATCCACATCTTTGGCATAAGTAAGCCCCAACATAGCTTAAACCCTGTCCAAATTAATGTAGTGCTTATTCTAATTCATTCTAGTCGAAGATGATTTCAGATTTGATTTTTTTGATTGCGCGGCTTAATGAGAACTTTGCGCTGAACGTATACGAAAAAATATATATATAAGAAAAAATGGAGATTATTACTTGAATATCGCGGTTACTCTTAATTTTATTGAAAATTTAAATACAACTCGGCTACTCGCACTCGTAGCGATATACCATCATAATAATATATTATTTTCACCATCCAATTTCGATATTTTCGGACGCATTTTTTCCGTTCCATGCGCCGGCGGACTACGGGTTAAATATCGATTTTACGTTTTAAGTGGTAAAGTACAGCGCTACAGCTGTCGCGGGTATTTCTGCCGGGTTGGACTACAAGGAATGAGGATGATGGGATGGAGGTTATGTCTATTTACAAAACGCAGCCGCCCCCCGCGACATGTAATGCTCAACAGCCCTCCCCCGCGACCCAACAGTTCACTCAGCTCCCATTCGTCCCCTGCCACTAGTAAGTCACCAGCAGACGTCAAACAGCCCAGTTTCCATTGGTGAAGTCCTCCAACGCGATGCTGTCCCTAGTATAGAATAAAAACGCCAGCCGGCCGGGCTCCGAATCGAGCCGATGCCGCTTTTTCATTCTCCTCGTCGCACCCCCTCCGTCCTGGTCACCGCCGTGCTCAGATCTTGACGTCACTACGAGACTCGCTAGAACGCTACTTGCGCGAATTTAGACCGAGGACGTCAGCACTAAGAAATAATGGGGTGCAAGTGCGGCCACGGGTCCAAGTGGGCGGTATGTGCCGACTGCGTATGCGTAAAGCGAAAGGTTCGTCGCAAACAGATACTCGGCCCTCCTCCTTCCGCATCACTTAGTCACAGCCATCCTTCCCGTCGAGCGTACTTGCCGCCATGGTTGAAGCGAACGTGTATGACACCATCTTTCTGTCTGTATCCCTTCCCGTAGGTGGCTTGCGGTTCGGACTGTCACTGCGCTTCCGCCGGAGTGACGTGCGTGAACCCCTTCAACCCGCCCCCGTCCGCGCCGCCCCCGTCTGCCGCGCAGTTGTCGCCCGCTTCTCAGCAACTGACATCCCCAACGCAGCAGTCACATGTGCGTTCGCCCCTCCCTCCTTCCTTTTACGGTCCATGCATTCCAACATAGCCGATAATGTTTGGAATCTTCCACGGCAGAGGGGTAGTGAGACGGGCATCAGGTCGCGTCAGACGGTGGCGGGGTCGTGCTGAGGTGAAAGGCTCGGAGGTGCTCACCATGATGAGGCACGGAGTGAAAGAAAGTAGCCGGTACTCTTGTGTCACGATGGGCCACTTCCTCGACATGTTGAGATTTTCAATATAGCATTGTTGTATCATTGTCGGACGATTTGTGATTTTGTGATTTGCTATTTTGAGAATTATGGTCAGATTGATTTGAATCTAGAGGTTTGCATATCCAATATCATGTGTACGGGACAGTAACTCTAGCGGTTACTGTTACCGTTAATATCGGCGCGTCTCACCTGCAGGGCAACCACCTTGCCCGAGCAGTTAGACGCAGCCAACGACCAACGACTTCCCCAACGGTCAGCTCTAGCTAGCCCGTGCCTTATAAGCCGTAGCTAGCCACGAGCCTAGGCACTCTCTGCTTTCGCGCTCAGCCAATCTAGGCTTCGCGCGAATGCAGTCTCGACTCTAGTAGTCGAGCAGGGTGTCAGTTTTACCTTTTCGTCCCATGCGCACTCGAGCGTCACGCGACACTTCCCCTCATTCAGCTACGCAGTTCCCCAACATGCAGCCTGAGCAGTCTACATCCGCCGCAACGGCCGACCCTCACGCTACCTCACTCGAACAACGCATAGCCGAACAGATTCGTACGGCGGTATTGGCATCGGAACAACGGATTACCGGGCAGTTTTTGGCGGCTAACGCTGCCTTACTCGCCCAGCTCCAGCAGACGACAGCCACACCCGCTACTACTGATCAAGAGCAGTCCATTCCCGCCGACGCGACAGCGACGGAGGGTGGTAAGGCGGCCCCTGAGCCACCTATCGACCTGCTTGACGACGAACCCGACCCCTCCGCGGCCGAATTCGTCGACTTCACCTACTACGGCGAAGTCATCCCGGCCGGCCTCGAACGTCCCCCTCGCGACGTCGAGGAGCCACGTCTGTGGACTCTCACAGACGACACCGCCCGCGGTCTAAGCGACAAACGCACCCAAGCGGCGTACGACGAGTATCTACACATCGGGTGCTATGCCTTCTTCGACAGTTGCGCAAACGCAGCAATTGGCGAGGCTTTGGACACGTTGTCGCACGGCCCACCTCTACCTACAGAGCAGGCGGCAACGATTGCCCTCATCCGAGCGGGTCATCGCACCCACACAACGACGGAGGAGGCCGCCCGTACTAGATTGGGCTTCCTCCGCCTCACCAAGGGCGGACATACGAGCACAGATGCGGACCGCGTGTTTGCCGAATCGGCACACGAGCGCTTTTGCCGACCGCGTCCTACCGCGGTCTCCGGCCCATTGGACGCGCTACGCCAAGCTTTCGTCGACCGCACGCTTGAAGTCAGCTTACACGCCGCAAACAAGGCCGCCGCCGGCGCCGCTTTCGCGAAGATCACGCCGGACAAGCCCACCGGCCCCGACGCTCGAACCCGCAAAGCCGCCGCCGACAAACGCAAGGCCGCTGCTGCAGCAGCAGCCGCAGCACGAGCCACCCCCCTCGCCAAGCCGACCGACTCGGCTAAAACCCCAAGCAAGAAATGATGGTGTGGCCCGCCGCGCCGATTCCTGCTTCCCGACATCTTCCTTCATGCGCCACCGCGTACGTCGAGAATGGCGGGAGTGGGAGCGCATCGGCGCGAGCGGCCAAGTCCTAAGCTGGATCCGCCACGGCGTACGTGTGAAGTTCAAGCACGGCCTACGTCCCAAGCCGTTCAACCACGGCACCTCCATGCTAGACGCCACACCCGACCAACTCGAGTTTCTCAACTCGGAACTCCCACGCTTCGAGGCTTGCGGCGCATGGGAGCGCTCTACGAACCCCCGCTACGTTTCCCGGATGATCTTGGTGCCAAAACCCGGACGCAATCAATGGCGCTTGATTATCGACCTTCGAGAACTCAACCGCTACTGCTCAACATTCAACATGACTTGCGAGACCCTCAAGCACCTCCGCCATCTATCTCGACCGGGGGACTACTTCGTCTCACTCGACCTCGCCGATGGGTACTACACCCTTGGCATCCGGGAGGAGGACCGAGACTACTTCACGGTCAACTACCGCGGCACCTTGTGGCGCCTCGCGTGCCTTCCCATGGGGTGGTCGGGCTCCGCCTACTACTTTTGCAAGCTCACGCAAGTGTTTACGAACCACCTACGCCGCCCACCACCTCCCACGCCCGCATCTACACCGGCCGGCCCACGCCGCCCGTCCAAGCGATTCCTCCGGAACGCGCGATGGCGAGGAACCCGACTCCTTCCCTACATGGACGACTTCCTCTTCTTGGCGGACTCCTACGACGAGGCACTACTACTTCGGCAGCGCGTCCAAGCCCTGCTAGACCGCCTCGGCCTACAACGCAACCCCAAGAAAGGTGTGGACGCCAACGCAAGTCGGCGACCACTTGGGCCTCACGGTGGATTTACAACGCGGCGAGTTTCGCGCCCCACTCGCAAAACTTCAACACCTCGCACAACACGCTTCGTCCTTGCTCGGGCGAGCAGCGTCCAACGCACGATGGCTACCCACACGGCAACTCGCAGCCTTCGCGGGAAAAGCGCAATTTCTCTATCTTGCCATTGCGCCCGCGCGATTCTTTTTGCGCGGGCTCCATAACGTCTTGGCTACCCGTACCGGTTGGGGGTGACGCGTGCGCCTCACCCACCAACTTCGACGCGACCTCGAGTGGTGGCGCACGGTACCCTCCCAACACAACGGCCGGTCTATCTACAAGCCCATCGAGACCGCCTATTTGCACGCCGACTCGAGCGACTACGGATGGAGGGCCGTCCTCAACGAGGACGCCAATTACCAAGCCCGCGGATTTTGGAGCGCCCCCGACCGCCTCCAACACATTACGTGGAAGGAACTTCGAGCGGTCCGGCACGCGGTCGAATCCTTTCTACCGCAACTCCGAGGACGGCAAGTCCTCCTCCACGAGGACAACACTACCGTGGTCGCCGCCCCAACCAAGCTAACGTTAAGGTCGCCCGTCATGATGACCGAGCTACGGCGCTTGTGGTTCCTACTCGACACCAACGACATCCACATCCGCCCACGCTACATCCGGTCGGCCGCCAACGTCTGGGCCGACACACTCAGCCGCGAGCTGGACTCCGAAGACTGGCAACTCAACCCACGACTCTTCGACCACCTTCAAAGCCGGTGGGGCCCGCATACGATCGACCGTTTCGCGTCTATGCTCAACACGCAACTGCCACGCTTCGACGCCCGCTGGCGCGACCCCCGTTGCGAAGACATCGACTGCCTGCACCTCCCCGACTCGGCGTGGAGACGCGAGAACAACTACTACAACCCCCCTTGGTCTGCCCTACCAGCGCTCGCCGCAAAACTCGAACAAGCTCAAGCCGCGGCGACTGTCATCGCCCCTTACTGGCGAAACAAAACGTGGTACCACGCGTTCGCCCGCTTGGCCACCGAGACCGTGCACTTCCCAGCGTCCCGCGACATGTTCTTTCCCGGCAGGCTAGGCAAGCACGAAGGGGTCGGACCTCCCGCGTGGAGCATCGTGGCCTTTCGGCTATCACCCCCTCTTGGCTCTACATTCGACGCGGTGCGATTGGCCGGGCGTTACGCCCAGACCGATTAAATTCGCCTGTACAGCACGTCCCCCCTCTGCGTACAGGACCGCCGCGCTACGGCTTACGCCACGAAACAGCACAGTCGCCCTGGTAATCCGATCTAGCTGAAACTTTTCAAGACCTCCTAGGATCGGATAAACTCGGGGTTACGGCGGTTGCCCTACTCAGCAACTCGCTAGCGCCCTCGACGTACGCGAGCTACCAGAGCGCAATCAGACAGTTTTTTATTTTTTGTGCAGAGGAAAATATCGCCCCGCTACAGGCCACGCCAGCCACGATGGTCCGCTACACCGCCTGGCTAGCCCTCCTAGGAACGGTCGCTGCCAGCTCGCTGCAACCTTACTTCTCCGCAGTTAACAAATTCTTCCGCGACCACCGGCGCCAACCTATCGCCGTGGGCGAACTCTTAGCGGACGCCCGCCGTGGCCTAGAAATGCTGCAGCACCGCCTCCTTCCCACCGCCGCTCGCCTCCCGCTACCCGCACAAGTCGCCCTAGACATCCTGCAAGCCGCCAACACCCTACACGGTACCTTCGCGTGGACCCCTGCTTCCCTTCCCCAGATGCAGCGTTTCAGGGCCTGTTTAGCGGTGTGCGTCAATTACATGTTTTTCTGCCGCGCCGAAACTGGCGCAAGCTGCCAGGCCGGCGACCTAGTCGTCGACAGGCCTTCGCAACAAATCTGCCTCTTTATACGCAAATCTAAAGGCGACCAGCGCCGCGACACCGGCGAAAAACAAGTTATCGCTATCCCTGTAGCCGCTAACCCCGTCCTGGCGGACCTGCTCGACTACTACACGGAGCACCGCGCGGCATTCCGCAACCACTTCTACAACTCGCCACCCCCGCTCGCCTTTTGGAGCTTCTCACCTTCCGAAGCTTCTACCGATTGGGGCGCCGCGTCCACCATCTCCGCTTGGCTCGCCCTCGCCCTCCGCACCGTCAACTCATCCGCGCCCACCGGTTTCAAGTGGACATCGCACAGCCTCCGGAAAGGCGCGGCGTCCGCTGCCAGCTGCATCGGCGCGCCCCTCCCCGTAATCAAATTTATGGGGGGCTGGGCCAAGAACAGCTCTGTGACCGAAGGAAAATATATTGACCCAACCATGACCCCAACACCTGCTGCTTGGCGGTTCTTCGGCTGGCTCACTCCGTCCCCCCCGCAACACTAATTCTGGTTGTACAAGCCTTTGGCTTTAGGTTACTGGCAAAACGTGCCCTAGGGTAAATGGTCAGATTGATTTGAATCTAGAGGTTTGCATATCCAATATCATGTGTACGGGACAGTAACTCTAGCGGTTACTATTACCGTTAATATCGGCGCGTCTCACCTGCAGGGCAACCACCTTGCCCGAGCAGTTAGACGCAGCCAACGACCAACGACTTCCCCAACGGTCAGCTCTAGCTAGCCCGTGCCTTATAAGCCGTAGCTAGCCACGAGCCTAGGCACTCTCTGCTTTCGCGCTCAGCCAATCTAGGCTTCGCGCGAACCCACCCACCCATCCCTATAATCCTGCGCTAATCGACCCCCAGACCCTGTCTGTGGGTGTCTTTTGGCCAATTTGTAAGCAAGCTGACATCTTTGGCAAAACGTGCCCTAGGGTAAATACATATATTGGGCCGTTGATAGTATGTTATTTTTTCTGTACGGGTAGGGTATCTAAGGCCTTATTGTATCAGCTGTGGAAAATAATTTAGTTACATACGAAGCAATTGTAACATTAGCTCGTCTACTTCCGCAATCTTCTTTCCCCGCCAACACGGAGGGCAGTGCCGAAGCCGTGGCATGCCCCCCTGTTCCTCGGGCTTAGGCCTATGGGGGGTTTTTCCTCCTTGCTTTTTCCTATTTGCTTGGCGGTTTCCACTGCTTCGTGTCAGGAAGATCATCAATTTCCCCGCCATGACGAACACAGTGCTGAAGTGTTCAGAAAAATATGCGGCTTATGTATTTGGGTTCTGAATTTCGACGTTAGGGTTTGTAATGGAATCTGTGCGATCGACCTGTCGTCTTTATTTATTTAGTACCTTACGCTTAAATTGCAGTCAACATATAGCGCCGCCAAAGAAAACGAAAGATGGTCATAGCAGTCCCTAACTCTTCTTTCGAGATAACCTACGAGACATCTCGGAGAAAGAAAGGGTACTGCTACGGGTAAGACACCCACACAGTGGAAAGGAAGGCGGGTACAGTTTAATCCACGGATCTTATTTACAAAATGATTTCTTCTGTATCTTTCAGAAAACAAATATCAATTAAATCGCAGCCTATCATACCATATCGCCACTGACTTGTAAGGCCCACCCCTCAGGCCCTACACTACCCTGCCCCCTTGGTCCAGCACCATGGCAGCCTCGTGGCGGTGTCCCCCGCCGGACCTAGCAGCGCCGACCGGCTGCAAGAGGACTTGCGCCACGACTTTGAACGGTTGGTGATGCTGATGACCGCGAGCCGCGACTCGCTCGCGTTCGGGACCGAGAATCAGGGCGTCTACGCGGAGATGCACCGCATGATGTTCAGCGGTGTGGACAAGGTGCCTGCGGCCACCACAAATGTGAATAACAACACAGCACGTTATGCAAATTTTCAATTGCCGCGACGGAATAGCGAACACTTAAAGAGCTCATACTCCTGATTTTTGTTAGATTTATTTGATTTGAATTGAAGTGTACGACCGCGCAGTGCATGTCTTCATGCCTTTATAGCCCCTTTGCCAGTTTTGTGCTGCCCAATTGATTGTGTGTCGTCCCTTTCATTTGGGGGATGGCTCTCGCAAATCTGTTTCTTATTTATTTTTAATATTACTTTGTTTGAGGTAATCGTTGTCCACAAAAGAAGTTTCTCTCAACTACATTTGTTAAACGCGTTGTGGGTCTGGAGCTATTACTGTGCGTACCCTCACCTTCCTTGCCCCTCGCATACCCACGTCCCTTGGCTCAGTGTCCCTTGCTGTTGGGCCCTCATTCCCATTCAGTCACTCTAATTTCCAAACATCATTTTACTGCCACAATATATATCCTTCCAAGCTTAACGGCACATCAATAAACGTTATCTGCCTTTCCCTCCATTTTTTTGTAACGCAGTGTTAGCGCACAGTGCATTCCCTGCACACCCGAGGTGCTGTTTTAAAAAATTAGCGCTTGTTTTCCTCTGCCCATATTCTAATGTTCTCTCTTGAAGTGCTCATGGAATCATTCTCAGGAGGTATCTGTCGCCAGTCCCGCCTGTCATTACCTCTTCTGTGTGTCTTTACTTAGTCATGCTCCAGCGCCAGAGGCTCCCCCACACCTCCAATTCGCGTACTATCTCGTGTGAGCTTCCTCATTCTCTTCCCCGTTTTATTGTGTTGCCAAAATGTGATGTCGTTTCTGCCATTTCGATTCGAGCAAAACCCTGAATTTGGTTTTCATCTGCCTCAACACAATACGACGCCTACATGCATGTTCCGTTTATAAACTGTTGTCACACCCAAAAGAAAAAAATGGTACCCTAACTGAAATCATACCCTAGGAATTGCGAATAGGGTTTATGTCCTCACGGCAAACCATGCTGCCGTCGCGTCGCAGCTGCTGCAGGCCGGGCGCCACCCCATCAGCGGGTGGCAGATGCTGCAGTGCAACGAGGGGCCGCAGCAGCTGCAGCACATGCTGGGGACGCTGCTGCACAAGGCGGAGCTGCGGACCCTAGGGCTGGAGAACCCGCAGGCGATGCAGTGGCGCGTTCACCCGGACGTGCAGGAGGCCATGCTGCGCGACTTTTTCGTCCGCCTGCACGAACGCGTCAGGCCCACCTAAGCAGCCCACTTTCGTCTCGCCAGAAAAAAAGAGTCAGTTTATATGTGTTCTACATCTGACTAGGTTTAAATAGGGTCTATAAACCCTGTTTATTTTGTGTCAAGCCCTACCACACATTGACGGGAGCTATAGGGGTTTTCAGCCGTCCATGTCAGGGACGTCCGAGAGCGGCATCTTGACGAGCGCGGAGAGGATGGGCACCGCGCTGTCGCCGTTGATCATCACGATGCGAAGGTCGTCAGTGTACTGCGCCGATGGGTCGCGGCACTCCAACTCCACCTCGAAGCTGTACTCCAGCTGCGGCACCAGCAGCGGCACCACGATCTGGAGCCCCACATCACATCGACGGCAGGGTGCGGGGAGCAGCGGTGGTGAGTCGGCGACACGAGCGCGGGCGTCACACTACAAATAAAAGCGCCTCGAATGAAACCCTAATAATACCCTAAATGATTAACTGTCAATAATTTCGTTGGCATATTTCAATCACCCAACTGCCCCCCCCCTCTCTTCGTTCATTCCGCACCAAACAACAGCAACGCTGACATGCAAATCGGACAAATAACACTCAGGGATATCATATACGAGGGGCGTTGCATTTAGGGCTTCGGGTTAATTAAACACAAACACCGCAAACTGTGGGTTACGGCCGCAGCGGGCGGCCCCTGCAGCGGTCGGGGGTAAAAACGCAGGTGGGTAAGGAGTGTATTGTGGAGAGGGGGACATCCTAACCGCATGTTCAGCGACGGCATACGCCGTGGCAGGGTGTACTTTCCAATATTAAACATACGATTGAAGATATCAATTTATGGAATTGTTTCAATTAAAAACATATTGGTGCGATGTATTTACCGTCAGTTTGTACGTAGAATTACAAGAAGAAGAACCGCATGAGCGCAGGGACAGGGAAAGTGGGAGGAGAAACAAAAGGGCAAGAGTGACAAAGAGGATCACAGTTTGTGCGTCGCATAAGAATAATAGCAAAGACGCACACGAAATATAATAACCAACGGCTGAGCTGAAGGTGCCGTGTCGTCATTTTGATTGTACATATGGAATACTACATAGTACCTCACGGTATCCTACTACAATAGTTTGCAAAAATCTGTGTGTGTGTGTGTGTGTGTGTGTGTGTGTGTGTGTGTGTGTGTGTGTGTGTGTGTGTGTGTGTGTGTGTGTGTGTTATCAGTCTGTCTGTCGGTGTTTCCAATTATATCATCAGCTCGATTGGATTCGGTACTACAAATGCGATATTTTTGGTTTGGAAGAAACAGACAGATGGAGTGTGGGGCACAAATTGGGATGGGGATTGGGATAAGTCTTTAACTACTGCGAATCGCTACGATGGGTACAGAACCTTAACTACTTAAGTGATTACAAAAATACATAGCGACAGAGACACTGTGTATGCATTATTACAAGACGCGCGAGGTGTGCAATACAGAGTGAGAGACACATTGTGTGATTATAGAGATACACATACTCAATCTGGGTGTGTGTGTGTGTGTGTGTGTGTGTGATACAGAGTGAAAGACAGAGTGTGTGTGGATGGGCGGGCGTGTGCGAAAGCAGCAGAAAGGCATTACTTTTGCACGACTACAGGCTGCTCGTGTTATTTAATTAACATCGTGGATAAAATATACAGGTGAGCAATAGACTGATGCAAAGTACTATATCAACGAATGAGACTAATAATTCAACCCTTATTAATTGTCACTGGAAGCGCCATTTTGGCTGCCGTCACTGTGGGCACAACAGAGGTGTCGTGGGTTGGCGAGGCGGGAAATAAGGGGCGGGGGCACGCAGGCACCTGGTTTCGCTGCGCCCAGTAGAGCTTATCATTGTAAGTGAGCATGACGGGCATGTTGATGACGGGCTTGGTGCCCGTGTTCTGCAGCTTCATCTTGAGCACAAAGCTGGGCCCCAGCCCCGTCACGTCCGCCTGATAAACAACCACAGGGCAGCAACCGTCTTTTCTGTCCAAGCGAGCATGCGGCCACCGTAAATAATTGTAGGCAGTAAACGTACATCTCCAAAAACATATTTGTAATAAATCTGCATTCGCGAACAGCACAATTGCGTTTTTCCCCCTCAACGATACATTTCGCAAAAGGTATACGAATAACCTCTGGAGGCATGTGCCCCCCTGAATGAAAGTGCTCGCTGCTCTCAATTCAAAGAGAACCTAAGAATCCACAGAATTGCATGTTTTCATAGAACAATCAATTCAAATGCACATACAATTGTAATCCAGATTGACTTCTGTGGCACGTGTCCTCATGTTCTATCGGGGCTAATTCATGATAATACCATGTTCGAATTAAAAAAATATATATATATATAAATAAATGATCTGATGGCGCTCATCTTCATAGCGTGACTGTGCTTAGTTCGATGATCGGCTTCATCGCGCGATGGGTTTATTTATGTTTTTCGGTTGTTCAAACCCCAAAAGATCCCTCTCTTTCCCATGTTCACCTTCGTAAGGTGCATTTCGTTAACCCCAATGGAAGACCCCCTTCATCATCCATCCGGCGATTGGAAAAATGAAGAGGTGTGTTAAGTCAATACATATAATACACATTAGCAGCGAATTATGCCCTATTCTCGTATCAGCAACGCTTGGTCCAATTGACATGGTGTGTTTTTTCCGTTCCGACATTATCAGAGGACTGATGACTATAACAGACAATCTCATAATATCAAATGAAATGAACGACTGGTATAAACGAACATTAATCGACATGTGTATGTTAGTAAGAGCTCGCACCCACTGGGCAATGTGAGGAGCTGGGGGGAGAACGTAGTTAGGGTTCTAATAAGAACAATTCCTAAACCTCAGTCGAGTGGCTATAAAATGACACCGCCACTAAAATGTGCAGGCTGAGGAAAAGAAAAGCGAATCATACACGCGAGAAAGAGCAGAGGTTACAAAGAGCCCTGAGCAAACCATGAGAGCAGTTGCAGGCGCATACCACAACGGAGCCATTCAAATTAGTCGGAAACATAATGTTTACTGAATCTTATAAATGACAGACACAATCCAGTTTCAAAGTCAACTAACTAAATTTATAAAAGTGCCGTTAGAAAAGAAAAATCACTCCGTCACCTAGTCCCCCATCCTCTAATAAAATCCTCCATCCCCCATCCTCAACCAGGCAACGACCTCATTCCTCCAATAAAATTAAGCTGAAATTCTCTTCATTATTTGCATTGGATATTCTTTACTATCCTTTCGGCCTTTATATACATACGATATCCAGGGGAAGGGGGGGGGACTTTATTCACTGTTTCGGCACAGCCACGGCTGAGGTGCGCGCAGCTGCGAGGGTTCACCTTCAGTCGTAGGGACGCGCCGGTGGTGTACGACATATTGCCCTGCCCGTCCGTCAACACCTGCCGAGCAATACGCAGAAAAAATATAGCTACACCAGAAAGCACACAAACTTGCACACACACACAAAAACACACACACTCTCACACACACACCCACACACACACCCCCACACACACACGCTCACACATACACATGCACACACACACATATATAATCACACATACACACAATTACACACACACACTTACATACACACTCACAAACACATAATTAGACACACATACACCCCCCCCACACACACACACACACACATCCGCACTGCATCCTCAAAGCAATCACTCCGCATGCCAACCGCGGCAGCTGTGGGGTACCTTGACGTACGCCCTCGCGGTGGTGAGGCGCAACTTGCAGAGGTCGCGCTGGAAGATGCGGTGCATGTCCACCGCCTGTTCCCGCTCCCGCTGCGTCTGCTCCACATACTGTTTGGTCTTTTTGGGGATGTTAAGCGGGGTGTCCTGCTCCGTGGGCGGACCCAGCGCGCCTCCCGACACGTCCAGCTTGGCATTTCGAGGAAGAATCTACCCAACACGTAAAACCGCACCTTAGTCAAGCGAACTAAAGAAATCCTCGGTCAGTATTGTCGCGTGCTGCACCGTTTCAGCATACGGCGTCTAATAACGACCTAATACGGCCCAATCACTTTTAGATACACACCACTAAAACTTTTTCGGAAGTCCGTCCGTCGGGTTAGTGCGAGTGAGTGAGTGTGTGTGTGTGTGTGTGTGTGTGTGTGTGTGTGTGTGTGAGAGAGAGAGAGAGTGAGAGAGAGAAAGAGAGAATGTGTGTGTGTGTGTGTGTGTGTGTGTCTGTGTGCACATGTGTGTGTCCATCCGTTTGTCTATCCCTGTTTGTGTCTATTACTCTACGCTACACATCATCAACTCATATTGATTTTACATTGCCAAAACGACCATGTTATTTTAATGATACAAGCGCTCATGATAACCCCCGCCCTGTTGTGTATGAGTAACTGCTCAGGCGCTATAATGACTCAAAATACATCCAAGCCACGCGACCTTACAACACAGCCCCTACCTACTCGAACAATACTATGACGCTATGCCATCCACTGTCTCGCCATATCACAACGATGACGAGAAATCCATAATACCCCTGTCTCTCTCACACAAACACACACACACACACACATACACGCGCGCGCGCACACACACACACATACACACGCCAGCTTTCGCTTTCTCAAGCATACACGCACGCACAAACGCATACATACAAATGTATCATCATCAGTACAGCCGCGCACCTTGATATCGAGCGCCCCGTTCTTGAGGAAACTAATGAGCGTGTTGTCCTCGCGTCCGTAGCGCCCGAAGTGAAGGACACGCACAGGGGAGGGCGTTGTGTGCACTGCAACCAGGTGCTTCTCGTTGTACAGCCGAACCTCGCCTGACGCGGACACCATTGGTAACGATTACATCAGTGTAAAAGAAAGGAAAGAGAGAGGATAAGCGGGTAATACGAGTTCTCCCCTGCATCTACATCTCCTCTTCGACGCTCTAACCCTTTTCAGCAAAATGCTTCATTCGTATGATAATATCGTCATCCGTCCCAATTTCATTTCATCTCCAACGCCACAACATCAAACACATGCTCCGGGTTTCAGGGATAAATTAACGTTTACGCAGGGTGAGGGCTCAGTGTGCACGGCGCGTATGAGCTGCTGGACTGGATCCGTGAGGGGTGGTAAATTGGAGAGAGGGAGAGAGGAGAGAGAGAGAGAGAGAGAGAGAGAGAGAGAGAGAGAGAGAGAGAGAGAGAGAGAGAGAGAGAGAGAGAGAGCAGAGAGAGAGAGAGAGATAGTGAGCAGACGGTTGGTTGCACCATTTGCGAGAGCAGCGGCGAATATCGTCTGCAGCTTCTGCCCCGTGCTGACGGCCTCCAGTGCCACCAGCGCCGCGGGCAGGTAGATGCTATAGTTCTTCCTCCCCTTCATCTGGTACTGGTGGATGGTGTTGTTCATGCAGCCGATCATAAATGTTTTGTTGTTCCGCAACAGCCCCACGCACTGCGCCTCTAGCTCGATCACCGCAGTCTGCAGCTCCCCGTTCTTCAGTTGGTACACCTGCAGCAAAGGACAACGGTAAGAAGGGGAGTAATATCACTGAGGGAGTGGTTATCATTCTATCTATCTAGAAGGGGAGGGGGGGGGGCTAAACAGCGGAAAGGGGAGGATGCATAATATGAAACAATCAGCCGGCGGGGGGGGGGGGGGGGGGGGGGGGGGGGGGGGGATGTCAGTGTTTGATTCCACTGCAGCGACTTGTATGCGCTGCAAAATGATTTGCAAATGACGACACACTTTTGGTGACATTACATGAAAACAGATCGTAGAATTTACGCGACACCAAAGTACATCATTACTACGTACATTATGCGTCATTGCGTTGCATTGTGTCATACTACTTCATTGCATTTTCTCTACATAGTTAGTGGATTAAATTGTACTGCAGTTCAGTGCGGTGGATGTCATTGTACGGTTTTGCACTGCATTGCATTGATTTGATTTGTTCTTGTTGATTTTTTCTATCTTGTTCCATTTCATGTTTGGATTGTACTGCTAATGCATTGCAAATTTCTGCGTTGTGTTTGCATTGCATAATGTTTTGCCTCTTTTTCGAATTGTTCTCCATTTGTTGTAGATTTTATGTTTCGTTTGACATTCAACTGCAGTAAAGTGCGCTGCATATTGTCGACCTCCACAAAAAGGTGAAGCGCTCCCACCCTACCGCAGTGCCCCCCAATCTCGCGCCCCTACTCAACCACAATAAATCATCCAAGTAAAAGGATTGAATAACTGGCGGACGAGCATTCAAGGAAAAAACTATTTTGCTGTTTCAAAACAATAATACAAAGCCATTCAAATACCTAAAAAAATCATATTCGGACCTATTTTGGGTTCGTTCCACCGATTACCTGACAGTCACACACAGCAACGCCAGCCCCCCCCCTTCAACTCTTGGGGGTCCTTTCAGAGTCCCAAAACAAAATAATCAGGGGGAAGGGCCGCACCTTGCCGTCGCGGCATGCCACCACCGTGCGCCACTCCACATCCAGCACACCCGTGTTGACCACGTGCACGGGAATACTCGCCCTGTGCGGTGCCAAATGAATAACAAACCTAAATTACATACCTCCAAAAATATATATTCATTGTCAAGGCAGAAACAATTACACAATAATTAACTCCAATTATCTGCAGCAGCAGCTCATATGTGACAAATGCGACGAGTTTGGGTTTGGGTGACGTCTTCCTGGCGATGCATATGAAAAAAAAAGAAAAAGTTGTGGATGCTTAACGGACTACCACATCACGGGGCGGCGGTCACCTTCCGATTGTGATGGTTTTGGCGACAGCGGTGCCGGTGGGGTTGAGCAGCAGCAGGTTGCCGCTCTCGGTGCCCACCATCAGGCACGCCACCGCGCCCTCCTCCCCGTGAGACTTGTTCACCTTGGACAGCACCGTCACCACGCTGGTGCTCGACAGCGGCTGCCCTTTGTAATACGCCACAAAGGAGTCCAGCGTGCCGGGCTCCTGGCCACCCAATGAACACAGCTTAATAGGGCGGAGTCCCAACAGCAATGCGCAGGAACGGGATTTATGTGGGCAAATGAACCGAGTCAACGAATACCTCGCTTCATTTGTTCACACACATTGACTTATTAACATTTGCAACTGATTTCGTACCATTTAAATTCTCATTCCACTGCGTTCATATTTTGTATCCATTGATTGTAATTTGGTCTACTTAGCTCATTTGTCTCTCAGCGTAATTAAAATTCCATTCGATTTCGTAAGCTTCCCATTCGCAATTTATTACATATGCGTTTTCCACAATTTTGACTCAGTTCCTTGCAATATCGCCTGGTTTTATAATATGTATTTCGTTGCTTTTATTTTGTTCATTTCCATTGGATCACGTTAGATTTTCATTCGCATTTCTTACAACTTGCATTTCAAGTAAATTCTATTGCACTTTGTTAGATTTTCATTTTACCTTAGCACACACATATGCCTGACACCATTTTGCATGAACTAAATATAACTTTGTCTTACTTGTTCAGCCCAATTTTCAACACTGACCTCAGTTCAGTAATACTCCATATCGCCAGTACACCCCCTCCCCCCCCAACACACACAATAAGCATAAATGTTTGGAAGGCGACCTCATTTCCGCGGCGGACCTGAAATATTAAGTCCGCGCTTCGTTCGGTCAGCGTCACCCCGTTGTCCCGGAGGCCGATCAGCTGGTTCTGCGCCTCGCTCGGGTCGGAGCCGTTGCTCAGATTAGCCCTGCGCGTGGGGAGAGGGGGGAGGCGCAAGTGTCAGCGCAATTTTCTATTAAGCAGTATAACGATACACACACATATAAAGAAAGCCAAATATACACACATACACACACACGCACGCACACACACGCACACATATATACATACACACACGCAAACACACACACACACACACACGCACACACACACGCACACACACACGCGCACACACGCACACATACATTCACACACACACACACATACACATACACACACTTCTGAGCGCAAGTTCCAAACATTTATCCACACTGCAGACAATACGAGTGTTCAAGCCGAAAAAACATATAGCTATGGTTAAGCTAAAACGCACGTTGGTTATCAAAAGCACTAAAATGAGTTCACCAAAATTCATGCTCTTTTACCGAAATACTACAAAAAGGATAAAACTACGCAACACATTGTTTCTTAATCACGTAAACCATTTCGCCACTAATATCAAATTGATATTATGCACACAAGCAATGCGAGTGCCAGCAGCAGCCGTCGAGTAGTGTCCCCCTTTCCATTGGTAAGGTAATCAACCACTAGATTTGAGCGGCTGCATGCAAGTGACAGCAGGCATAACACATCCCGTTCCGTGCCTCTTAACATCACCCACTCTACACCCAGCCCAGAGTGCTACCATCCGTCAAGGTATAAAACAACAAAATAAAACCGAACCCGCAACCAAATCCCCAAAGCAACGGAGCCTCAACGACATATTCGCAATATCCAGATCCGTATTCAAGCAATACCGTTACCAAACATCTGACGATATTAAAAGACGGAACCAAACAAAGGCATAACGGAAAGATGCAATGTGTGAGTGTTTTGGAGAGAGAGGGGGAGGTATGTGTGTGTGTGTGTGTGTGTGTGTGTGTGTGTGTGTGTGTGTGTGTGTGCGTGCGAGCGTGTGTGTGTGTGTGTGTGCGTGTTTGTGTATGTATGTGTGTGTATGTGTATGAGTGTGCGTGTCTGTGTGTGTGTGAATGAAAATGTATGTGAGTGTGAATGAGTGCGAATTTGTGTGTGCATGCGTGTAAATATGTCATGTGTGTGTGTGAATGTGTGTGTGTGTGTGTGTGACATTGTGCGTGACAGGGATAGAGAATAGAGAGAGAGAGAGAGAGAGAGAGAGAGAGAGAGAGAGAGAGAGAGAGAGAGAGAGAGAGAGAGAGAGAGAGAGAGAGAGAGAGAGAGAGAGAGAGAGAGAGAGAGAGAAAGAGAGTGGGTGGGTGTGTGTGTGTGAAAGTGTATGCGTGTGTGTATGAGCATGCGTATTTGTTTGTGCATGTGTGTATACATATGTCCATGTGAGTGTCCATGTGAGTGTGTGTGTGTGTGTGTGTGTGTGTGTAAAACTGTAGGTGATACAGAGAGAGAGAGAGAGAGAGAGAGAGAGAGAGAGAGAGAGAGAGAGAGAGAGAGAGAGAGAGAGAGAGAGAGAGAGAGAGGGGGAGAGAGAGAGAGAGAGAGGGCGGAGGGAGAGGGAGACAGTTTGTATGTGTGCGTGCGTGCGTGCGTGTGTGTGTGTGTGTGTGTGTGTGTGTGTGTGTGTGTGTGTGTCTGTGTGTGTGCGTGTGTGTGTGTGTGTGTGTGTGTAAGTGTGCGTGCGTGTGTAAGTGTGTGTGTGTGTGTGTGTGGGTGTTTGTGTGTGTATGTGTGTGTGTGTGTGTGTGCGAGCGTGTGTGTGTGTGTGTGTGTGTGTGTTGTGTGTATGTGTGTGTGTGTGTGGGTGGGTGGGTATGTAAGCGTATGTGCTCGTATGTTTTCGTGAAGGGAGGGGGGGCGTAAATTTGGGTGTATGGATGAGCACGACGATGGAAGCTGAGAGGCACGCACCAGATGGCCACTTCTTCGTCGTGCACCTTCTCTGGCGGCAGCACAAACTTGTAGTAGGGCCTGAGGTTGCGGTAGATAAAGACGTTGCAGCCGGAGGCGACCGCCAGTGCCGGCAGCTCCGCCTCCCGCGCGGAGCCCACCGGAGAGGAGGTGAACTCGACTATCGCGACGGGCGTCTCCAGCAGCGTGTGCTCCGCCTTCTTCTCCGTCCCCTTCCACACCTACCGCCCCGCGCACCATCCCCGACCTCAGCACCACCAAAAATAACATAGATAGCCGACCTTACGCCGTAAACATTTACGCCCGGCATGACCTTACATCTACTTGACAGCAGACGAGCGAGCATCATTTTGGTCGGTGACCCCGAATGGTTTCAAACGGTAGCGCACCTTCAGGGTTTTGTCAAAGCTGGCAACCACGAGGCGCCAGTCGCCATCGCCAAAGAGGTCCGCTGTCGTGATACAGTTGCCGAAGGCCTTTACGCCGGCCACAGGGTCGTGCCACGCCTCGAGCCACAGCTTTTGCAGCGGCGCCGCCGTTCCGCCTTCACTCGACAGCGAAAGCTTCTTCGCTGTCTCCGTCAACCGGGCCGCTGCCTCACTCAACGACGACGACGGCCTCGGCTGCGACGCCCGTTCCTCCACCTCATCCATCCCGCTCGAGTCATTCAGGATACCACCTGATACCACCAGTTACGCACGTACGCGCGTAACAACTTAGCCGTTCGAGTATGTCGTTGCGCACGACAGAACATCTACTGGTCGCTAACTGCAAATTAGCTGGCGTACTTTGGTTAAAACTAGCTTCGAGACATAAGGCAATTCACGCTGAATAGTTGGGCAGCAGTGCTAAGGGGAGGTGGGGAGACGAGGGTCAGCCGAGCACCTGTGTCTTCTCCGCCTGTTCGCCCGACAGCCGTGGGATCCACACGCCTTGCCATGGCGAGCTCGTGTGAGGCTTAGTACTCCCAGACAAATGTAGCCTGTTACACCGCCACCTGCTAGCGCCCAGCTGTCAGCAGTACGACGCCGTGTTGCCCCCGCAACGGCCAGCTGGAGGGAGTCACGAGTTGTGAAGCCGCCCGGACCGGCTCAGATCCGCGGGAGGCAGAGGGGTGCACTGCAAACCGCCCTGGTAGGTTAAAAAAACTATAGTTTTGTGCCCTGAGCGCTACCTTCTAGCCCTACCGAGATGGTTAGTATCCTTTGTTAGTCTCAGCGCGGGAGGGCGGTGGTCAGTGAGATGAGTGCGCGCTCCGCTCATTTCACGCTGTGGATACGTCCGCGATGCGCCCGTCGCTGCCCCTTATCCGCATGCCGACAGAAGCTCGGTCCGAAATTTAATTACATGATAGTATTCGGCTATGATTCGAAAAAGTACCCATCAACACGGGGGTTTCCAAAGGGGCGGAAACTTAGGTCTAGGGGAATAATTAAAAAAACTCAGACGGGGTATCTGCGGTTTTCTTGGCACAGCGCGCTGATGAAATGTAGTGTCATCCAGCCGTTATAAGGTACATACGCTTTTTCCATGAAGTCCGTTACCAGCGTCATGCATTTAATTGCCCACCACATACTCCCGCGATGGCCATGTAACTCGATTGGGGGGTAGAATAATGACTTTCGAACAACACAGCACGGCGCCTTGTTCATTGACGTGGGCACCTTAATCGGCACGCCCCAATTATTGTGGGCACCCACGTTGGATTTTCGGCCCATATTTTGCGAATTTGCGGGCCGAAATTCGTGCATGTGCAGGTTATGCACGCCTCTATGCGTAGCTCGGTACACGCAGTGTCGCGACAAGCCGGGAGACTACTCGACGTTGGGTTCTCAACATGTCTACAGAATTACACTAGCATCCACCGAGTGTGTTGCGCCCGGCCGTCTACATAGCGGCGACACCGAGATTGGCATTAAGGCTAGGGATCAACCATCGATACATCGTCGATAGAATCATCATCACCCGGTGATGGTGCCATCGACGTGATAGGTTGCGGCATCGACATCGATATCGAAGGCAGTAGTGCTAGTATCAGTGCCATCAATTTTAAAAACAATTGGAAATTGTTGATTATCGATCAATCGGCGATAATATGGGTTTAAATTGCCATCCATGTCAACATCATGACATAATATGAGCACCATCAACATCGACAATCCAAAATATCAATACTATCAACATGGACGTTTCAAGATATCATTACTAAGCCTCCGCATCGCCCAAAAAAATTAAAGATCAAGCATCAACTGCAATGCATCAAAAAATGGTGCATCAAAATGTTGATTCAATTGCTAATTCATGGACGCATTGATTAAATGGGGCACTAATTCATGGACGCATTGATTAAATGGGGCACTAATTCATGGATGCATTGATTAAGTGGGGCACTAATTCATGGACGCATTGATTAAACGGGGCACTAATTCATGGATGCATTGATTAAACGGGGCACTGATTCATGGATGCATTGATTAAATGGGGCACTAATTCATGGACGCATTGATTAAGTTCGGCACTAATTTATGGACGCATTGATGCAGGTGATGCGGGGCGAATGCATTGATGCATCATGCGCATCGGTATGTTGGCAAAATTTTAATCATGGGTGGATTTTTTTAATTACATGAGTTTGTCTAGAAAATTGAAGTGAGTCAAATATTGTATGGGACGTCCCATACAAGTTTGTTAAAGTTTTGACCAATTTTTGTTCGCTCCCCCTCTTGACAACGGCCGCCTAGAGTGGCCCGCCCACAAGTATAACCCTCTCCATGTTGTGAGTTTAACCCTCTACATGTTGTCTTGGCTGCAACGGAGTGACCCGCCGACTAGCCGCTCAATTGGGACCATCGGGAATATAAACCATATTCTTTTGTTTGCCAGGGACTGGATCCACCATTTTTTTGTTGGGTTCGGATCCATGAGTACTTGATTTTTTAGGATCCGGAACTAGTGAGTACCTCTAAAACAGGGATCCGGATCCCGCGATTACCTGTGATTCTAGGGTTCGGACCCCGCGATTACCTGTGATTCTAGGATCCGGATCCCGCGCGATTACTTGTGATTCTAGGGTTCGGATCAAATTTTTGGTTCCGTTGGATTCGTTGGGTTCGCGATTCCAACAAGTACTCGAAGTACTCATGCAAATTGATGCAAATTGCGCATTTTGGGGGAAATTTGTACTGCAAATTCAAGTTTTACATCTCTACATTCTTTACTAGTTCTATGCGCCTGCTCATGCTTGGATCCCATACATTAGATTTTGACTGAGGTATCATGAACACCCTATCTGAATTCCCAACAAGCTCCTCTTTAGTACGTTGGATAGCCGTCGATGACAATGTGACGAGTACAGTCCTGCAAAAGTACATTGCATGACATTGTACAGGTACTCGTTACTGATTCCAATTCCTGCTTTTCCATCGGACGGACGTACACACGTGGGTACGTCGCTACTGCAATATTCATAAAGGGTGCTGATGCTACTGTACGACCATTACCTCCCGGTACGTACAGATATGCATAACTAATCTAAATAGCTAGACGACGCGCCTAAGCGAGTTCTCCGATGCAGAACGGGCAGCGTCGTGATTCTCCATGCTAAACGAGCCGCGTCTCGGGACAGATGACGACGGTTAGACAGCCCTAACGCTTGACACGTAAGCGCAGCAACCATGCGTAAGTTAGTTGGGCAAAAACCTATTTGAGCCCAGTGCAGTAGAGGGAGGTGACATGACCATTTAACAATTCCATTGTTCACTTACAACATATACAACTTAAGTACAGCAATGAAACATCTTTTACCATCGTCTCTCGACAACATCATTTTGCCATCTTGCAACAACAGAACTAGACAGATTAGAACTGATTTGTGCTAGCGTTTAGCTTGAGGAGGCTAACCGCCACATTGGTTTAGGAGCTCTTCGGTCGACGCACGTTTTCGTTGCTCATTGATTCGCTCGACGTTCCCCTGATTGATGCGAGATGGCTTTAGTAGGACCTGGACATTACGTGGTGTTGGTAATTCATGTCGGAGGGACTAAACTGTCGGATGTGAAATTGGTATTACAACGTGAGCCTCGTACCGGTAAAACTTGGTTTTCGGCTGGCTCTGTCTTACCTAATGAAGAGCATGTGGACGATGTTGTTCATGAGTTACACGAGGAAACCGGCCTTACTTTGACATCGGATGATCTAATGCTGTTGAGTGACGCTCATGTCCGAGTTGCGTTACCTCAAGGACGACAACTTGTTTATGTGTACTCGGCTTATGTCCCCATCATGTTTGCTACGAGCCACTTACGTACACCTGCTCATGTTGAGCAGGCTGTTACAGCAAAGTCGACAATTAATCCGGATGGTACTTACGTCGTCCCGGAAACAATTAACATTGACGGTCTGAACCTTACGCCCGCTAAGACTGGGTTACTTCGTGCTGAGAAGCACAAGAGCGAGTTACTTCACTTCGGTTACGTGACTCAATGGGAGATTTTTTGTCGAACAGTCTACTCACACAGCCCGGTCTTTCAAGACGACATATCTATTCCGAGATAGTTCTTCATGTTCTCCCGGTTTACGTCGGTCGACTCTGATCATGTCTGGCTATTGATTCGTGGACACATCAATCGGCTGAGTGGTGAAACGCCGACAGATTTACGTGTGGGAATGCCGATGCCTACTCATAGCTTGGCTGGACTACCTGTTACCCTCACGGAGACACAGCGTAAAGCTGCGATTAACTCACCATTGCAGACTGGTCGAATCGCTAATGAACTGGAGGATTGGCTTTAAGCTCAGCCTCAGCGTTTTCTAATGCTTGGTATTACGGCTGACTCGTACGACTCGGTTATCTGGGTTACTTCACAGTTCTCAGGACATCTAAATGGGTGGTGGCTGAACCGTTAAACCCAAGCTGCTATTCCATCTACATATGACGAGCTTGTCGCGGAGCTACGCAAGACAACGTTTCTTCCGAACATTCAAGACGACGCAATTAATGTTTTGCTCAACCTTACGCAGAGCAACACGATGAGTTACGCCTTCTACACCAAGCATTACAACGACCTCTTACGTCGGTCTCGTCAGAACCTGACGGCCGATGTGCAGTGTGTACGCTTCATTCACGGTTTGGCGAACTTTACATTGAAGAACCACGCGAAGTCACACCGAGCTCAGAAGGGGTACCAGATTACTCTGTTGGAGCTGCAAAATTTCCTGAATGACATCGTTGCGGATTCGCCGGAACCCGGCAACATGAGGTCTTCCGCTGGCCCATCTAATCAACCAACGTGCAAGCGCAACTTTGAAGACCCTCTCGTCGACGCCTCTAAGATCTGGAAACGTAATGGAGGTGGCCGTGGTCGTGGCCGTGGACGTGGACGTGGAGGCAACAATGGAGGACGTGGTCAAACATCTGGCCGCGTTGACTTCAACACTCTCGCAAATGCGATGACAACTGAGGAACGCAAGCGACACATGGAGGAGGGACTATGTTTCAAGTGCCACAAGAAGGGACACCGACTATTCCAATGCCCGGAGTGGAAGGGCAAGGCACCAATGGAACCTCAGTCTAAGAAGCAATGATGGTGGCACGGTTGTTCTAACAGCCGGCTACATCTACTGTTCGTTCTGAAACACTGCTAGCGACAGAAGTTGTCGAAACACCTTCGGCATCTCCATCGACTACAATCACGACACCTGCAACGTTAGTAGCAGGTCGTCGTCAGACTAAGCAGAGACAAAGTCGTAAACCTGTAACCAGACGTTCAATCGATTGGAAACGGGTTGACTCAGTCTTTGACCCTCTGCATGCACGATTCAACTTCACTTTGGAGGGATGTGCTGATGATGAAGGTCTAAACTCGCACGGTGACTTACCTCACTGTTCGCCGAGTGACTCGATTCTTGAGAGGGACTTGACAGGAGAACGGGTGTTTATCAACCCACCCTGGGAGTTAGCTGAGTAGATTGCACAGCATTTTGAGGATTGTTGTCGAACATCTCCGACATCTACGATGGCTGTTTTTGTACTACCGAAATGGGCGAAATTTACTCAAGTGACTAAGAACTGGAAACTCTACCAAGAATTCCCAGCAAGGACACAGCTTTTTACTCGTCAGTTACTGCAGAATCCAGCACAACAGGAGGTAGTTGCTCCAGCTCCTTGGCATGTACAACTGTGGTTAGTCGACGCAGACTGTGCGTTTTACAACTCGACAACACCTACATCATCTGATCAACCCGACTCGGTACATGTACCTCCTGACGACACGGAACCGTCCATCGCTACGCTGCGACAATTTTCTTCGCCAGCTATAGCCCTACTGACTGACCTCACGGAAGCTCGCCCGTTAATTCGAACTGAGCTGACTCTGAAAACTCCTGATGGCGGACACCAAATTTCTGGATTAGTGGACTGCGCTGCGACGCTTGATTTCGTGTCAGAGGCCTTCGTACGACGCTTTGCTTTACAGACTCGAAAGTCTACGACTAAGACACCAGTTCGACTCGCCAACGGACAACGA
Source organism: Tetraselmis chui (assembly GCA_026401115.1). Classification (NCBI taxonomy): domain Eukaryota; kingdom Viridiplantae; phylum Chlorophyta; class Chlorodendrophyceae; order Chlorodendrales; family Chlorodendraceae; genus Tetraselmis; species Tetraselmis chui. The sequence continues at coordinate 181,864 of JAPMLY010000393.1, read as the reverse complement.
GTTACTTCTTCAACAGTCTGCGATGTCACTTTTGAGCTGGCTCGACACGAATTTCACCGGACTTTTTACGTCTTACGTGATTTACGTGCAGCTGATTTAATCTTGGGTTTACCATGGCTTGATGACGAACATGCCTCTTTACATTTTGGTACAACCAGGGTTTTTACACTGATGGATGGCACAGCAGTGGAGACTACACTTGAGGAACGACGCCCTGAGTGTATGCTGCTGTCGTCTACTAAAGTTCAGAAACTCATGCGCAAGACGCGCCGCAGCAGGGGACGTCATGCTGAATTTTACGTCATTGAACTTACGTCAGCCGCTGAACAACCAACAGACTTTCACACTGGAGAGAAACTAACTTCAGAACAACGTGACAACTTCCGGTCGTTACTCTTTGATGACTTCCCGGAATTACTGCAACCTGTCGACTCTCCACATGTAAGCCGACAGTGGGATCATGCCATTGAAACAACTGGCCCGATGCGACGCCAACGGCTAAACGGATTGTCACCTGCAGCGCGCGCTAAGCTAATTCGACAGCTCAAAGACGCAGTGGAGGCTGGTCTGGTCCGTCCCAGCTACAGTGAGTTCGGCTCGCCAATTCTTTTTGTGCGGAAAGCTGATGGCTCGCTACGTCTGTGCATTGACTACCGTGGCCTTAACGAGGTTACGCGTAAAGATGCTTACCCACTTCCGCGTGTGGATGACACTCTTGACGAACTTAAGAACGCGAACTTTTACACACACCTCGACCTCGCCTCTGGCTTCTGGCAAGTTCGAGTGCGTGACCAGGACATTCACAAGACGGCTTTTCAAACCCCTAATGGCTTAATGGAATGGGTCGCCATGCCGTTTGGCATGTGCAATGCGCCGGCTACATTTCAGAGGATGATGAATGACATACTTCGCGACTTTTTACATAAGTTCGTGACAGTCTACCTCGATGACGTCTGTATTTACAGTCGAACACTGGAGGAGCACCTGGAGCACCTGCGTCTCGTGCTACAACGATTCAAGAAGGAAGGCCTGAAATTACGCCTTAAGAAATGCTTCTTCGGACTGCAAAAGATGGAGTACATGGGCTACACTGTGTCAGCCGGTAAAATTTCGGTTTCCACAAAGAAAGTCGAGGCCGTTGCAGACTGGCCAGTGCCCAAGACGCAGAAGGAGGTTCGCAGTTTCGTACAGTCCTACAACTTCTACGCCAGATTTATACACCATTTTAGCGACCTTACGGCTCCATTGACGGACTTACTGCGGAAGTCCCAGCCACAGAAGGTTACGCTGACGCCTGCCTGTTTGGAAGCCTTTGAGACTCTCAAGTTACGGCTCATTTCCGCGCCATGCCTGATCCTTCCGGAGGTCGGCTCGGACGCGACGTTCACCGTGGCTACAGATGCTTCAACAGTGGAGCCGTACGTGTTGTAAGTAATACCGCATACGTATTAGTTGCAGATAGCTACTGTAAGCTACTCTAGATATGATTAGTACATGTCTAGATCGGACATACCGATAAACTGTTTGACTCGGTACAGAGCTGTCGCTAGGCTACAGCTCTAACACTTCTGTTGTCCCGACACCACGCCTGTAGGCTGGTTGTCGCCTTAACTGTTCCGTTTGCGGGACTGTGACTGTAACTACGTTTGCGTACGTTATCTTCCACACTAACTGTGTTTGCATGGTTCAATAGGTTATGGGCCCCCGCCTCACGTCACTCACGCGCGACAACCTGGTTCGGCGAGCTGCGATCGACAGCTCTCCCGCAGAAGGCAAGTTTCTATAGACACCTAGTACTTTCAACCTGTAGTCGGCGGTATCGCCAGTATAAACTGCGATTTTTAAAACCCGCCACCACCCTCTTAAGCCAGCCACCCGCCGGAGATAGCCAGCCAACCACACCGACGCACTCGTCGTGTGTGGACAGGGTGCACACAGGTCCAAGCTGGAGAACGGGGGGGTGCACTGTCGGGTGAATACGCATCCACAGGTCGCACGCCAGCCGTAGCTTACCTTTTATTTTTATTTTTATACTAGCCTCGCGCATCAGCCACCAGCGCAGCGCTCCACCTGTCCTGGCCTTGGCCTCGACTTGTGCCCCACACTGGGTGGAGGATACAGAAAAGGTGCTCTGAGACACCCCGGGGCTACAGGCCGAGGGGTCGGCGGGCATCAGGCCGTCTCTTAGCATACCGCTGTTAGGCACGAGTCCGGCTAGCGGTTTTTACCGCTGCCTGTTTTTTCCTTCAGCTCTTTCTTTTTTTTCCCTCTGTCGAAATGGAGCAGAAAAACCCGCCTGATTCACCTGCTGATTCCCCTGAGTCAGGCTCTCACCAGAGCACCCTCGATCACCCCCCCGATACTCTCGCGCTGCTCGTTGCGCAAGTGGCGAGCTTAACTGCTCGTATCGACTCGCAGTCGGCCGAGGGTGCTGTCGCTGCTGCGGGTGCTAATCCGCACCCCCCTGTAGCTCAGCGCCGCCACCATGCCCCACTCGAACCCGTCCGGCACAGCCACGACGGTCACACCCTCCACCTGAGTGACCATACCCAGCCTGGTTTCGTAACCCCGGACGCAGAAACACTCTTTCCTGCTGCAGCCCCTGTTAGCGACCCCACAGTCGCACAGCGCCGCCACGATGCGCCCCGCGAGCCCGCGCGTGCCGAGGCGCACTACGACCCCTCGCGTCACGCCATCCGGGTTGATCACCTCCCACCACCTCCCCCCTTCCCCCACGCCGGATATGCCCTTCACCACCCCGGCCCCCATATCACGGAGGCGCCCTCTCATCTCATCCCCCCCTACCGTGACCACCCGCACTCGTACGGCCCGCCGCGTCCCATGGCCGGCCGCTCTCCCTTTCCCGGTGGCCCACCTCCTCCCTTTCATGGCCGGCACTCTCCCCCACTCCAACATGGCGACCCCAACCCCCGGGGCCGTCGTCGCCCCACTATCGACCCGGTGGTCATCAACCGGGCGGCACACGAAGCCCCCGGCTTCGACAAGGACGCCCTCAACCGGTCCATGAAGATGTCGGTCCCCGTCATGTGCCCGACCACGGACTTTAAGCAATGGAAGAGGACCTTCCTTAATTTCCTCTCCATCAAGGCCGCATACCTCATTCCTCAGCTGGCCATCCGCGACTCCGGCGTCTGGCTCGACGAACAAGCGCAACACTACGCCTACACGCTGCTCCTCCATGCAGCCAGCGCGAATAAGCGCGCTGACCAAGCCATGAAATGCGTTTCTCCAGCACGCCCAGACTGCGCCGCTGCCGCGTGGGACATCCTTTGTGAACGCCTCGACTGTCGGTCTTTTGCTCGCTCCTTGTCCCTCTTGGACAATCTCACGGTCAGACAGCGCCCCGGTCAGTCACTCAGTGACTATGTCCACTACATGCGCCAGACCTTTGACGAGTACAACGACACATGCCAGTTGGCTGATGGCTCCGTTGCCATCCACCCCCACCACCTCGGTCTCCTCATGCTGCGCGGCATTTCTAGCAGCGGCCCACACGGTCAGGCGAAGCAATGCGTCATCAACGCCTTCGACACGGACTACATCATGTCGGCTGATGAAGTTATGGCGAGCATTCTACACCTTGCGCACAACATGGAAGACCACCCTGCTCCGGACGCAACCGCTCCGGACATATCACCTCCTCCCATCTCCGCGTTCGTCGCTGCGGGCCGCGGCTCGCACAGCGGTCGAGGCCCACCACACCGTAACCCTCGCGGCCATCGACCCAACAAGTGTGGCGTTTGTGGCAGCCTCCACCATCTCATGTCCGCGTGCAATGCCACTGATGACGCTATTCTTAAGTGGAATCTTGCCAAGCGTAGGCTGACAGTCCAGAAGTACGGCGCCGCCGACGGCACCCCCTCTGCTCACGCTGCGCTGCTGAGCGACGTCCCTGCCGACGACGCCCCCGCCGATGACACCGATTGCCTACCCACCTTCGCGGACTGCGTTGATGACGACGCTGACGACGAGGTGAGTGTCCCATTCAGCTCTGTGGCATTCTCCTCTTCCCTCGCCCCGGGTCGTAATCTGTCAAAGTTTTGGGTCGTTGATTCCGCCTGCTCGATTAACCTCACTGCGTTCCGAGATGACTTCGTGAAATTCACGCCCCCCTCCACTCCCTCTCGCGTGGGCGGTGTCGGCGTTGACGTTAAGGGCAGTGGCTCAGTGCGACTTTCTGTCAGACTTGCCTCTGGCCAGCTAATTCACCGCACTGTGTATGCACTCTACACCCCTGACCTATCATCTCGTTCAGCACAGCGTATCGGCAGACTCCTTAGTGTCAGCTGGATGCAAACTCACAGCGGTTGTGAATTCATATTCCCCTCCAACTCTGACACTGGTTTGCTTTTGGTACCCACAGGCATGGGTATGCTAGAACCGTCCGGAAACGGTCTCTACCTCCTTCCCCACCAGCCGGCCCTCCCTTCCAGCCCATCCGCCCCGCCGGCACTTGACCCCTCACCTCAGGTTGCCCTTACTGCCCAGTGTGATCCCGTCCTATGGCACCGTCGATATGGCCACCTCAACATGCAAAGCCTTCAGGCCCAACATACTCACGGTGTCCCGACTAGCCCTGTGTTAACTAGCGCTGTAACCAAAGTTTCGTGCGACTCTTGTCTCCTTCACAAAGCCACAGCTGCACCACGCAACACAGCCGCTTGCGCGAAGCCATCCCACCCCCTCCTCAACCTGTCCGCTGACCTCTGGGGCCCGGTCAATGTCCCCTCCCCACATGGCCTCCGCTACTGCTTGCTCGTCATCGACCACCACACCAACTACATGTGGGTGCGGTTCCTTAAGTCTAAAGACGACGCATGTTCGGAATTGGAAACCATCCTCTTGGACATCAAACACCTGCATGCCCGCCATCACTCCCAGACGGGCGCGTTCGCACCGGTCCTCAAATTTGACTCTGACTCTGTGTTTGAAGCTGCTGTCACTCGCCAGATGTGCGCACACCTCGGCGTCGGGGTACAGTTCTCTGCCCCATACGCCCACCACATGCTCGGCAAGGCCGAACGTCCCTGGCGCACCATCCGGGACAATGCATCGGCGATGCTCCACAACATGGCCGTTCCCAACTCCATGTGGTCGTGCGCTGTCAGCACAGTTGTGTACCTTCGCAACCGCACGTATAGTCGCTCGGTCGGACCTCATGGGGGCGTCCCCCTCACACTCCTTACGTCGTCAGTGCCCAACGCCTCCAAGTTCCGCGTCTTCGGCTGCGCCGTTTTCGCCAAGGTCCCCGACAAACAACGTCGGAAACTCAGTGAAAAAGCATTTCGCGGCGTCATGGTGGGCTATCCCCCTGACGCACCCGGGTATCGTGTCTACAATCCGGAAACACGTCGCATCACCACTTCCGTACATGTTGTCTTTCAGGAAGACACCCCAGGCTTCGACACACAACCCTCCGTCGACTCGGCCATCACCGACTCTTCGGACGACGTCCCCGCAGACTCACCCCTATCCCACCCCATTGACCTCACATCACCCACACCCCTGCCCCCCCCGCCAACCCCTCGCCATGCTCGGCTCCGCTCCCACCCCATTCGCTACGGCGATATGGTTGCCCACCTGTCCGACTACCCACCCACACTCGTCACGGCGTGTTGTGATCCTGAACAAGGAAAAGCTCAAGAGGACATCTTTGAGCACCCTCACGTCCCCAACCTTGTCACTGGTCCCCCACACACACCTGCCGGCACGTCCCCTACTGCCGTCGCCCTCCTCTCCGCCCGAGAGTGTGTGGAACCAAAATCCTACCGAGCTGCGCTGGACAGCGCCCAAGCCCCCCAATGGCAAGCCGCTATGCAACAGGAGTATTCCTCCCTCATCAGCAACGGCACGTGGGACCTTGTGGACCTCCCCCCCGGCCGCATGGTCGTTAACAGCATGTGGATCTTTAAAGTCAAGTCGGATACAGCCGGCGACGTCTCCCGCTTCAAAGCGCGGTTCGTCGCCAAGGGGTGCAGTCAACGCGCTGGACTGGACTACACGGAGACCTTCTCCCCGGTCATCCGCATGGCCAGCCTGCGTCTCTTCCTGACCATTGCAGCCGCCCGCGACCTTGAACTCTGCCAACTTGACATCGACACAGCGTTTCTCTACGCCCCCATCCGGGAGGATGTGTACATCCGCCAGCCCCTCGGCTTCACCGATGGAACGTCCAAGGTTTGTCACCTCAAGCGTTGCCTCTACGGCCTTAAGCAGTCCCCCCGCGAGTTCAACATGCTACTTCGTGCGTGGCTCGTCGACCATGGATGGCAACAATGCGTTTCCGACCCGTGCATCTACATCTACCGCGCCGGCCACGTCTTCGCCATGATCGCCCTGTACGTCGATGACATTCCCGCAGCCTGCAATGATGCCACCTGGCTCGCATCGTTCAAAGCCCAACTCGGAGCACGGTTCAAAATCAAGGACCTAGGCGACCTCTCCCAACTCCTCGGCATGCACATTACCCGCGATCGCTCCACGCGCACAATCTCGCTGGACCAGTCCAAGTACCTGCGCGACATCCTCGCCAAATACGGCATGTCTGACTCTAAGCCGTCGTCCCTTCCGATGGACCCAGGCTTCCTCGCCGGCCTTACACACTTGAACTCGCCTTCTCTCACAGGAGTGGCCAAGGACGTCTACCCAAGCCTCCTGGGCAGCCTTCAATACGCCGCCGTTTGTACACGCCCCGATGTCTCCACGGCATTGAGCATCCTCGGCTCTGCCCAAGCCTCGCCCACCGAGGCACACTTGCAGGCTCTGAAAAAGGTCCTCCGCTACCTCCATGGCACCATCAACATGCGCCTGACGTTGGGGGGGGGCATGGACCACAGTCTCCAACTCACAGGCTTTGCCGACGCTGATTGGGCCAACGACAGCAGCACCCGCAAGTCTCGCTCGGGCTATCTCTTCACCCTCGGACGCGGGCCAATCAGTTACAAGTCCAAACAACAGACTTGTGTGGCTCAATCCACGTGTGAAGCCGAGTACTACTCTGCAGCTGACGCCACCAAGGAGGGACTCCACCTCCGACAACTCCTGGGGGAAATCTTCGACTCCCCCATCACCGAAACCACCACCATCTGGGAGGACAACCAAAGCGCCATTGCATACTCCCAAAATGCCTTGGTCAGCGAGAAGACTAAACACATCGGCCTGAAGTGGCACTTTCTCAAAGACCACGTGGAGCAAGGGACCATCAAGTTGAGGTACCTCCCCACTGACCAGATGGTGGCTGACATGCTCACCAAACCCCTCCCAGGACCTGCACTAGCACGACACCGAAGTGCGATCCTTGGAGGACAAGACCCAATGCAACGCTTCATCCCGTAGCTACCTTCAGGGGGAGTGTTGTAAGTAATACCGCATACGTATTAGTTGCAGATAGCTACTGTAAGCTACTCTAGATATGATTAGTACATGTCTAGATCGGACATACCGATAAACTGTTTGACTCGGTACAGAGCTGTCGCTAGGCTACAGCTCTAACACTTCTGTTGTTCAACTATTGGCGAGATAGTAGGGCCAAGACTCCCCCGGAGTACAACGTACGGATGTGTCAATTAGCGTGCCCACCACGGGGATCTCACAACACTTCCCCTAATGGACACCATCCGATCAACTCCGGTCAAACCCTAGCAACCCGCGTCATACGCGGAGGGCCCATAACCTGTGGAAGGGTTACACGGAAATGCTTTCACCGGGAATCGAACCCGGCACCTCCGTGTTCGGAGCCGTACGCCGTAACCAAGTACCGCGCCGAAAAGTCGGTACCCATTGGGGATATATCTCATATATATACCCCCGTACTGCCCGAGCAACGGGCTCCCGCAGTACATCAACTATTGGCGAGATAGTAGGGCCAAGACTCCCCCGGAGTACAACGTACGGATGTGTCCATTAGCGTGCCCACCACGGGGATCTCACAACAACGACTTAGAAGCTTTGGCCGTATGCGAAGCTGTCAAGCATTGGAGGTGCTATCTTGAAGGATGCTCTAAGTTCCTTGTCGTAACAGACCACGACACACTGCGACATCTGCTCAGGCAACCGAACAACACGCTGAACAAGCGGCAAGCAAGATACCTGCGGGATTTGCAACCGTTTGTGGGCTCGATGACACTTGCATATCGCAAGGGAGCTCTGAACGAAGCTGACCCGTTAAGCTGGCGTCCAGACTTCGTACCTCAGGCCACATTTCCCTTATTTTGGGATGGCGAGGTTCCGTCTGATCGAGAATTACGACGGAAGTCCCAGCTGCTGTTTGAAGACGCACAATTAAATTTACTGACTGTTAACGCGTTGCAGCTGAGCTCTGAGTTCGCTGATCTCATTCGCGAGGGGTTCTCACAAGACTCGTTTTATGGGGACGAGGGTGAGTGGACGAAAGACAGCCGGATTGAAGCCAGAAACGGATACTTTTGGCGCCTCAATCGCCTCTGTATACCACAGAACTCTGAGCTCCGACTGAGATTGATCACAAAGCTGCACGAAAGTTCGTCAGCTGGTCATAGAGGAGTTGCTAGCACTCTTGCTAAAGCACTCGACAGATTCTGGTGGAAACGAATTCGCCAAGATGTGGAAGATTTCTGTGAACGCTGCGTCGTATGTCGACGAGCAAAGATTCGACCGCAGATGGCTGAAACTCTTTACCCATTACCTGTTCCACCCATACTGTGGCAAACAGTTGGTCTTGACTACCTGACACACTTACCTGAGAGCAATGGCTTTAACAATGTGCTGATTGTAGTAGACCATCTAACTCGAATGGCCCAATTTCTGCCATGTACAGAGTCGATTACTGCCGAAGAAACTGCAACTTTGTTTTTACAGGGAGTCTACCGTTTGCATGGACTGCCCCGTGTGCTGCTTAGCGACCGCGACCCGAACATGCCTTCCAGTCGACATCCAGAAACGGGCGGGTTGACAGAGCGCGTGAACATCACGTTTCAGCAGCTTCTTCGTTGCTTATGTTGCTATGATGGCTCTGATTGGACAACGCTACTACCACAAGTGGAATTTGCGTACAACGCCTCGCGTGCACTCGGAATTGAGCACACACCGTTCGAGGCTAACTTTGGGTTCTCTCCTGAGGAGCCTCCTGACCTGCTGTTCAGCATGCGACCATCGATTCCAATTTCGCAAGACGCAGCAGAACGGTTAAGATTGTTACAGGAAGTACACACCCTGGTACGCTCAGTGTTACAGCTACACAAAGATGAGATGCAAGCACGCACAGAACCGTCTACGGCGCCACACTTCGCTAAGGGAGACAAGGTGTCAGTCGTCACAGCAAACCTTTTTCTGCGAGGACAACCGAACCGGAAACTCAGAGACAGACAGCTTGGCCCTTTTTTAGTGGAGGAGCAAATTGGGAAACACAGTTACAGATTAAAACTTCCAGCGACAGTACGCTTACCTCTTGTGTTCCATGTTAACAACTTGCGACCCTGCTCTACCGCTCCACTACGGCCAGTTGTCCCGGTTATTGTACATGAAGGAGACGACGAGGAGTTTGATGTCTCGCACATCTCTGCTGTGTGCATCAAGTCGCTACCTGTGCGACGAGGCAAATATCTGCTCTTCATGACGCACTTCAGCGATGACGACATTCCACCTTTCTGTCACCGGTTGAATGAAGTACACCGGACCACAACGTTACAAGATTTCTTGGAGACGCCCCAATGGCACAAGTTTGCCAAGACTCAGGCGTACATCGACTTCATGCACGCTCACCCAGCGCGTATTCCTGAGTCCCAGTAACTACTTCAGTAAAGCAGCTTAGACCACGGAGGTCTGCCTCGGTGGCCTCAAAGAACTGTCAAGAGGGGGAGGGTACGAGTGTGACGAGTACAGTCCTGCAAAAGTACATTGCATGACATTGTACATGTACTCGTTACTGATTCCAATTCCTGCTTTTCCATCGGACGGACGTACACACGTGGGTACGTCGCTACTGCAATATTCATAAAGGGTGCTGATGCTACTGTACGACCATTACCTCCCGGTACGTACAGATATGCATAATTAATCTAACTAGTTAGACGACGCGCCTAAGCGAGTTCTCCGATGCAGAACGGGCAGCGTCGTGATTCTCCATGCTAAACGAGCCGCGTCTCAGGACAGATGACGACGGTTAGACAGCCCTAACGCCCGACACGTAAGCGCAGCAACCAGGCGTAAGTTAGATGGGCAGAAACCTATTTGAGCCCAGTGCAGTTGAGGGAGGTGACATGACCATTTAACAATTCCATTGTTCACTTACAACATATACTGCTTAAGTACAACAGTGAAACATCTTTTACCATCGTCTCTCGACAACATCATTTTGCCATCTTGCAACAACAAAACTAGACAGATTAGAACTGATTTGTGCTAGCGTTTAGCTTGAGGAGGCTAACCGCCACAACAAGCTCTTCCTTGATCTAGACGGTCTACTACTTCCCGCTTGCCCCGCCATTGTTGCTAAGCATGATAGGAGTTGGATGTGGACGGGCAGATTATGGTGGATTTCAAGCGCGTACGCACCATTTAACTGGCCCTTGGGTGGGCTACAATCGATTCAAGGCTGCGGAATGACAACAATTAGGGCTATTGAACCAATCCTAGACATACACCTCAGCAGATTTGCATTGCCAAATACATCCCCAAAAAACGGCGTGTCACTTCGGGCAATCGGGCCACCACAAAATCGTGAGATACTCGGAATCGTGAGTACTGATTGGGTATCGCGATTCCACATCGTTTTGCGAGGATAAGATACTCGCGATTACCGCGGATCCATCAAAGTACGATGAATACCGGATCCAACGATTACTTACAATAACTGGTACCGGATCCAACGATTACTTACAATAACTGGTACCGGATCCAACGATTACCTATGATTCTAGGGTTCGGATCCCGCGATTACCTACCGAACCTAGGGTTCGGATCCAGCGATTACCTGTGATTCTAGGGTCCGGATCCCGTGATTACATGTGATTCTAGGGTCCGGACCCACGAGACCGAGTCCGAACCCGAGTAGTCTCGGAGATTCGCGGGTCCGTAGGATCCGGATCCAGTCCCTGTTGTTTGCAAAAGAGACAATCAGTGTGTGCGCCTGTGCGGAGTGTACTTCCAATAAAGATAGAGGTGTGGATAATTACATGATGCATGTGTATATTCAAAAATGCATGTACATGTTCTGAAATGTAATCTGAAATTGTGCAGATTATGCGCCCCGAATATTGTGGTGCGGTAAACCACGACATATTTGCTTACAACCTCTATTAATTGCCCTAATAGTCTAATACACTTTCTATGCTAAATTCTGAAACACCACGAGACGCCTCTTGAGAACCCTTCGTAGACACGTGTTCACGTGAGCTTCATCCTCTACGTTGCAATAACATTTCAAAATTAGTGCGGTGTCAGTAATTTACATCAATTGGTTGAGCGTAATTGATGTACTGGATGGTCAAAGGGTGGTGAGGATAATGTTGTCATGGTTGGTGGTAATGTGATGTAAATCAAATACATACGATCAGAATTGAATCAGTGTGTGTGTGTGTGTGTGTGTGTGTGTGTGTGTGTGTGTGTGTGTGTGTGTGTGTGTGTGTGTGTTTATGTGCTTGCGCGAGTGTGTGTGTGTGTGAGTGTGTGTGTGTGTGTGTGTGTGTGTGTGTGTGTGTGTGTGTGTGTGTGTGTGTGTGTGTGTGTGTGTGTGTGTGTGTGTGCATGTTGCAAAATATCGACGTCACACAATATGCATAACGAAGATGAACATAAATGTCCTTTCGATCTATCCATCAATAAAGGCAAATGCATGATTATCAACTATTTGTATTATCAGCATGTACATGATTTAAATCCGCACTAAATTGAAAAAATCGATTTCTGTGTGGCCTTACCTCGGTGAAGGCTCATCAGCAGTTTTTCATGAAGCACAAAACAATTGTCAATCCAATAGCCCATCACGCTTACCAGTGGGCTAATTTCTTCCCAAATATCGGCTGCTTTGCAAGGCCTGACACAATATCCCTTCTGATTGAAAGCAAGTGAGTCCTGCACAGGATGAGAAATGGTTCAAAAGACAAAAAATGTTCCGGAAACAGATTCATGGCGGGACTAAACAAGTCGTCATAATAACAGGCAGTGATTCGATAGCCAACGCAAGCATATCATGTATACTCTGGCACCCCATGAGTAACGGCCTCCGCTAAGGGTACGTGCAACGACATATGACATATGAGGTGTGTCCCTTTCGGGTAGAGAAAACGTCCTATTCGACTTCGCTAACCACTTCGTACACATATGGTTAAGTCGGTTACGATGCTCAGCAAGCTGTGGCTTAATACGAGGTGTCGACCTTAGCTACATGCTTGACGCTTGTTAGATTTCCCTCCTATGCAACCAAATACAGAAAAGCAGCACGCAGACATTGTCGACGGGCGCACACGACGCGACAAGACGTACACGGGGACGAGGGTGTAATATTAAACGACACGGATCGTCGGATAGACAGCGAATACATACAATAAGACGATGGAAAAGATTGGCAAAACGCGGAAAAGAACACGGAACGCGGCCGCCCATCGCGATTTTAAAGCGTCGTGAGCTAAGTAGTAAAAAACGACGGTACTTTAGGTTGGAGGTGTTGCAGGACAGCAAGTTATGGTGGCAATACTATCACTCTGCGACCCTTGCTCCTTTACCCGTCTAATAATCATTAAGTATAAAATGGGATAAAGCATGTGGAATACGGAATATAGTCACCTCTTTTATCTCGCCTGCGTACGCGTTGACGATGATGGGAGCGCCGGATGGCGACCCGCCGTCGCCGACTAGAGCGTTGGACTTCGGAAGGGTAGTCAACGGCTGCGGAGCAGCATTGGTAGCAGGATCCCCCGCTGCATCTCAAAATCTTCCACATTTCCGTGCTCGTCCACTTAGTAGTACTAATTCTGCTGGGCTTGTATGGCGGCTTGGCTCGCCGCATCTTGCAGGTGGGGAGCATCCTCGGGTGTACCGTTCCCGGTCGGTAGACCTTCCATTCTTATTTCGTACTGCGGGACCCCAAACGGAAAACCTCAGACAACATAACTTTAAAAACGTAGGAGGCCTTTGCAGCGTGAGCATCGAAGTGGCCGTTAATAGGTGTGCGCACCATGTCTTCGGGTCCGGCTTGGAATTTCACTGACCGCCGTGAAGGCAATTCATGTCGGCGGCGCCAATGCCAAAGCACAGTCGCAACTTTTTCAAACCGCGGTATGACCGGTAGGGACTGTTGGCGGGGGGGGACGCGGGGTGACAATGGTTTGCACGGATGGTTGTCCATTTGCTTTTATTAACATAAATTTGGCGAGGCTATTACAGATTGCGGACGAACTTTGTGGGTCGGGGATGACACGCAAACAATCTTAAATCAAATATCATTCAATATTGACCGTCAATTTGAGATCGGCTCACATCGTACGGCGCAAGCATAAGTGTGCAAGACATTTCAGAAGTCCACGTTCTCTGATGGATATGGCGGACGCTACGGCAACGCTTCCCGACCACAAATCACGTTTGTCGAGGCAACTCCCATTCCTTATCGTCGATTTTGGCGGTAAACACGTGTCATAGATGTCGCTATGTGAGTGACAGCTACCCGTACGGTAGGAGTCAATATTTAAAAATTGTCGTAGTCGTCAATTTCATTTCCTCATAGCCGTCTCCGTACCACGTACATGTACATGCTCGTATTGGAAACAAATGTAGCGTGCTGGCAATAAGGCTAGGGATCAAGTGAATTTTGTCGATGTTGATGGTCATGGTATTTTGCAACGTCGATGTTGATGGTAGTGATATCTTGGATTGTCGATGTTGATGGCGTTGATAGTTTGAGATGCTGACATCGATGGCAATTTAAGCCGATATAATCGCCGATGTATCGATATTTGGGACGATATATCGATACATCGGGCTTAATTAAATAATCAATATTTCACAATTGTTTTGATAATTGATGGCATTGATGCGAGCAATACGTGTCGATGTCGATGTCGCAACCTATCACATCGATGGCACTATCACCAGGTGATGATGATGCTATCAACGATGCATCGATGGCTGATCCCTAGCCTTAGCTGGCAATACTAGAAAAATATAAAATACAAGATGCATCGATGCGGCCGATATGTTCCGTAAATGTAACGACATGTAATTCGTTGTGCATTGATTATATGTGGCACTAATTCATGGACGCATTGACTATATAGGACACGAATTCATGGACGCATTGATTATATAGGGCACTAATTCATGGACGCATTGATTATATAGGGCAAGAGTTCATGGACGCATTGATTATATAGGGCGCTAATTCATGGACACATTAATTGATTAAATGGGGCACTTATTCATGGACACCTCGATTAAATGGGAAACTAATTCATGGAAGCAGTGATTAAATGGGGTACTAATTCATGGACGCGTTGATTAAATGGGGCACTAATTCGTGGATGCATTGATTAAATTGGGCACTAATTCGTAGACGCGTTGATAAAATTGGGCACTAATTCATGAACGCATTGATGCTGATGATGCGGCAGACGCATCATGATCCCATGAATACATCGATGTTTGATGCGGAGGCTTAGCTAGGACTACAAGGCACCGTCGCCGTTGCATCATTGTAGCAATACTACTCGGCAATTAACAAATTCTTCCGCGACCACCAACATGAGCCGATTGCCGTCCGCGAGCTCTTCGCTCACGCACGCCGCGGACTCGAAATGCAACAAGAACGTCTACTCGCCGCGGACTCCCGCCTACCCGCCTACGTTGCAAGCCCCCCTAGCTTTCGCTCTCCTCGACGCCGCAGCCCAACTCCGCAAACACTTGACGTGGACGCCAACCTCGTGTGACGAGTACCGTCATGCAACAGTACATTGCATGACATTGTACATGTACTCGTTACTAATTCTAATTCGTGTTTTTCCATCGGACGGACGTACAACGTGGGTACGTCGCTATTGCAATACTAGCAAGGGTTATGATGCGTACTGTACGACCAGTACCTCCCGGTACGTACATGTACCCACAATTAATCTAACTAGCCAGATGACGCGCCTAAGCGAGGTTTCCGATGCAGAATGAGCCGCGTCGTGATTCTCCATTCTAATCGAGCCGCGTCGCTAGACTGTTGACGACGGTTGGAAAGCCCTAACGCCTGGCACGTAAGCGAGTGCAAGCATGCGTAAGCTATCTGGGCGGAAACCTATTTAAGCCCAATGCGGTAGAGGGACGTGATAAAATCATTTAACAATTCCTTTGTTCACTTACAACATATACTGCTAAAGTACAAGCAGTGAGACATCTACTCAACTTCTCCCATCTACACCACCGCTCTGCCATTCAAAAGCACATGAACCGAACAGAAAAGAACAGAACGGATTTGTGCTAGCAGTTAGCAGTAGAAGGCTAACCGCCACACTTGCGACACCTCATCGCTCAATTCCGGGCACTACTTACGGTGTGTACCAACTACGCGTTCTTTTGCAATGCGGAATGTGGGATCCGCTGCCTAACCCATGACCTAGCAGTCGATCGACCATCCGGACAAATTTGCTGTTCATCCGGAAAGCAAAAGGCGACCAACGACGCAACGCGGCCGACAAACCCATCTTGGCTATACCGATCACCCAAACCCCGCCCTCGATGACCTCCTGTAATGGTATTGCACTAAGGCTAGGGATCGAGTGAATTTTGTCGATGTTGATGGTAATGATATTTTGCTACGTCGATGTTGATGGTAGTGATATCTTGGATTGTCGATGTTGATGGCGTTGATAGTTTGAGATGCTTACATCGATGGCAATTTAAGCCGATATTATCGCCAATGTATCGATATTTGGGACGATATATTGATACATTGGGCTTAAATAATCAATAATTTTCAATTGTTTTGATAATTGATGGCATTGATGCGAGCACTACTGCCATCGTGTCGATGTCGATGTCGCAACCTATCACATCGATGACACTATCACCAGGTTATGATGATACTATCGACGATGCATTGATGGCTGATCCCTAGCCTTATATTGCACCCAGCGTGTCGCCTACTGCAAAAAAACTATAGCAGCCCCCGCCAGCCATACTATGGAGCTTCGCACCCTACGAGAATTCGGGCGACTGGCAAGCAGATGCTACTCTCTCCCCTTGGCTCCTCGATGCTTACACCGCCATCGGCGCCGCACCTCCAAAAGGCTTCAAGTGGACATCGCACAACCTCCGGCTTTTCAGATAATGGCAAAACGTGCCCTCGGGTAAATAGTCAAATTGTTTTAAATCTAGAGCTTTGCATAACATACTTACATATGTGATAGAACGCACACATTCGTGGTAAAGCGTTATTTTAAAAGCGGTGCGTCTTGCCGAGTCCTCGAGGTAACCCTCGAGGATTGAGGAAACGCCTCGTGCAACGCCCCAAGCCATACCTCCAACAACACGAGCTAGCGGCAGCCCTTAAGCCGGTGCAACCCCCGAGCACTAGCTCTGCTTTGCACTCGCCCATCTGGCCCGCGCAACCCACCCACCCAACCCATAATAATTAGCGCCAATCTTTCCCCCTATGCCAAGCATGTTGTGGTCTTTTGGCAAAATTGTAAAAAACATAAAACCTTTGGCAAAACCTGCTCTTGAGTAAATTTTAAAACAGGCGGTCACAGTCGTGGGCGGCGGTCGCTAGTTGCTACCATTACTGCCAGCGGTAGTACCCCCTACCTACTGGGTACTGCACCCGTGCACCGTACTGGCACCGCTACTGGGGGTATGCCCCGTAAATAACACTCGTCTCATTCGTGTCATTCCACCAAACATCAGACGGAGAGCACCGACTTTGAGCTAAATGGCCATAGCGACTCCTGACTAGCAGCACTGTAGGCGGCGCGAGAAACAGAAACGGATGACCGAGCTCGTGGCGTTGCTTTGCAGGTACTGACGCAAAGGGAAAAAAAGATTTACAGCAGTAGCCGCGCCTGCTCGTCTGGTCCAAGACAGCAGAATACCAAACGTCGCGACCGCTCCACGGCTCCAGCTAGGAGCGGACACGCTGCTGCGTCCGCCCGCCCGGGACCCACTTTTCCCACGACGTCGTCCAAATAAGAAATTGCCATGACGCGCTTTGCGCACATTTTCGCGTGCCTAATAGCCTTGATGCTGGTGGTGGTGCCGGAGAGTCAAGCCCGGAGGGTGGCTCGCGCCGTGGAGACAGCGGAGCGGCCGACTAGCGCGCACGACTGCAACCTTTGCGCTGACAATTGGCTTTTCATTCTCGCGGCGGGTGGACGGACGGGTAGCACCACCGCTATGTCCATGTTTGACGCCCTGCCTGGCTTCGAAATCGCCGGCGAGCACTTCGGGATCTTGGTCTCCGAGATGCACCAGTTCCGGGTGAGTCAGCCCCCGAGCCTTTCCTTCCATTTTCCACTTTCGACCTCCAAGAAAATGTAAGTAAGTCAATGGCTGAGAACAGGGAACACTTTCCAGACAGCCACACGCTCACTAGTCTGTCCTTTGGGCTCTCTACGCCACACTTCTCCGCTGTCTTGGCCACCCTGCCCCACCTTATGTCACCCTAAAAGCCTGCATAAATCAAAGTCGACTGTTACCTTCTGTTCTTCCAAGACATATCAATCCTTCCACCATCATCCTTGCACTCTCTCCTTCCTTGATTCATGAATTCGACTGACTGGTTATCCATTCGGTCACTCACCTGTTGCTTTCTATTCTACATATTCCCGAAAGCACTAAGAAATCGGTCCAATAATGCCCTTCAAAATGTGTTAACTCAGACTTCCTGTTACTCATCCACTCACAAAAGTCACTTCCCATCCACTCACACGTGCACCCATTCAATGATGTGCTCATTATATTCGCATCTGCGCATGCTCTCTTGATCTATCAGGCACACTGAAATTCAGTCACTTTATCATTCAACCATTGATGCATCCCTCATTCTTTCCTGTATTCATTCACCGACTGCCGTATCCATCCACTTCTGTGCTCTTTCATTCCTTTCTTCGTTCTGATTCAATCACTCTCCACTTGCTGCTGGTTCTGTCATTGAGACACCCCTCCATCTCTCCAATAAATTAGTTGTAGCTCCTCGGCCCGCCAGTCCAGCACCCACTCTCCGCCGCAATGAACACCCCAACTCACAAACCCACCCATTCACACTCCTTCATAGCTCTCCTCTGCATTTTAAAGTATCTACAAGAAGCTACAACCTTTCCCTGTGCCTGAACCTCCCGCTCCTGTTCTCCCACTCTGTATTATCTCGTCTCTTTCTCTCTGAAAGGGCCACACGCGACACCCGCCGTTGCTTGTTTGCAGGAACTGGAGAAGGCGGCGAAGGATAAGGGTGCCGCATTTCAGCACCATCCACCCGACTTTCACGCGCTTCGTTGTGCCGTACAGCAGAAAATGAGGGCAGTGGTGTTGGGCACGGCAGCGGAGAAGCTGCAGGGCAGCACGCGCGTGCTGGGGTTCAAGGAGATCCGATACACTCACCTCCCCACCCTGCATTTCATCGCCACCGCCTTCCCCTGCGCACGCTACGTCTTCCCCTACCGCGCCTACCCCAACGCCGAGAAGACCTGGGCGCAGGGTTTCAGAGAGTCCTATGCTCAGGAGTGGGTTCGCACGGGGGAGGTGGTGCGCAAAGTGCACGAGGCGTTCCCCAACACCACCGCCCTGTTGGCGGTGGAGGATCTGTCCCACACAGATTACAACCACATTCTGGACAACCTGCTGGGCGTATCGGGGTGCAGCTTCAAGTCGGTGCTGCATGACAACCCGGACCACGGGTACACCATGCTGAAGCACATCAAGACACGCAACACGGCGGAGGTGGTGGAGGGTGAATGCAGCCTTGCGGATGTGGATTTCCGGCTGAGTCAGGAGGCACTGGAGCACAACAAGCGGAAATGGGATTCGCTTATATCTGCTGCGTAGAGTGGCGTCCGCATGTGCAAAAAACACAACCCCATCCTCCCTTTTTCTCAGTCTGACTGTCATGTTATCTCATTTAGAAGTACAACATTAGCCTCAAATGAAATAAATGGTTGGCCGCTCAAAATGACGTTGTATAAATACTGTACGGTGAATGGTGAGAGCTCGGGGAGGGGAGGGCATTGTCGGGGCTCTTGAGAGTGGAGGGTAGGTAGTCTTCATATATATTTGTTCTCAGGTAGTTACAGTGGCCATACCTGCACTGCACGGCCCCGCTACTGTCAGCATTCGAGGCTCTGCACAGATTTTGCTACACCCGGGAAGGCTGGGGCTATGGGGAGAGGGAGAGGGGCACACAAGCAAAAGAGTGGAGTCGTCAAACTTTCTTGTCAGCTCATGCGCGCCCATCCTTGACCACCGTCACGCCAGATCTAATGTGCCCCTTCACATACGAGTACCAAGCGACGCCGCCCAGCGCGACCAGGCCGCCACAGATGATTAGGATAGGCATCATCCACGCAGGGCCGCTCTTCTTGAAGGCACGCTCCACGTCTCGCTCCACCTGCTGCTGGAGCTGAAAGGAAAGGGAAGCGGTATGGTGCATTAGATTGGTGAAACCACTCCAGAGAAAAAAGAACTGGCGGATCACCCCACAACTATGGTCATGTCATTCCAGATGCGCCACCTGAGCAAAAGCCTGCACTTTAAAAAGCCGTTGGTGCGATGTGGAAGTGCGCTTTAGATACAGAGTTAACCAGTTCACCTTCGAAACCCTTGACAGTGACCCCCCTTGCCCCGTACAGTAAACTGCCACCAAGGACGCATCTCTGTGTGTGTGGCATGCTTCATGTCTTACATGTGTACGTTTGTCACTCCATTACTTTTAAACACTGTTGGTGTTTACGTGTCATTCTGTTTCGCGTGTCTCTTGTTTCCGCAGTGATCTTAATATTGTATCAGTCGCGATGTCATGGGTCACGTCCGTGTGATTGCGAAGTCTCAGGCGTGCACTGTCCAATTGACTGCTGTGGGTTTATACGTAATTTTCGCGTATGTGTTAATGAATTTGTACGCGTGTGTGGCGTTCTTTTGTGGCCTAGGCACTGTCCTTCTCTTTTCTATGTATACACTGCCTCATCAGGTGGTTTAATTGCTACAATTGGGGTGCTGTGTGTGCGAATCACTTCACACGCTGTTGCGGCTAAATTCCTGTGTGTGTTTGTGTGTGTGTGTGTGTGTGTGTGTGTGTGTGTGTGTGTGCGTGCGTGTGCGGGCGCGCATGCGCCAGAGACAACAAGGGAGGGACAGTCACCGAGCCATGCAGCCGTTGGTGCAGCTTCCCCTCCACGTCATTCGCCACAGTACGCAGCCACTCCTTCGAGTGCTCCTCCGCAAACTCCTTGTGCCAGTATTTGGCCTCCAGCTTGGCTGCTGCCCGCACCCCCTCCGAGTCAGGCAGGCTGATGAGCGCCCAGCACCCGCGCGACACCTCCGCGCTGTTCTTCATGAGACAGTTCGACACGTAGCCCGACTGCAGGAAGGGCCCCGCGACGGTGCCAATCTCGCAAAAGCGCATTGCATCGCCGTCGCAGGGTGAAGTCAACGGCATGCCCGCCTTGTAGCGCCACAGCTGCAGCCGCACCACCCGGACAAGCTCCCTGACAGTTACATCCCCCATCAATCCCCTCACTACATATGAAAAAGCGGCGTTGGTGAGTGCATGTGCATGTACGTGCGTGTGTGTAGGTGTGTGTGTGTATGTATGTACGTAAGTGGGTGTGTATGCATCCATCAACATGAATTACGTTGTAGGTACGCACCATATAAATCATCCATCCAAACTTTTACTCATTGACACGATCTCCATACGTTAAGTGCTGTGCTCGTTGGTGCATTGATTTGTCTGCTTTCTCATTCGTCTACTGACCCACTGCTGCACCCATCCATCCATCCATCCATCCATCCATTCCAAAACTAACTTAATAGCTTTTACATACAAGTGGGTGCGGGGGGAGCGCACCTGCGGCACTCGGGCTGCGTCTCCTGAATCTTCTTCGCCAGGCAAGAAAGGATGCTGCTGTCGGGGTCGGAGCCCATATCAGACCAGCGGCAGAAGCGATTGACGTCCTCATTGCACATCGTCTACAGGCGCACAGAGAACAGCGATCATTGCGCATACTCGCGAATGCCTCCTTCCTGCTCTCCTCTTTCAGCCGCTCAATGCTTCAAAATATGAACATGATGCACTCCGTCTCGGCAAATTGCCCACTCTACTCATTCATTGTAGTTGCAGCACTTTTGTGAAGCATTACTGATTGTCATCTCTAAAAATCATAAAACCACACTTGATGAAGTAGTATCCCTTGGAAGAGGGAAAGGGACACCTTGACGCGAGGGTTCAGGTAAAAGCGGGTGGACGACTTTTCGATGACCTCCTCCATGGCATTGAAGCACTCGGGCGGGAAATCGAGCTCGGGCATGTGGTCCTCGCAGGCAGGCAGATAGCGGTTGGCACGTGCCCGTGCAGCGTACGTCCACTGCAACTACCTGACGCACAAATATATATGCACGACTACCTGCCAACGCACGCAACAGCATGCAGCCACCGACAGCTCAGCCAACATACCCACAACGAGCTAAAACTCAATCACAGCATAGTAATAATACAACGTAATCTCTGAGCGGCCAGGGCTTTTAAATTAAACCGAAACCCAATGTTGTACTTCTCATAATGAAAACATTGAACATAACATCCATCAGACTGAGAAAAAGGGAGGATGGGGTTGTGTTTTTTGCACATGCGGACGCCACTCTACGCAGCAGATATAAGCGAATCCCATTTCCGCTTGTTGTGCTCCAGTGCCTCCTGACTCAGCCGGAAATCCACATCCGCAAGGCTGCATTCACCCTCCACCACCTCCGCCGTGTTGCGTGTCTTGATGTGCTTCAGCATGGTGTACCCGTGGTCCGGGTTGTCATGCAGCACCGACTTGAAGCTGCACCCCGATACGCCCAGCAGGTTGTCCAGAATGTGGTTGTAATCTGTGTGGGACAGATCCTCCACCGCCAACAGGGCGGTGGTGTTGGGGAACGCCTCGTGCACTTTGCGCACCACCTCCCCCGTGCGAACCCACTCCTGAGCATAGGACTCTCTGAAACCCTGCGCCCAGGTCTTCTCGGCGTTGGGGTAGGCGCGGTAGGGGAAGACGTAGCGTGCGCAGGGGAAGGCGGTGGCGATGAAATGCAGGGTGGGGAGGTGAGTGTATCGGATCTCCTTGAACCCCAGCACGCGCGTGCTGCCCTGCAGCTTCTCCGCTGCCGTGCCCAACACCACTGCCCTCATTTTCTGCTGTACGGCACAACGAAGCGCGTGAAAGTCGGGTGGATGGTGCTGAAATGCGGCACCCTTATCCTTCGCCGCCTTCTCCAGTTCCTGCAAACAAGCAACGGCGGGTGTCGCGTGTGGCCCTTTCAGAGAGAAAGAGACGAGATAATACAGAGTGGGAGAACAGGAGCGGGAGGTTCAGGCACAGGGAAAGGTTGTAGCTTCTTGTAGATACTTTAAAATGCAGAGGAGAGCTATGAAGGAGTGTGAATGGGTGGGTTTGTGAGTTGGGGTGTTCATTGCGGCGGAGAGTGGGTGCTGGACTGGCGGGCCGAGGAGCTACAACTAATTTATTGGAGAGATGGAGGGGTGTCTCAATGACAGAACCAGCAGCAAGTGGAGAGTGATTGAATCAGAACGAAGAAAGGAATGAAAGAGCACAGAAGTGGATGGATACGGCAGTCGGTGAATGAATACAGGAAAGAATGAGGGATGCATCAATGGTTGAATGATAAAGTGACTGAATTTCAGTGTGCCTGATAGATCAAGAGAGCATGCGCAGATGCGAATATAATGAGCACATCATTGAATGGGTGCACGTGTGAGTGGATGGGAAGTGACTTTTGTGAGTGGATGAGTAACAGGAAGTCTGAGTTAACACATTTTGAAGGGCATTATTGGACCGATTTCTTAGTGCTTTCGGGAATATGTAGAATAGAAAGCAACAGGTGAGTGACCGAATGGATAACCAGTCAGTCGAATTCATGAATCAAGGAAGGAGAGAGTGCAAGGATGATGGTGGAAGGATTGATATGTCTTGGAAGAACAGAAGGTAACAGTCGACTTTGATTTATGCAGGCTTTTAGGGTGACATAAGGTGGGGCAGGGTGGCCAAGACAGCGGAGAAGTGTGGCGTAGAGAGCCCAAAGGACAGACTAGTGAGCGTGTGGCTGTCTGGAAAGTGTTCCCTGTTCTCAGCCATTGACTTACTTACATTTTCTTGGAGGTCGAAAGTGGAAAATGGAAGGAAAGGCTCGGGGGCTGACTCACCCGGAACTGGTGCATCTCGGAGACCAAGATCCCGAAGTGCTCGCCGGCGATTTCGAAGCCAGGCAGGGCGTCAAACATGGACATAGCGGTGGTGCTACCCGTCCGTCCACCCGCCGCGAGAATGAAAAGCCAATTGTCAGCGCAAAGGTTGCAGTCGTGCGCGCTAGTCGGCCGCTCCGCTGTCTCCACGGCGCGAGCCACCCTCCGGGCTTGACTCTCCGGCACCACCACCAGCATCAAGGCTATTAGGCACGCGAAAATGTGCGCAAAGCGCGTCATGGCAATTTCTTATTTGGACGACGTCGTGGGAAAAGTGGGTCCCGGGCGGGCGGACGCAGCAGCGTGTCCGCTCCTAGCTGGAGCCGTGGAGCGGTCGCGACGTTTGGTATTCTGCTGTCTTGGACCAGACGAGCAGGCGCGGCTACTGCTGTAAATCTTTTTTTCCCTTTGCGTCAGTACCTGCAAAGCAACGCCACGAGCTCGGTCATCCGTTTCTGTTTCTCGCGCCGCCTACAGTGCTGCTAGTCAGGAGTCGCTATGGCCATTTAGCTCAAAGTCGGTGCTCTCCGTCTGATGTTTGGTGGAATGACACGAATGAGACGAGTGTTATTTACGGGGCATACCCCCAGTAGCGGTGCCAGTACGGTGCACGGGTGCAGTACCCAGTAGGTAGGGGGTACTACCGCTGGCAGTAATGGTAGCAACTAGCGACCGCCGCCCACGACTGTGACCGCCTGTTTTAAAATTTACTCAAGAGCAGGTTTTGCCAAAGGTTTTATGTTTTTTACAATTTTGCCAAAAGACCACAACATGCTTGGCATAGGGGGAAAGATTGGCGCTAATTATTATGGGTTGGGTGGGTGGGTTGCGCGGGCCAGATGGGCGAGTGCAAAGCAGAGCTAGTGCTCGGGGGTTGCACCGGCTTAAGGGCTGCCGCTAGCTCGTGTTGTTGGAGGTATGGCTTGGGGCGTTGCACGAGGCGTTTCCTCAATCCTCGAGGGTTACCTCGAGGACTCGGCAAGACGCACCGCTTTTAAAATAACGCTTTACCACGAATGTGTGCGTTCTATCACATATGTAAGTATGTTATGCAAAGCTCTAGATTTAAAACAATTTGACTATTTACCCGAGGGCACGTTTTGCCATTATCTGAAAAGCCGGAGGTTGTGCGATGTCCACTTGAAGCCTTTTGGAGGTGCGGCGCCGATGGCGGTGTAAGCATCGAGGAGCCAAGGGGAGAGAGTAGCATCTGCTTGCCAGTCGCCCGAATTCTCGTAGGGTGCGAAGCTCCATAGTATGGCTGGCGGGGGGCTGCTATAGTTTTTTTGCAGTAGGCGACACGCTGGGTGCAATATAAGGCTAGGGATCAGCCATCAATGCATCGTCGATAGTATCATCATAACCTGGTGATAGTGTCATCGATGTGATAGGTTGCGACATCGACATCGACACGATGGCAGTAGTGCTCGCATCAATGCCATCAATTATCAAAACAATTGAAAATTATTGATTATTTAAGCCCAATGTATCAATATATCGTCCCAAATATCGATACATTGGCGATAATATCGGCTTAAATTGCCATCGATGTAAGCATCTCAAACTATCAACGCCATCAACATCGACAATCCAAGATATCACTACCATCAACATCGACGTAGCAAAATATCATTACCATCAACATCGACAAAATTCACTCGATCCCTAGCCTTAGTGCAATACCATTACAGGAGGTCATCGAGGGCGGGGTTTGGGTGATCGGTATAGCCAAGATGGGTTTGTCGGCCGCGTTGCGTCGTTGGTCGCCTTTTGCTTTCCGGATGAACAGCAAATTTGTCCGGATGGTCGATCGACTGCTAGGTCATGGGTTAGGCAGCGGATCCCACATTCCGCATTGCAAAAGAACGCGTAGTTGGTACACACCGTAAGTAGTGCCCGGAATTGAGCGATGAGGTGTCGCAAGTGTGGCGGTTAGCCTTCTACTGCTAACTGCTAGCACAAATCCGTTCTGTTCTTTTCTGTTCGGTTCATGTGCTTTTGAATGGCAGAGCGGTGGTGTAGATGGGAGAAGTTGAGTAGATGTCTCACTGCTTGTACTTTAGCAGTATATGTTGTAAGTGAACAAAGGAATTGTTAAATGATTTTATCACGTCCCTCTACCGCATTGGGCTTAAATAGGTTTCCGCCCAGATAGCTTACGCATGCTTGCACTCGCTTACGTGCCAGGCGTTAGGGCTTTCCAACCGTCGTCAACAGTCTAGCGACGCGGCTCGATTAGAATGGAGAATCACGACGCGGCTCATTCTGCATCGGAAACCTCGCTTAGGCGCGTCATCTGGCTAGTTAGATTAATTGTGGGTACATGTACGTACCGGGAGGTACTGGTCGTACAGTACGCATCATAACCCTTGCTAGTATTGCAATAGCGACGTACCCACGTTGTACGTCCGTCCGATGGAAAAACACGAATTAGAATTAGTAACGAGTACATGTACAATGTCATGCAATGTACTGTTGCATGACGGTACTCGTCACACGAGGTTGGCGTCCACGTCAAGTGTTTGCGGAGTTGGGCTGCGGCGTCGAGGAGAGCGAAAGCTAGGGGGGCTTGCAACGTAGGCGGGTAGGCGGGAGTCCGCGGCGAGTAGACGTTCTTGTTGCATTTCGAGTCCGCGGCGTGCGTGAGCGAAGAGCTCGCGGACGGCAATCGGCTCATGTTGGTGGTCGCGGAAGAATTTGTTAATTGCCGAGTAGTATTGCTACAATGATGCAACGGCGACGGTGCCTTGTAGTCCTAGCTAAGCCTCCGCATCAAACATCGATGTATTCATGGGATCATGATGCGTCTGCCGCATCATCAGCATCAATGCGTTCATGAATTAGTGCCCAATTTTATCAACGCGTCTACGAATTAGTGCCCAATTTAATCAATGCATCCACGAATTAGTGCCCCATTTAATCAACGCGTCCATGAATTAGTACCCCATTTAATCACTGCTTCCATGAATTAGTTTCCCATTTAATCGAGGTGTCCATGAATAAGTGCCCCATTTAATCAATTAATGTGTCCATGAATTAGCGCCCTATATAATCAATGCGTCCATGAACTCTTGCCCTATATAATCAATGCGTCCATGAATTAGTGCCCTATATAATCAATGCGTCCATGAATTCGTGTCCTATATAGTCAATGCGTCCATGAATTAGTGCCACATATAATCAATGCACAACGAATTACATGTCGTTACATTTACGGAACATATCGGCCGCATCGATGCATCTTGTATTTTATATTTTTCTAGTATTGCCAGCTAAGGCTAGGGATCAGCCATCGATGCATCGTTGATAGCATCATCATCACCTGGTGATAGTGCCATCGATGTGATAGGTTGCGACATCGACATCGACACGTATTGCTCGCATCAATGCCATCAATTATCAAAACAATTGTGAAATATTGATTATTTAATTAAGCCCGATGTATCGATATATCGTCCCAAATATCGATACATCGGCGATTATATCGGCTTAAATTGCCATCGATGTCAGCATCTCAAACTATCAACGCCATCAACATCGACAATCCAAGATATCACTACCATCAACATCGACGTTGCAAAATACCATGACCATCAACATCGACAAAATTCACTTGATCCCTAGCCTTATTGCCAGCACGCTACATTTGTTTCCAATACGAGCATGTACATGTACGTGGTACGGAGACGGCTATGAGGAAATGAAATTGACGACTACGACAATTTTTAAATATTGACTCCTACCGTACGGGTAGCTGTCACTCACATAGCGACATCTATGACACGTGTTTACCGCCAAAATCGACGATAAGGAATGGGAGTTGCCTCGACAAACGTGATTTGTGGTGCGGGAAGCGTTGCCGTAGCTGTCCGCCATATCCATCAGAGAACGTGGACTTCTGCGGATGTCCTTGCACTCGAAGGAGTGGCTGCGTACTGTGGCGAATGACGTGGAGGGGAAGCTGCACCAACGGCTGCATGGCTCGGTGACTGTCCCTCCCTTGTTGTCTCTGGCGCATGCGCGCCCGCACACGCACGCACACACACACACACACACACACACACACACACACACACACAAACACACACAGGAATTTAGCCGCAACAGCGTGTGAAGTGATTCGCACACACAGCACCCCAATTGTAGCAATTAAACCACCTGATGAGGCAGTGTATACATAGAAAAGAGAAGGACAGTGCCTAGGCCACAAAAGAACGCCACACACGCGTACAAATTCATTAACACATACGCGAAAATTACGTATAAACCCACAGCAGTCAATTGGACAGTGCACGCCTGAGACTTCGCAATCACACGGACGTGACCCATGACATCGCGACTGATACAATATTAAGATCACTGCGCAGGTCATACGCCGGGAAATACCACCAAGCGCACTAAGTAACCCGCACACACTGACATATGAAACAAGAGACACGCGAAACAGAATGACACGTAAACACCAACAGTGTTTAAAAGTAATGGAGTGACAAACGTACACATGTAAGACATGAAGCATGCCACACACACAGAGATGCGTCCTTGGTGGCAGTTTACTGTACGGGGCAAGGGGGGTCACTGTCAAGGGTTTCGAAGGTGAACTGGTTAACTCTGTATCTAAAGCGCACTTCCACATCGCACCAACGGCTTTTTAAAGTGCAGGCTTTTGCTCAGGTGGCGCATCTGGAATGACATGACCATAGTTGTGGGGTGATCCGCCAGTTCTTTTTTCTCTGGAGTGGTTTCACCAATCTAATGCACCATACCGCTTCCCTTTCCTTTCAGCTCCAGCAGCAGGTGGAGCGAGACGTGGAGCGTGCCTTCAAGAAGAGCGGCCCTGCGTGGATGATGCCTATCCTAATCATCTGTGGCGGCCTGGTCGCGCTGGGCGGCGTCGCTTGGTACTCGTATGTGAAGGGGCACATTAGATCTGGCGTGACGGTGGTCAAGGATGGGCGCGCATGAGCTGACAAGAAAGTTTGACGACTCCACTCTTTTGCTTGTGTGCCCCTCTCCCTCTCCCCATAGCCCCAGCCTTCCCGGGTGTAGCAAAATCTGTGCAGAGCCTCGAATGCTGACAGTAGCGGGGCCGTGCAGTGCAGGTATGGCCACTGTAACTACCTGAGAACAAATATATATGAAGACTACCTACCCTCCACTCTCAAGAGCCCCGACAATGCCCTCCCCTCCCCGAGCTCTCACCATTCACCGTACAGTATTTATACAACGTCATTTTGAGCGGCCAACCATTTATTTCATTTGAGGCTAATGTTGTACTTCTAAATGAGATAACATGACAGTCAGACTGAGAAAAAGGGAGGATGGGGTTGTGTTTTTTGCACATGCGGACGCCACTCTACGCAGCAGATATAAGCGAATCCCATTTCCGCTTGTTGTGCTCCAGTGCCTCCTGACTCAGCCGGAAATCCACATCCGCAAGGCTGCATTCACCCTCCACCACCTCCGCCGTGTTGCGTGTCTTGATGTGCTTCAGCATGGTGTACCCGTGGTCCGGGTTGTCATGCAGCACCGACTTGAAGCTGCACCCCGATACGCCCAGCAGGTTGTCCAGAATGTGGTTGTAATCTGTGTGGGACAGATCCTCCACCGCCAACAGGGCGGTGGTGTTGGGGAACGCCTCGTGCACTTTGCGCACCACCTCCCCCGTGCGAACCCACTCCTGAGCATAGGACTCTCTGAAACCCTGCGCCCAGGTCTTCTCGGCGTTGGGGTAGGCGCGGTAGGGGAAGACGTAGCGTGCGCAGGGGAAGGCGGTGGCGATGAAATGCAGGGTGGGGAGGTGAGTGTATCGGATCTCCTTGAACCCCAGCACGCGCGTGCTGCCCTGCAGCTTCTCCGCTGCCGTGCCCAACACCACTGCCCTCATTTTCTGCTGTACGGCACAACGAAGCGCGTGAAAGTCGGGTGGATGGTGCTGAAATGCGGCACCCTTATCCTTCGCCGCCTTCTCCAGTTCCTGCAAACAAGCAACGGCGGGTGTCGCGTGTGGCCCTTTCAGAGAGAAAGAGACGAGATAATACAGAGTGGGAGAACAGGAGCGGGAGGTTCAGGCACAGGGAAAGGTTGTAGCTTCTTGTAGATACTTTAAAATGCAGAGGAGAGCTATGAAGGAGTGTGAATGGGTGGGTTTGTGAGTTGGGGTGTTCATTGCGGCGGAGAGTGGGTGCTGGACTGGCGGGCCGAGGAGCTACAACTAATTTATTGGAGAGATGGAGGGGTGTCTCAATGACAGAACCAGCAGCAAGTGGAGAGTGATTGAATCAGAACGAAGAAAGGAATGAAAGAGCACAGAAGTGGATGGATACGGCAGTCGGTGAATGAATACAGGAAAGAATGAGGGATGCATCAATGGTTGAATGATAAAGTGACTGAATTTCAGTGTGCCTGATAGATCAAGAGAGCATGCGCAGATGCGAATATAATGAGCACATCATTGAATGGGTGCACGTGTGAGTGGATGGGAAGTGACTTTTGTGAGTGGATGAGTAACAGGAAGTCTGAGTTAACACATTTTGAAGGGCATTATTGGACCGATTTCTTAGTGCTTTCGGGAATATGTAGAATAGAAAGCAACAGGTGAGTGACCGAATGGATAACCAGTCAGTCGAATTCATGAATCAAGGAAGGAGAGAGTGCAAGGATGATGGTGGAAGGATTGATATGTCTTGGAAGAACAGAAGGTAACAGTCGACTTTGATTTATGCAGGCTTTTAGGGTGACATAAGGTGGGGCAGGGTGGCCAAGACAGCGGAGAAGTGTGGCGTAGAGAGCCCAAAGGACAGACTAGTGAGCGTGTGGCTGTCTGGAAAGTGTTCCCTGTTCTCAGCCATTGACTTACTTACATTTTCTTGGAGGTCGAAAGTGGAAAATGGAAGGAAAGGCTCGGGGGCTGACTCACCCGGAACTGGTGCATCTCGGAGACCAAGATCCCGAAGTGCTCGCCGGCGATTTCGAAGCCAGGCAGGGCGTCAAACATGGACATAGCGGTGGTGCTACCCGTCCGTCCACCCGCCGCGAGAATGAAAAGCCAATTGTCAGCGCAAAGGTTGCAGTCGTGCGCGCTAGTCGGCCGCTCCGCTGTCTCCACGGCGCGAGCCACCCTCCGGGCTTGACTCTCCGGCACCACCACCAGCATCAAGGCTATTAGGCACGCGAAAATGTGCGCAAAGCGCGTCATGGCAATTTCTTATTTGGACGACGTCGTGGGAAAAGTGGGTCCCGGGCGGGCGGACGCAGCAGCGTGTCCGCTCCTAGCTGGAGCCGTGGAGCGGTCGCGACGTTTGGTATTCTGCTGTCTTGGACCAGACGAGCAGGCGCGGCTACTGCTGTAAATCTTTTTTTCCCTTTGCGTCAGTACCTGCAAAGCAACGCCACGAGCTCGGTCATCCGTTTCTGTTTCTCGCGCCGCCTACAGTGCTGCTAGTCAGGAGTCGCTATGGCCATTTAGCTCAAAGTCGGTGCTCTCCGTCTGATGTTTGGTGGAATGACACGAATGAGACGAGTGTTATTTACGGGGCATACCCCCAGTAGCGGTGCCAGTACGGTGCACGGGTGCAGTACCCAGTAGGTAGGGGGTACTACCGCTGGCAGTAATGGTAGCAACTAGCGACCGCCGCCCACGACTGTGACCGCCTGTTTTAAAATTTACTCAAGAGCAGGTTTTGCCAAAGGTTTTATGTTTTTTACAATTTTGCCAAAAGACCACAACATGCTTGGCATAGGGGGAAAGATTGGCGCTAATTATTATGGGTTGGGTGGGTGGGTTGCGCGGGGCCAGATGGGCGAGTGCAAAGCAGAGCTAGTGCTCGGGGGTTGCACCGGCTTAAGGGCTGCCGCTAGCTCGTGTTGTTGGAGGTATGGCTTGGGGCGTTGCACGAGGCGTTTCCTCAATCCTCGAGGGTTACCTCGAGGACTCGGCAAGACGCACCGCTTTTAAAATAACGCTTTACCACGAATGTGTGCGTTCTATCACATATGTAAGTATGTTATGCAAAGCTCTAGATTTAAAACAATTTGACTATTTACCCGAGGGCACGTTTTGCCATTATCTGAAAAGCCGGAGGTTGTGCGATGTCCACTTGAAGCCTTTTGGAGGTGCGGCGCCGATGGCGGTGTAAGCATCGAGGAGCCAAGGGGAGAGAGTAGCATCTGCTTGCCAGTCGCCCGAATTCTCGTAGGGTGCGAAGCTCCATAGTATGGCTGGCGGGGGCTGCTATAGTTTTTTTGCAGTAGGCGACACGCTGGGTGCAATATAAGGCTAGGGATCAGCCATCAATGCATCGTCGATAGTATCATCATAACCTGGTGATAGTGTCATCGATGTGATAGGTTGCGACATCGACATCGACACGATGGCAGTAGTGCTCGCATCAATGCCATCAATTATCAAAACAATTGAAAATTATTGATTATTTAAGCCCAATGTATCAATATATCGTCCCAAATATCGATACATTGGCGATAATATCGGCTTAAATTGCCATCGATGTAAGCATCTCAAACTATCAACGCCATCAACATCGACAATCCAAGATATCACTACCATCAACATCGACGTAGCAAAATAACCCGCCTCGATGTGGGGTTAGCGTAGTATGGTACGGTGGTCGTGCAGTGGTACGTTGTGCACTCACTCGGGCATCGTCTATAGCTGGTAGCCTGGTCGATGATGAGTTAAAAAAAATCTGATAAGAAAAAGCAGCGGAGGCCACCAAGCAAAGAGAAAATAGAGGAAAAAAACTAAGCCCGAGGAATGTGAAGACATGCCACAGCACTGCCCTTCCGCAAAGCATCGCGGAGATAGGAACCCAGAGTACCATGAAGAGCAGCAGAAAGGCGTTGCATAAACCCTCGCCGCACATCCCCCAAGAAACGCCGAAAAGGAATACAATATAAAGTAGTTCGACTGTTCCTCGGGCTTAGGTTTTTTCCTCCTTTCTTCTTTTTTACTTGGTGGCCTCCACTGCTTTTTCTTGTAAGAAATGGTAATAAGCAGGTCGACGAACGAAATGTTGCGTACGGACATAACTGTCATCAGAGCGCAAAGAACGAGAGTCAGCAGCACCCATTAATAATAATACCCGTTAATAATGGGATCGAAACGCGATTTCGTGTGTACTGACTTGCGCCAGCAGATCGTCATGATATACGCGAAATGCGCTGTCCCTACTCAAGAAGTATCTATATGATAAGAACTATCTTCAAAACCCAAAAAAATTCTTACAAGAAAAAGCAGTGGAGGCCACCAAGCAAGAAAACTATCTTCAAAAGAAATCCGTAAATATGAAGACCCGCTGTATTCTCGTTCGGCGGAGGGTTAGCGAGTATGTGTGGTAATAGGGTTTCTTGAGAAGTAATCACCGTTGAATACAGCGTAAACACCATCCTGTTCGGGGGTTTTCGGTCCTCCCTGTAGCTGCGGCGCGAGAAATTGAACCGTAAATTTTAGAAAATCCACACCTCACGACTAATACCCGCGCGTGCTGCAGTTTATATGTTTTTTTGTGGTCGCTGAACGATGTTGACCGCGAAATGTTTATCGCTGACTATCGCAAGAAGATGAGTTCTGGTGAATGTACTACCAAATATTCAGACGGGTATCGCTTCCTCTATCAGTCTTAAGCCGCTGTTCGAATAAGGGAGAAATGCGGGGGGAGAAATCAGCCCAAGTACTGCCGCCCGAGAAATAACGTACGGGTACCCGCAATTCGTACGGGTCTGTTCGAATGACAGATACCGGTCCGGCAGGAGAAATACAGTCTTGAGCGCATTAAAGTACAGGAGGCGCGAGGGCTTTGACTGCAGGCGAGCAAGTCCCGCCAAGTCATTCCGCCGCCACCGCCAGCTCTTTAGCCAGACGCACCACCGCCCCACCGCATCCCGCCCTGCCTTTGCCACTGCAAGTGCAATCCACGAGCTGCGGCAGCGAATATGCGCCGCTTGTGTGCACTGTCGGCCGTCGGCTTTCTGGTCGCCTACGTTCTACCGGTCGCCGCGGCAGCCGATGGAGACGACGCGGTGGACTTCGCAAACCTGGCGGCCGCTTCGAGCACAGGGGGGGCTCGGGTGGCGAGGTTGTGGGAGGGAATGGCCCGGGGGCGGCGAGAGCGAGGGCGATGGTGAGCAGCCGCTTCCTGTATGGCGCTCGATGGCGGGGCGCGACGGGTCGAGGGCGATGACATGACAGGGGATGTTAAAAGGTTAAGTACTAATCGTTATTTCTCCCGGCGGGAGAAATGTCGCTCCAGCGGGAGAAATAGGGGGTCATTTCTCCCGATTTGGCGCCGTTTCTCCCGCCGGGAGAAATAACGATTTACCTTTTCGGCCGATATCTGTCATTCGAACATGGGTCGCTACAGTACCCGTACCGAGAAGTAGCGGTATTTCTCGTTTCTCCCTTATTCGAACAGTGGCTTTACCTGCTGTATTATTTTCACTCAATATTGTCTCTGAAGGTAAGGGTATCTCTCATTAGAGATGATGCCCCTCACCTGAGGCGTTTGATATGTCGACATGTGTGTGCGCAGCAGCTCTTTGTGATGGTTATTGGAGAACGAAACAGCGGCAGGACACATTGACGCTTTATTTATATCGTGTATTTGTACTAGGTCAACTATACATATTGGTCATACTGGTAATATAAAGGTTTGAATTACAGGGCTAAATTACGAAGTAACCGGCGTTACCTCCGTTACAAGCGTTACAAGCGTTACCTCCGACGCTACATCTCCCTAACGGTTCAAGCGCCCACGCGCGCACGGACAGTAAAATGTCCGCACACTATATAACACACCAGCGGCGATTGTGTGTCCACCTTCTGCCTTTTGCGAGAGCTATCGCTCACGCAAACGGCATCGTGGCTCTTGCTAGCCACGCAAGGTGTTGATCACTTGAGTCTCATGCACGACGCACGAAAACACACTCCTTGAGTTCAAATGGCAGACCGCCTGGTATTGCCTACTGACCTCTACCCCGTTGCGCCCGGTGACGCGCCGGAACAGCAGCCAGACCAGCTGGAATTGTTGACACAGATTGTTCAACAGTTAGCAGCCGAGGTCGAAACTCTATCCGTCGCAACCGCATCAACAAAACCAACTACTTCAGCCATCCCCACAGCCGACTCCGACAGCGTTGCGGGTGGGCGACTCGAGCTCGACGTTGTACCAGCTGAAAGTAAAACCACCCCTCTAGAGTACATCGACCCTAGAGAGTGGTCATAATTCGCGTCCCGTACGTTCGCGGATTGCCTTCCCCCATCTGGCACAACAGTCCCGTGCCTGTGGAACCCTCGACACGACGAGGCCGACAATGTTTTTACGGACAACGCGAGAATTTCCTCCCGCGACGAGTATCGACACATGCTCTGCTATGGTGTATTTACGGCCGCCGTTAACGCGGCACTCGAAACTGCTATGGAAACGCTTCGCTCGGTCACCTCTACCCCCGACGAAACAACCTACGCCTACTCCCTCGTCGACGCAGCGCTGCGTTCTAATCAAGCAGTGGCCTCAGCGGGGGAAGCGCGACTCACCTATATCAGACGCTTCAAGGCCAAGAAGATTCTCACCGGAGAAGAACGCGTCGCGGAGCGTCTCGTCTACACACGTTGCTTCGACACAGTCGCCTCCGACCGTGGAGGCAACGTCGTCGACGGACTCCTGTCAGCCCTGGAGGACAAACGACTCGAAGTCAGCATCACAGCAGCTGCAAAAGCGCAAGCAGCTGCCCAGTTCAAGGCCGACAAGCCTAGACCAGACAGACCGGACATGCCGAACGACAAGCCGGACAAGCCGGACAAACCCAAGGCCAAACCTAAGGACCGCACGGGCGGCCGCCCCCTCCCCTCTACCGACAAGGCAAACAAGAAGACCGAGGCCGACAAGGAGGAATGACGGGGTGACCCGCCGCGCCGATTCCTGCACACCAGATTCAAGCTACATGCGTCATCGCGTGCGGCGAAACTGGCAAGCCTGGAAAGATATCGGCGCGAGCGGACAAGTTTTACGGTGGATCCGGGAGGGCGTTACTATTCCCTTCCAAAACAACCGACTCCCACCCCCGTTCAACCAAAGCATCTCACTACTAGACGCTACCCCCGAGCAGCTCACCTTTGTCGAGGCCGAGCTCGCGCGCTTCGTAGAGACGGGAGCCTGGGAACGCACCACATGCAGCAAGTACGTATCCAGACTCTTCTTAGTCACCAAGCCCGGCAACAATCAGTGGCGATCAATGGTCGACCTGCGACACCTGAACAACTTATGCGTCAGAAAGCGACTACGGATGGAGTCTTTGCTAGGCGTACGTCATTTGACTCGAAAGGGCGACTACATGTTCTCGTTCGACCTCAATGACGGGTTCTACGCGCTTGGCATCTTGCCAGAGCAGCACGACTTCCTAACAGTAAACGTTCGCGGCCAAATGTACCGACTAGCTGGCCTCCCGATGGGCTGGTCGCTCAGCCCTTACCACTTCTGCGCGTTTACGGACACATTCGTACGATGACACCTCCGACAACCAGACCCCGGTGGTTTTACGACACTGCAGGGGAAGCCTACACAACCCGACAGCGACAGACCGAGCAAGCGCTTCCTACGACACACGCGGTGGCGCGGAGCAAAAATCTTACCTAACGTCGACGACTTCCTCCTCTTCGCCGCCACTCGTGCGCTCGCTCTGGCGCTCCGGCAGCGCGTCGACCGCCTCCTCACTAGTCTCGGCCTTCTCCGCCACCCCTCCAAGGGTTTTTGGGAGCCGACGCAATACGGCCACCACCTGGGTATCGACATCGACACAGCTACATGTTACTTCTTCGCCCCAGCGGAAAAGCTTCAGAAGCTCGCCAAACAAGCTCGACACCTAATGCGACGTGCAACAAGAAACTGCAGATGGCTACATGTCACGGAACTACAGTCATTCGCGGGTCAGGCGCAGTACCTTTTTCTTGCGATTTCGGCGGCAAGATTCTTCCTCCGCGAACTGCACTCCGTACTTGGCGACAAGTGGGGAGGCCGCGTCCGCCTCACCCCGCAGCTCAGTCGCGATCTACAGTGGTGGACACAAGTACCCAGCCACGCCAACGGCAGGAACATACACCGCCCGGTCGAGTCAGCGTACATACACTGCGACAGTTCGGGATATGGTTGGGGAGCAGTAATGAACGGCATACTCGAAGCGCGCGGCTTCTGGGGAATAGAGGACGAAAAATAGCACATTACCTGGAAGGAATTGAAGGCCGTCCGTCTGGCCGTCCTCAGCTTCTTGCCACACCTTGCTGACCGCAACGTCCTCCTCCACGAAGACAACCAAGCGGTGTGCCACGTCAAGGCCGGCCTGACGTCCCGCTCCCCGGAGATGATGAACGAATTACGCCATTTGTGGTACCAACTAGACACCAACAACATCCACATAAGGCCCAGAAACATCCGTTCTGCGGCAAACACGTGGGCAAACAAGCTCAGCCGCCACCTCGACAGCGACGACTGGCAACTCGACCCCTCTGTGTTCCACGAAATGGACACACAATTCGGCCCGCACACAATCGACCGATTTGCGTCGGCTCTCAATACTCTACTGCCCCGCTACAACGCGAACTGGCTAGACCCATCGTGCGAAGCCGTGGACGCCCTTCACCTCGCCGATGCGGCTTGGAAAGAAGAAAACAACTGGTGCAACCCGCCATGGCCCGTGCTACCCGACCTCGCCCAGAAACTACAGCACAGCGGCGCAGCAGCCACGGTGGTCGCCCCCCGTTGGCAAGGAAAAGCGTGGCATCAGGCCCTTACCGAATTGGCGTGCCACGAGACGGTCCTGCCGGCCCGAGCTCACTTGTTCCGTCCCGGGCGGCGGCACGGACGCGGTACAGTCGGCAAGCCTCACTGGCCCGTAACTGTCTTCCGGATTCCCTCCCGGCCTGGTTGTACCTCCGCGGGGGCGCTGTCAGTGCTACCCTGACCATGTTCAACACACGACACATCAGGCCAGCAGTCCCAGCGTACCCTACCTGACCAGCAAAGGTCCGCAACAAGGTGGAGGTGGCAGGTTGCAACAACCCATGGGCCGCCTCGATGCGCCCCTACATGCAACGCCTACTGGGCACTGACAGCCTTGGCGCAAAAACGCTCGACTTACCGACCGCCGCTTGGGCAAAAAGCACGTCCGACACGTACACCAGCGCAATCAAACCTTATTTCCAGTTCTGCGAAGAGCAAGGCCTACCGCCGCTAGCCGCAACAGCCGCTACCGTGGCCCGCTACATCACATGGACCGGGGAACGTGGCACCATTAGGGCTACAAGTCTACAACTTACCTTTCAGCCGTGAACTGGTTTTTCAAAGACCACGGCGCAGAACTAGTCGCACAAGGCGATTTGATCGCCAAGGTCCGGCGGGGTCTCGCAGCGTCCCAAGTTTCCCTCCAGCCCGGCCGCACACGCATGTACCTCCCAGCCCGGATTCTTGTATCATCGCTACGCCTGGCCAAGGACCTCCGCACATAGCTGACAGACACGTGGAGTCAGGCTCAAATGGACCTCACTCTGCTGTCCAGAGCGTGTCTAGCGACGGTGCTCCTGGCCGCATTCTTTGTCGCGGTGGAGCGGGAGTTGAGTGCCGGTCTGGAGACCTGTTGTGTACTCCAACCGGTGGAATCCTCATGTGCCACGGAACGAGAAAAGGTCAACGGGGTACTTCCACGGAGCGAAAACTCCTATGTGAACTACCGGCTTCGGCTCACCCGGACATCGCGGAACTACTACAGTACTTCGACGTTGCCCGTACCAAGTTCTCCGCCGGGAAGATACCGGATATACGATGGGCCATTAGTCTACGCGAACCTACGACAAACTGGACTGCGGACACCTTGACAGCTTGGCTACAACGAGTACTTCGTGCAGTCCACGAACAACCTCCGGACGGTTTCGCGTGGACTTCGCACTCCCTACGAAAGGGTGCAGCTACTGCGGCGTACAATATCGGTACCCCAATGCAGAAGATCAAGTTATTCGGCGGTTGGGCGCGATAGTCGGACGTAGTCCTCGACTACATCGACCCAACAGTACTCCCGTGCCCGGAAGCTTGGCAATTCTTTGGGTGGATGACCCCTGGCGGGCCCCCACCCAACGTTACACGCCAGTAGGCGACAGATGGCATAAGTGAGCCCCAACACAGCTTAAATGGTCATATTGGTAATAAAGAGGTTTGAATTACAGGGCTAAATTACGAAGTTACCGACGTTACCTCCGTTACAAGCGTTACCTCCGACGCTACATCTCCCTAACAGTTCAAGCGCCCACGCGCGCACGGACAGTAAAATGTCCGCACACTATATAACACACTAGCAGCGATTGTGTGTCCACCTTCTACCTTTTGCAAGAGCTATCGCTCACGCAAACCCACCCACCCGATTCCCTCTCACATTGCGTGTAGGGTGGCCCAAGGGCCACCATTTCCAAATTCTGTAAGTGATCCACATCTTTGGCATAAGTGAGCCTAAACACAACTTAAATCACTGATAACGTTGACAACTGTGAATTCATATGTGGAGTCCACAACACCCGCCTCCTCACACACAACCCCACCATGCGATGTCCCATGTGTGGCCAATTCACCAGCAACGGCCACATGGCCGGTAACTGCCCATCCATGTCTGGCCTAAGGCAGGACCGCCACAATAGCGCGCTACAACTCCTACTATCTCTCCTAGAACGCCACAACGGAGGTCGCTAGGAGACCATCATTGCAGACTTCGGTAACAAACCCATAAAATCTTTCATACACCGCACCCCACCCACACCCCACTTGATTGTCACCCCCCTCACCCCACCCACACGCCTACCCGCCTTGTTGCTGCCGATGAAGGTCTCTCGCCCGACTCCCTAACCTTGTGCCCCGCTATCCTTCCCCCTGAGATTCTCCCGCCCACGCTACGACCCCCGGCGCACAAACCCGATTTCATTCGCCTCCTCGAACCTCGCTTCGTCGGTCACACCAACGGCCGCCGCCGATACTCATCTGTAAAGAAAATACAGATAGGGGAGTGGAAGTATTGCACCGACCACAACCTCTCACACACAGCCCACTTGATTAGGGACAAATACACACCCCTCGCAAACGCCATCCGCAACCACTGGCCAGGTACCGAAGTCGACATCCTCCCCATTGTCATGAGCCGCACGGGCAAACCGCACTCATCCACCATCCCAAGTCTCACCCTCCACACCGACCCTCCTGACAAACTCATATCCAAAGCACGACTCGACACATCTCGCATCCTTTCCACACTCCATGCGCACACCGTCCAATGGCTGTATTATCTCCTCCTTGTCTACCGCATCAAATCCCGCACGACCTCTCGCCGCGCCCCCACATAATGCACCTCCTCATGCCCCATCTTGCACACCACCATTACCCCACATCAGACCCTCCCCGGGGGGGAGTAAAATCCCCGAACACCCTTGGAGAGGTTGGACATAGGTGGTTCACGGTCTAGCCCTGACTTGTAAGTTCCCTGTATGGCATTTTTGGGAGGGCCCAGAGACAGCAGCCGGCGCATACGGCTTTTTGGTGAAAAACCGGCGCATACGGTACATGATGTAAACAATGTCAATTTCAAATTCATTGACAACTGTGAACGTACTACATGTACTGATAATGATGTACTGTGATAGCCCCTCTAAATCATTGGGAGTAATACAAGCGAACTATAGTCTCCACTTGGCGCCGCTCCCATGCAACGCCGGAAGATCATCGTGTGCTTCGACTCCGGTAGCGCCTTCATGAGGCCATTTTCCACTATTTATGCCGTGCCTATTGACACAACCGCGGCCGTCTTTGCATCCACTAGTTCCCGAATGTAGTGGCGCTCCATGTCGATGTGCTTTATCATGTTTGAGGCCGTGGGGTTGTTAGCAAGGTTGACTACTCCTTCGGTGTCCTCATAAATTGTTGTAGCACCGTGATGGCGTTAGTGGACAAATTGCATTAATTGCCGAAAGTGTACCGCGCTTTGCCTTGCGCGATTGACGGCGACATACTTTGCCTTTATGGTGGACAAGGCCACCATCTCCTGCTATTTGGAGGTCATGCTGACGGCTCCTCCGTTAAGCATGACTACCTCCCCAGACTCTTATCGTTTGGTCGTCGTGTCAACCGCCCAATCTAAGTCAAAGAACACCTTGATGTTGTCTCCATTTTCTTGTGATGGCCGGTCATAGGTGATGCCCATGGGTCTCGTGCCATTGAGGTAGCGCAACAAGCGCTTGAGTTGCTTCATGTCCAATTGCGTAGGAGTAGTCTCGCGCATGCAAATGCAATGTGAGGTAGGGTACACATGCGGCGCCCGTCGGCAACTCAACGGCGGTGGCCCTAGAGGGGGTGCGCTCGCAAGCCCGTCGGCACCTACCTGTACCTCCAAGCGGGGGGCGCTGGTAACCCCGTAGCCGTGCTAGGTTTGACAGAGTAGGGGGTTGAACGAGGTACCGGCACCTGCGATCCGCGGGATCACCAACTGTTTGGAAGCCTTGTACGAAGGGTTTTGGAAAAACATAATAATATCCGTACACCATCACATGATCTCCCGCTCGGGCAGTCCGATAAGTTTTTCAGCGACTAAAGACTCACATATACTCTCCCGTCACGGCGGGAAAGTTGTCTGCGAAATGTTTTTTTAAGAAAAAGGGTACAAATGGATCAGCGGTGGGACGAGGGTGTTGAAGCTGGCGGCAGACAGCTGGGTAGCATCACCAGGATATGGCGCTCGCTTGCGGCCGACAACCCTGTGAGTTTATGTCTCCCTTTGGGGCGAAACTGAAGGCTACGCAGGATGGAGGATGGTCGCAGCCGGAGAAGCGACACGGTTTGGCGGCGGCGGTCCTTAGGATCATCCGCCGCCGAAAAAAACAGGCACGGGGGTTTTTTGGAAAATTCCCGTACCCAACATCTTTTGTGGCGCGGCGAAGCGATCCCTTTGTCCGGCCCACCCCTCCCCTAGTCGGTACCCGATTATCGACAGGCTGCATCAAGCGGTGTGCCTAGGGTTATCGGAACGGCACGCTGTTCATAAAGGCGCCCCCCCTACAACGTAAACCACCGGGGAAGGATACGGACGGCCACAGCGCGTTCAAACATGTGTTGGAAACAGACGGAGCAAGGACATGGGACATGATAATACATGGCACGGGGGTGGGAGAGCCCGTCGGACACCGTCTGAAGCCTAGTTATTTCCTCTTCCCAATCCCCGAAGGAGGAGAGAAGACTCGGCTATATGGACTGCGACGGATGGAGAAACTATAAACTCGGACGGGGATATGCACGGATCGAGACGGGACCGTCGACGACCTGAGCGAAGTGGTTTTTCACATGCCTTTCCCACCTAGTTCCGGCACGATTGGAGTCGCAGAGGATCAGAGGTCATGCACGTCCGCCTCGACTAGCACAAGCTAACCGGCCTAGTTGATCACCGTCTTCGCCACGGCTGGAGAATGCCGCGTATCGTGGAGACCAGCGACACTTTTTTTTCATATAGTATCCAAAACAATTACATATAGATAAGGAAATTACAAATACTTATTTAAGGGTATGTTTTAAACGGTATCGCCACCGCCAATGGAGAGTGTCGGAATCGGGAACGGAAAGTTACACGTAGGTCGTGCCGGCCCAACAAGGGGGTCGGCTGGGGTGTCTAGAGAAGTGAGAGGAGAGATATGGCGGCCGGCGAAGGCACCGGCAAGGCCGGCCGGCCGCCACTAATAGGGAATAGAGTACCGCTAATAGCATAACACTAAGTACTAGGATGACAACCAACCACCTTGTACATAAGCACTAGGCAATGGGATGCTAGTGCTAACACTCCCCCTCAAGGTAGCCGAGGTCTTGACGTCGGCCTAGCTTGCGTCGAGGAACGTACCATCGTGGTCAGGTGACAGGCGACAGACATGTGACATGCGACAAGGTGTAGTGCTTGTAGCGTGTGTCTCATGCCGGTTAGGTGTAGCGACATGCGCTCACACGAACGTGCCGCTACCGGCGAGTTGCCGATATGAAGCGGTTCTAAATATATTGCGTAATGTACTACTCTGACATGCGGCGGGAAAAATTGTCCACAAGCGAAACAACCGACGCATGAGAGCAACCGGCGCATACGGTACATGTTGTAAACAATTTCAGTTTCAATTTCAATTTCAGCTACCGGCGGTCGGAAGCATCGGTAGGTTGAAGCCTAGGTGAGACTGAAAGCTGGGTGGGGCGAGCGTGGCGCCGGGAACTTAACACACGCTCATAAATCTTCTCGTTTTTACGAGGGAGATGGTAGGACAGTCGCGGACAACAATGTGGCGGTTAGCCTCTGAAAGCTAAACGCTAGCACAAATCTGTTCTAGTTTGCCTAGTTCTGTTGTTGCAAGATGGCAAATGATGTTGTCGAGAGGCAATTGATGAGAGATGTTTCACTGCTGTACTTAGGCAGTAGATGTTGTAAGTGAACAAAGGAATTGTTAAAAGGTTCTGTCTCCTCCCTCTATTGCACTGGGCTTAAATATGTCTCAGCCCAGACTAGTTACGCCTGCAAGCTTCGCTTACGTGTCAGGCGTTAGTGCTGCTCAACCGTCGTCATCTGTCCTCGAGACACGGCCTGCCTAGCATTGGGTTTCACGACGCGGCTCCTTCTGCATTGAAGAGCTTGTTCTGGCGCGTCATCTGGCTAGTTAGATTAATTATGCATATCTGTACTTACCGGGAGGTACTGGTCGTACTGTAGCATTAGCACCATTACAATATTGCAGTAGCGACGTACCCACGAGTATACGTCCGTCCTGTGGAAAAGCACGAATTGGAATCCGTAACGAGTACCTGTACAATGTCCTGCAATGTACTGTGACTGTTGTACACGGCCTGCCTAGCATTGGGTTTCACGACGCGGCTCCTTCTGCATTGAAGAGCTTGTTCTGGCGCGTCATCTGGCTAGTTAGATTAATTATGCATATCTGTACGTACCGGGAGGTACTGGTTGTACTGTAACATTAGCACCATTACAATATTGCAGTAGCGACGTACCCACGAGTATACGTCCGTCCTGTGGAAAAGCACGAATTGGAATCCGTAACGAGTACCTGTACAATGTCCTGCAATGTAATGTTGCAGGACTGTACTCGTCACACTCGTACCCTCCCCCTCTTGACAGATCAATGAGGCCGCCGCGAGGCAGACCTCCGTGGTTCTTAGCTCCTTTACTGAAGCAGTTACTGGGACTCAGGAATGCGCGCTGGGAAAGCGTGCATGAAGTCAATGTACGCCTGAGTTTTGGCGAACTTGCGCCATTGGGGCGTCTCCAAGAATTTTTGTAACGCAATTGTTCGATGCACCTCGTTCAAACGGTGCCAGACAGGTGGAATGTCGTCATCACTGAAGTGCGTCATGAAGAGCAAATATTTGCCTCGTCGCCCAGGTAGCGACTTGATGCACACAGCAGAGATGTGCGACACGTCAAACTCCTCATCGTCTCCTTCATGTACAGTTACTGGGACAGCTGGTCGTCGCGGAGCGGTAGAGCAGGGTCGTAAGTTGTTAACATGGAACACATGATGTAAGCGTACTGTCGCTGGTAGTTTCAATCTGTAACTGTGTTTTCCAATCTGCTCCTCCACTGAAAAAGGGCCGAGCTGTCTGTCTCTGAGTTTCCTGTTCGGTTGTCCTCGCAGAAAAAGATTTGCTGTGACGACTGACACCTTGTCTCCCTTAGCGAAGTGTGGCGCTGTAGACGGTTCTGTGCGCGCTTGCATCTCGTCCTTATGTAGCTGTAACACAGAGCGTACCAGGTTGTGCACTTCCTCTAACAATCTTAACCGTTATGTTGCGTCTTGCGAAATTGGAATCGACGGTCGCATGCTGAAGAGCAGGTCAGGAGGCTCCTCAGGAGAAAAACCAAAGTTAGCCTCGAACGGTGTGTGCTCAATTCCGAGTGCACGCGAAGCGTTGTACGCAAACTCCACTTGCGGTAAAAGTGTCGACCAGTCAGAGCCATCATAGCAACAGAAGCAACGAAGAAGCTGCTGAAACGTGCTGTTCACGCG
Organism: Tetraselmis chui; assembly: GCA_026401115.1. NCBI lineage: Eukaryota > Viridiplantae > Chlorophyta > Chlorodendrophyceae > Chlorodendrales > Chlorodendraceae > Tetraselmis > Tetraselmis chui. The sequence continues at coordinate 137,363 of JAPMLY010000393.1, read as the reverse complement.
CTCTGTCAATCCGTCTGTTTCTGGGTGTCGGCTGGAAGACATGTTGAGACGCGTTCCAAGGCGTCTCCAGAGTGTCTGCCAGAAAGCGCTGACAAATTTTGGGTCGCGGTCGCTGATTAGCACACGGGGAAGTCCATGTAAGCGGTAGACTCCCTGTAAAAACAAGTGGCAGTTTCTTCGGCAGTAATCGACTCTGTACATGGCAGAAAATGGGCCATTCGAGTTAGATGGTCTACCACAATCAGCACACTGTTAAAGCCGTTGCTCTCAGGCAAGTGTGTCAGGTAGTCAAGACCAACTGTGTGCCACGGTATGGGTGGAACAGGTAATGGGTAAAGAGTCGCAGCCATCTGCGGTCGAATCTTCGCTCGTCGGCACACGACGCAGCGTTCACAAAAATCTTTCACGTCTTGGCGGATTCGTTTCCACCAGAATCTGTCGAGTGCTTTAGCAAGAGTGCTAGCAACTCCTCTGTGACCAGCTGACGATCTTTCGTGCAGCTCTGTGATCAATCTCAGTCGGAGCTCAGAGTTCTGTGGAATACAGAGGCGATTGAGACGCCAAAAGTACCTATCTCTGGCTTCTATCCGGCTGTCTCTTGTCCACTCACCATCGTCCCCATAAAACGAATCTTGTGAGAACCCCTCGCGAATGAGATCAGCGAGCTCAGGGCTCAGCTGCAACGCTTCAACAGTCAGTGAATTTAACTGTGCGTCTTCAAACAGCGCTGGGACTTCCGTCGTAATTCTCGATCTGACGGAACCTCGCCATCCCAAAATAAGGGTACTGTGGCCTGAGGTACGAAGTCTGGACGCCAGCTTAACGGGTCGGCTTCGTTCAGAGCTCCCTTGCGATATGCAAGTGTCATCGAGCCCACAAACGGTTGCAAATCCCGCAGGTATCTTGCTTGCCGCTTGTTCAGCCTGTTGTTCGGTTGCCTGAGCAGATGTCGCAGTGTGTCGTGGTCTGTTACGACAAGGAACTTAGAGCATCCTTCAAGATAGCACCTCCAATGCTTGACAACTTCGCATACGGCCAAAGCTTCTAAGTCGTACGCAGAGTAAGTGTTACCACGCTCAGCTGGATTCAGCTTACGCGCCCAGTAAGAGACTGGTTGAAGACCGCCTCCTTGGTCTTGCAGCAGGACTGCTGCAATCCCCACTGTTGATGCATCTGTAGCCACGGTGAACGTCGCGTCCGAGCCGACCTCCGGAAGGATCAGGCATGGCGCGGAAATGAGCCGCAACTTGAGAGTCTCGAAGGCTTCCAAACAGGCAGGCGTCAACGTAACCTTTTGTGGCTGGGACTTCCGCAGTAAGTCCGTCAATGGAGCCGTAAGGTCGCTAAAATGGTGTATAAATCTCGCATAGAAGTTGCAGAACTGTACGAAACTGCGAACCTCCTTCTGCGTCTTGGGCACTGGCCAGTCTGCAACGGCCTCGACTTTCTTTGTGGAAACCGAAATTTTCCCGGCTGACATAGTGTAGCCCAGATACTCCATTTCTTGCAATCCGAAGAAGCATTTCTTAAGGCGTTATTTCAGCCCTTCCTCCTTGAATCGCTGTAGCACTAGACGTAGGTGCTCCATGTGCTCTTCCAGAGTTCGACTGTAGATACAGACGTCATCCAGGTGGACTGTCACGAACTTATGTAAAAAGTCGCGAAGAATGTCGTTCATCATCCTCTGAAATGTAGCTGGTGCGTTGCACAGTCCAAACGGCATGGCGACCCATTCCATTAAGCCATCAGGGTTCTGAAAAGCCGTCTTGTGAATGTCCTGATCACGCACTCGAACTTGCCAGAATCCAGAAGCGAGGTCGAGGTGTGTGTAAAAATTCGCATCCTTAAGTTCGTCCAGAGTGTCGTCCACACGCGGTAACGGGTAAGCATCTTTACGCGTAACCTCGTTAAGACCACGGTAGTCAATGCACAGACGTAGCGAGCCATCAGCTTTTCGCACAAAAAGAATTGGCGAGCCGAACTCACTGTAGCTGGGGCGTATCAAACCAGCTTCCACTGCGTCTTTGAGCTGTCGATTAAGCTCAGCGCGCTCTGCGGGTGACAATCTGTTCAGTCGTTGGCGTCGCATTGGGCCAATTGTTTCAATGGGGTGATCCCACTGTCTGCTTACAGGTGGAGAGTCGACAGGTTGCAGTAACTCCGGGAAGTTATCGAAGAGTAAAGTCCGGAAGTTGTCACGTTGTTATGCTGTTAGTTCCTCTCCAGTGTGGAAGTCTGTCGATTGTTCGGCGGCTGATGTAAGTTAAATGACGTAAAAATCAGCGTGACGTCCCCTGCTGCGGCGCGTCTTGCGCATAAGCTTCTGAACTTTCGTAGACGACAGGAGTAGACACTCAGGGCGTCGTTCCTCAAGTGTAGTCTCCACTGCTGTGCCGTCCATTAGTGTAAAAATTCTGGTTGTACCAAGTTGTTCGTCAAGCCATGGTAAACCCAGGATTAAATCAGCTGTGCGTAAATCACGTAAGACGTTGAAAGTCCGTTGAAACTTGTGTCGAGCCAGCTCAAAAGTGACGTCACAGACTGTCGTAGAAGTCACTCGTTGTCCGTTAGCGAGTCGAACTGGAGTCTTACTTGCAGACTTTCGAGTCTGTAAAGCAAAGCGTCGTACAAAGTCCTCGGACACAAAATCAAGTGTCGCAGCGCAGTCCACTAATCCAGAAATTTGGTGTCCGCCATCAAGAGTTTTCATAGTCAGCTCATATCGAATTAACGGGCGAGCTTCCGTGAGGTCAGTCAGAAGTGTTGTACCTGGCGAAGAAAATTGTCGCAGCGTAGCGATGGACTGTTCCGAGTCGTCTGTTGGTACATGTACCGAGTCGGGTTGATCAGGTGCTGTAGGTTCTGGTGAGTCGTTAAACGCACAATCTGCGTCGACTAACCACAGTTGTACATGCCAAGGGGCTGGAGCAACCACCTCCTGTTGCGCTGGGTTCTCCAGTGACTGACGTGTAAAAAGCTGTGTCCTTGCTGGGAATTCTTGATAGAGTTTCCAGTGCTGAGTCACCTGAGTAAATTTCGCCCACTTCGGTAGTACAAATACAGCCATCGTAGATGTCGGAGATGTTCGACGACAATCCTCAAAATGCTGCGCAATCTGCTCAGCTAACTCCCAGGGTGGGTTGATGAACACCCGTTCTCCTGTTAAATCTCTGTCTAGAATCGAGTCACTCGGCGAACAGTGAGGTAAGTCACCGTGCGAGTTAAGACCTTCATCATCAGCACATCCCTCCAACGTGAAGTTGAATCGTGCATGCAGAGAGTCAAAGAGTGAGTCAACCAGTTTCCAATCAACTGAACGTGTGGTTACAGGTTTACGACTCTGTCTCTGCTTAGTCTGACGACGACGACCTGCTACTTGCGTTACAGGTGTCGCAACTGTAGTCGATGGAGATGTCGAAGGTGTTTCGACGACCTCTGTCGCTAACAGTGTCTCAGAATGAACAATAGATGTAGCCGGCTGCTCCAGTTCATTTGTAGAACAGCCTTGCCACCATCATTGCTTCTTAGGTTGCATCGGTGCCTTGCCTTTGAACTCCGGACATTGGAACAAACGGTGTCCCTTCTTGTGGCACTTGAAGCAGAGTCCTTCGTCCATGTGTCGCTTACGCTCCTCAGCTGTCATTGCATTTGCGAGTGAATTAAAATCTTCGCGGCCAGATGTCTGACCACGTCCACCATTGTTGCCACCTCCACGTCCACGTCCGCGGCCACGTCCACGGCCACCTTTGTTACGTTTCCAGACGTTAGAGGCTTCCTCGAAAGGTTCATCAAGGTTGCGCTTGCGTGAGAGCTGGGCAGATGGTCCAGCAGTAGACTTTGTATTGCCTAGTTCCGGCGAGTCTGTCACTACGTCATTCAAAAAGTTTTGCTGCTCCACTAGCGTAGTCTGGTATCCCTGACGAGCTCTGTGTGACTTAGCCAGGTTCTTGAGCGCTTCGTTCGATAGGCCATTAATGAAGCGTACACATTGTACCTCAGCTGTCATGTGTTGACGAGACCGACGTAAGTTGTCGTTGTACTGTTTAGTGAAAACCGCGTAACTCATCGTGTTGCTCTGCGTAAAGCTTAGCAAAGCGTTAATTGCGTCGTCCTGAATGTTCGGAAGAAACGTCGACTTGCGTAACTCCGCAACAAGCTCGTTGTACGTAGATGGAATTGGAGGCTGATTTTTCCAGTTCAACCACCACCCACCTAGGTGTCCAGAAAACTGTGAAGTAACCCAGAACACTGCATCGTACGAGTTAGCCGTAATTCCAAGCATTATAAAACGCTGAGGCTGTGCTTCGAGCCAATCCTCAAGTACATGAGGTACCTGACCATTCTCGTACGGTGAAGTAATAGCAGCCTTACGCTGAGTCTCCGTGAGGGTCACAGATAGTCCAGCCAAGTTGTGGGTAGGCATCGGCATTCCCACTCGTAAATCCGTAGGTCCTTCACCAGTCAGTCGATTAATAATGTGTCCGCGAATTAGAAGCCATACAGAACCAGAGTCGACCTTCGTAAACCGGGAGTACATGTGGAATTGTCTCGGGATAGACGTGTCGTCTTGCATGACTGGAACGTGTTGTGTGATTGCTCGATAAAAAGATTCCCACTAAGTCACGTAACCAAAGTGAAGTAATTCACTCTTGTGCTTCTCAACACGAAGTAACCCCTTATGTGAGGGCGTAAGTGTTATACCGTCAATGTTGATGGTTTCCGGGACGACGTAAGTGCCATCCGGATTAACTGTCGACTGTGCCAAAACAGCCTGCTCGACCTGAGCAGGTGTACGGAAGTTGTTCGTAGCAAACAGGACAGGAATAGAAGCCGAGTACACGTAAACAAGCTGTCGTCCTTGAG